>VZRS01013383.1:0-147716 GCA_013398055.1 Ifrita kowaldi | reverse complement strand
TGACTCCAGATCTGGTGAGCATTAATATGCATTGTGCTAGAATTTCATGAGGCAAGCGAGTTTTGTAGCCCTTGCTCCGGTGGTCCTCTGCTGACAGGATCTCAAGCCGCTATTTGTTATCTTTAGGCCTGATAAGTACATCTGGTTTTGATTCAGGTGGCCGCGAGCTTGTCTCAGAGTTGAAAAGGGTGCTTTGCTCAAATTGAATTTTCTCACAAATTTCAAACTGGGATGAGAACCAGAAGAAGCTGGGCCCTGTCACACAAAACTCCCGTTTTGCTTGCTTGGCCCTTGGGCTCGTAAAAACCTGGCACAAATCAGTTTCACCTGTTTGGCTAAGTGAGTACATGCTAAAAGTAATAAAGCTATTAGTGCAATCAGATATTTCTCTGCATGTGTTCTGATGTAAAAAGAAAAAAAAAAGGAAAAAAAAAAAGAGAAAGAAAGCAGGGAGGTGAACTCTTCTCAACCCTGCCTGCCACATATCTCCTGTGTCCCTGTAAATTAGTTGCAGAGAGACTGCTGCCGGTTCTCCACCTCTTTCTGCCTGGGCATAGTCTAGGCTGGCAAGGAGACCTGGCTGCAAAGAGCTGTTCAACTCCATCACCCTCCCTAGAAAAGCACTTAAAGTCGCTGTCTGAGGTAAAGAGGGAACCAGACTACTTTTGTTCTTTTCATACTTCCCAGCTCTCTTTGTAGCAATACCAGACTTGCCCCCACTTCCAGCCAGCGAAACCCCAGCTGGCTCTCCAGCTTCAGCATCTGAGCATCCTGAGTCCTCCTGCCCGCTGATACAGGCACTTCCAGCAAGAGGACAGGACTTGGGTGATTAGCTCCTGGGATATGTTTGAAACAGCACACGCTTCTGACACCACTTCCCAGCGCAGCGTATCATCATGTCCTCACAGCCAGTGTCTTTTATGGCTTATGGGAAAGAATCTGGTAAACCTAGAGATGAAAGAATTTCAGAGGATTCTGGCCCCTCACACAGACCAGTGACATCTCTAATTAACTACGCTCTGGCAACACATTTTACCACCCATAAATTTGTGGCATTCCAGTGCTGCCTCCTGCTCATGTGAGATGCTTTGTGAAACGCTTTGGGAACTTGCTGACCAGGAGACACCACAAAAGCAAACTCTGTGACTCTTCAACTTCTCATTGTCTATGCTCCACTTGAGGAACCTTCAGGACAAAACACGTAGCATGTTTTGTTTGATCTATTATCTATTTTCCAGGTCCCTTTTTTCCATTTTTGTTGTACTTTGCTTTGTCAATCATTTTTCCTTGCAGTGGCATCTTTTATGTCTCATTTTTTAAGAAGTTTCACCTGCCATGAAGATTCACATTTGTCATACCATCTAAATGTAGACAGTCTTACCTTAACAAAATTAGTCAAACAAGCACCTTCGTATAAAAGAATAATCCTCACAAAGATACTGTTAAATTGCATCAAACCAACTCCCTAACCTAGGTCTGAATAAAGGAATAGAAGTATGATACTGTTGGCATTTTTCATAAGTAGTTCTCCATATTTTCCAAAACTATAATGATATAAAAATATAAAACATCTGTATATCTTCTTGCAGAGAAGAGTGTCTTACTTGAGGAAAAAAATTACAGAATTTCCCTTAGAATGTTTTATACGTTAGCATGTTTAAAAAAAAAAAAAAGAAAAAAGAGGCATGTTCTCTCTCCTAAATGCAAAAGAACTGGCTGCTTTCTGATATGAAAGGTCAAGAAAATGCTAACAGCTGTGACTACCCATTTCCTCCAATATTCAATACCTAATATTTAACACACAAATCCATGAACTCTTTGGGGTTCTCAAAAGGGACACCCTATTTGCATGCTCCATCTGTGTGCTTGAGGTCTGAGAGGAATTCACTTTTGAAGTGCTATGTCATGAGGATATCACACCTTGCTATTCTGACTGCTCCCGTGCAGCGAGCATTTCTGCACAGCCTGCAAACCTGCAGGTTCCCAACTGCATGAGTGAGCTCCCAACAAAGGATGCTGGCATGAACACTGGCCATAAATCAGAGGAGCTGAATGCTAGAGCCAAAGTCTTTCTGTCCATCCAAACCAATTATTTTTGGGAACTGTTTCTGTGAGTGTCATGTTCTCAGGCAGGCCAAGGGAGATGGAAAGTCACAGAGTATTCGGGTGTCTCCTTCAGTCATTTCTAGGCCCCTTGGGTGCATTAGAGCATCTGAAGAACCTCTTCTCACGGTCTTCATGGATTTATGGGGTTCCCTACAGCAGCTTTTGACAAATGGAGACTACGATATCTTTGTGGGATCCTCAGCCTCATAAATGCAATACCATGAGATATTTCTGTTGGCATTTGGGGAGAACTGTGGAAATTCATTTCTGTGAGTGTTCTGATAGCCAGGAAGATCACTGACCCACCTCGTCAGACAAACACACAGACACAGCTTTCAGAAAATGTCTGCCCCATCTCTTCAGGCTATAGCTTTCTTTAAAAAAAACCCCCAAAACTGCTCTTAGCCACATATCTATGTTGGTGGTGCTGTTACTTTGAGCCTGTGATCAGGCTGATTGAGTCCACAGCGTTATGAAGGTCATGGTTCTCCTCCACTTGCCTTCATTTGCCTGGTAGGGAGTCACGCAGATCTGGGACACAGAGGCAAGAGACGGATCAATACTTGTCCACAACATGCCCACTAGGACGTGTGTCTGGCATCCCTGTTCACTCCACTCTGCTCTCTAGCATCCATCACTTGCATTTCCTGCAGATGGGAGTAAGGCATGAGCCACCACAATGGCAAGAACCTTGACAGCAATCTTCATGACTGGGTAGTACAAAACGGATTGCTGATCTCCACACTGGCTGTCCTGAATTCCTCCTCCCGGTTGTTCCTCAAACTACCAGTCCAAATTTCCCAAACTCTAAGCAAATGCAGCTTCTTATCTTTCACCCACTTCTGACATCCTGCCTTGCCTTTGCACCCGACCTACCGAAATTCTCCTCATTCTTGCGGTGTTTCTCTAGGCTGCGAATCACAGAAAAGAATGGGAAAAATCAAAAAAGAAAACAGTCCTAATTTCTACTGGTGGGATGCTCCCCTCCACCCACACTGGCCTTGTTTAGGTGGCTGTGCACACAGCACGGCCCTTTCTAAGCTGACAAAGTTCACACAGGGTAGCAAAGCCAGCTCACCACAAGGTCACAGTCAAATTAGCATCGGCAGTGTTCCTTGGCCCCTCCATGTGATCTTTAGGGAATAGACACATCAAAGGGAAAGTCATCGAGTTTGGGGATTTGTGCCTTCCAAGTCATGGGTACAAGTGTCCCTGGCTGAAGAGCAGCAGGGGGAAGATCAGAGCATCGGTGACCGTGGACAGGCGAAGGAGACAGGGAAAGGATAAAGCCCTGCAAGCAAGTCGGCGTCCCTACACCGGCGGGATCTGGGGATCACGGCAGCAGAGTAACGTGGGGTGGTTCATTCAGCCTTTGTGCTGCAGCTGACACAACTCCACCAACCACAATTTGTCACCTGCCTTCTCTCAAAACCCATTCTAATGCCCACATCAGTTCAGAACAATTTTTCCTAACTCCTTTCTGTTTTTTCAGCTAAAATATAAGAAGGCAGAATTCATTTAAAAACCAAAATCTCAGTACTTCATTGTTTTTTCAGTAAGCTATTTTACAGTGATGTATGCTTTTCCTCTTTACCTTTCTCATCTTTCTTTCCACCAAATATTTTCCAACAGCCACAGTCTAACAATAAAAGCAAAATATTTAAAGTACCAAGAAAAAAAAAGCCCAACTCATTTAAGCCGGTTGAAATAGATCACATCCACAGATAGGACCTATAATCAGTAAGAACATAAAAACTTCAGCAGGAAACTTCATTTTAAAAATTAAGGAGTTGAACAAAACAGGTTGGAATACAGTCCTTTTTTTAAGAGGTTCTGTTTTCTAGGTTTTCTCTCTACAAAATATTGTGCTGTTTATCTTTTTCTCTTTATATATCACACAAGTTTTTGTGCGTAATTCTGTAGATTTCAAATATATGTATATTATTTTGTATATATTACTTTTTATTTTGTATACATTTTTTGTTTAACCAAATAGGAAGAGAAAAAATCTGGTTTAATACATCAGAAAGATAACGGAAATGGCAGGATACATGATAAGTGCAGAAAGAGTGAAAAACATACTTACTTATTCAACAGAGGAATGCATGCAGTCAGTAGCATTATACAGATGTTTTTTGAATAGTTTTAATTCCAGGAAGTGCTTAGAAAACTTACTTCTTTTTTTTTTTTTTGCCCAGAAATCCACAGACATTTTACTTTTCTCCATTTTTAAAATAGATCTTCAGGGTTAAACACAAACATAATTACTTTTTGAAATAGGATGGGTGTTCAAGTGATTTATAATATTTAAAAGGTGTGAAATAAATCAGAAGTGAGTTTGGGGAAGAAATTGCCTATTTGTACAACACTAGATAGCCAGAAACTCAGAATGTAATTGTTTGTTTACCATACATATCTTTCTGTAGAAAAGTGGCAAAGAATAATTTAATATTTCTAAGTTAAAAAATGCTGTTACAACAAAAAGTATTTATTCAAAAGTCAGCATATTTTAAGGCATGACAGAGAAGAAAAGGTAGAAAGAAAAGGATTTTAGAATGTATTTTGTTCGGTTTCTCTAAGAATGGTGCAGTCTTGTGGTCTGAGGAATTTCAGGAACTTTCTGTTGATTTAATTTCCTATTTCCTTTTCTCAGACCTCAAATAATCACAGACTGTGATTCAGTATGGATTTTGTTTATGGGTGATGGTAGCAAACATCATCCTATCACTTCTAGAGACTTTTATTGGTATAGATCCCTTTTTCCTTCAAACCAGTTGATCTTCACAAATGTTTGATTTTTGCCATTGACTTGGATAAGATTCACAGTCAATTAGCACTGGTCTCCTAGTTTTGCGCTCAGGAACAGCTAACCTTGCTGTAGAGCTCTGTGAAAAAACTCTGCAGACTATTCAAGTATTTAATTGATCCATATCAATACACTAAATCAGACAATGTTTCTGTGAGATACTGAGCTATTTATCACCATTTCTCATAAAGAGGAGCAGCCTTATCAACCTGAGAAGCACAGGTGAGAGTGAAACCAGAATATCCTAACCTCATCTATGTTCTCTGTGAAAGGCATGCAAAAGATGTGCTACAGATACACAAATTTTATCCAGTTCCTAATGCTGACCCCTGCTTTAGTCCATTCTTCTTGTTGCTTTGACTTAAAATACATATATATGTGTATTTTTCTTCCTACCCTGTCATTCGCATCCCATCTCCCCTAGCTGTGCTGAGGTATTCCATGAAAGCACCAACCAAACCCAGTCTTTGAGGACTCCCAGCTTACCTGGAGTAACCTACTCCTAGGTATTGGGTAAGAGATTTTTTTCCACACTTGGGAATATGTGTCATTCAGAGGAACCACGAAGGAACACCTGCATATTTACCCTGTAAGCTACACCTGAAGGTTTCATTGGTTGGCCTTGGGACTCTAATTCATGTAGGGCTGACATGTAAACGCAGAAGAGAAGAAAATAATCTCAGAATTTTTTTGTCATCCTATGTGTCAGGATGGTTCATCCTTGCATGAACAAACTCCTGCCTTGCTGCAATTTCTAGAGGGGCATTGAAAGGCAAAGTGGGATTGGTGAGGGTTTAACTTAAAATACCATACTGTAAAGTTTTCAGCAGCCGTTCAGCAGCTTCTCCATCTGCCAGGCAGAGGGTGAATGGAGGATTCAGCCTCTCCCAGTCTGAAAACCCCATCTTCACTTTGTGAGTCAGGGCACAGGAAAATTTATAAATCCCAGATTTAAAGCCAGACGGGAACACTGTTGCCATTTTAGCCTGACCTCATACGTCTGTCACAAGACAATCTGCCTCAGCAGTATTATTACAATTAAACTATTACTTCTTTTTCATTACACCTTGGACACTCCTCCCTCACCTCCAGAAGAAAGTTAAGCACATTGAAAAAGCTGTTGCTCCCACAAGCCCTTACACTGAGTGCAGAGAGTGAAGTGTAGTACAGACTGGAGCGAGTTACAGATGGAGAAGTTTCTCACCATCCATGTGTTCAAACAAAAAATATTGGCATGATGCTTTTTTTTATTTTATTTTTGCAATGTCAAAATGCTACAAAAATTAAGCATAGACAGACCAATAGTGAAAATAGTCTGTGATGTATATACTTCAAAGCAATGAAGAACTCCTTGAAGTTAGAGGCTACTGTGGCCTGAGTATGCCCAAAGACAAAGCAATTGAGGGTTTAAAGCTGCAAATGGGTCCTAAGAAAGTTTGGTAGATTTCAAATCCAAGCCAGTTCCAACCAGATACCAATTAACCAGTCTACAAAAACCTGACTGTCATCTGGGGCAGCCAGAAGAGGAGTAGTGGAATAGTATAATTTGTGCACCATAAACCTGTCTGGGTATTTCTGGCACTATTGTTAAATTAAAGTTATATTAAAATGAAACACTTCACTATTTAGCTTTCTGTCTGCCTGGCAGGTTTTGCAAAATAAATCCAGTTGGAGAAAATTGGCCCATTTAAATTGGTCATTGGATATGGCATTTCTGCAACATCAAGAAAATGGCTGCACATTTTTTTAATTGTTTCCCTCGCATATAATTTTTAAGCAGTCTTATAAAAATGTTTTCCTTGTTTCACTCCCCACTGAATTAAGAATGCAGATGAATAGTTGCCAGTTGGCCTATGTGATAGTCATTCCAGCAGGCAGCAGTGAGAAAGTATGAAGTGGTTTTTGGAAGAACTACCTTTCTTTGCAAAATGCACTAGGCTTTGCATAGCTTGAACGAGATGCCTTTTATTCCCTGCAGACCACTTCCTCCAGCTTGGGAAGAAAGAAGAATTTCCTAACCGGTGAGCATAAAGGATAAACAATTTGACATCTTGCAGGTACTGCTTGTGATCTGCTTTGCCAGTAAACATACTTTTGCTATTTCATTGAAATTTAAATGACTTACATTCTCCAAAAATCCCAGCTGTGCATTGAGACAGAAGTCTCTTGTTGCTGTAGGCATGTATGGTATTTAATTCTCTGCCCATCCCCTCCAAACTCTGCCTGTCTCACCAGCACACACTTGCACACACATATCCATTAACAAAACGACGATTGCCATGTCGTTGCTTGGTTGTTGTCCTTTCTTAGGGGACTGGGGGCAGTCACGGTTTCCTGGAAGACTTCATCATACTGACACACAAAAAAAGGTATGAGATGTATGGAAAGTAAGAACAACAACCAAAACACTTTGTGCTGCCAGCTTATCAGATAAAATCTGTATGAAAAGGTGCCAGTGCTTCTGCTCTGTCACTGGAAGAGAAAGAAGGGAAATAAATTCCCACTGGGCCTGCACTCCCTGCTGATGTCTCTAGAGCTGTTGAAGGTGAACAGATAAGTAGACAGCTATTTTGTTGTATTGTATCAAAACTAAAAAGTTTTCAAAATGCAAACTTTAAAAAGAAAAGGTTCGTCAGATGAAACAGAAAAAATAAAAGGATGACCAGAAGTGAGTAGAAGCAGGACAGTGACGTGGTGTGAATGAAGGCACTGCCTTTAGAAGGAAGGAGGGCTACAGGAGCTCCCTGCCCTGCTCCACCCCCTGCCTGGGGGGCACAGAGGCTCCCTGGGGCCCCCAGGGCCACCAAACAATTGCTGGTTTGTTGCCGGAACGGCTGCTCAGGCTGCCAGGCCCAGCTGGATCAACACTCCCTGCTCCCAGACTGGCCTGGGGAGCTCCTCCACTGGGAGGCAAACCTACAGGAAACATGAATAAATGAAGGGTTTNAAAAAAAAAAAAAGGCTTCACAACTAACTTTCCACTGTGGTGCTTGCTTGATTATTTCAGCTCTCAGACAGCCCAAAAGACATTCATACCTGAGGACCAAATCTCAATCCTGACCCCAGCAGAAAAGCAGGGGACTCAAACTGATTTTTAGGAGACACTACCACACAGGAGTATCTCCCTGCTCTGCCCAGCTCCTCCCCCAGTGAAGTGGATGGGTTGGTGGGCACCACACCAGGGCGAGTACAGTGCCCACAGAGGACACTTCTGTCCCAGGGCTGTGCCTTCAGCACATCAGGGCTTTGCTCTGGAGCTCCCAGCCTGGGGAACATGCACCATCAGTGTGATCCTCATTTCATAAACCTGCACATGGCTGTTGCAAGAGGTTCCACAGAAACACCAGAGAAACCTGGAAAAGACACCTTTTTATAACAATCTTCTCTTGCTTCTGCTTTTGAGGATTAGGTTTCTTTCAGTATGCTCTAGACTGTGTCATCTGGCAAAAACTGGCTTTATCTAGATCTAATTGTTTTCTCAATTAAGCCCAGAGAGAGATTTTGCCTCTTGGATTGCCAAACTCATTTTAAGAAGATAATTTAGTGGCTTAATTTACTGACATTAAAATTAAATTTTAACTTCAGTTTTTGCCCCCATGCTGAGTCATTTAGTGAATAAGTTGCCTCCTGGGAGGAGTGAATTTCTCTCCTGTTTTTCCTTAGTGGAGAAAACACTAGGGAGAAGGGAAGTAAGAGGTGAGTTGAAAAAAATTAATCTTTTCATTTTTGGCCTCTAATTCAGAGAATTAAGACTAGGCTGAGAAAAACAGGGTGATCTTGACACCCCAGCATGTGATCAAGTGCAAGATCTTCCTGCTGCCACCAGGCTTCTAGTGCCCAGAGAAAGCTGTGAGGAATAAAACAAGTGATCAAGGTATCTTTTACCAGTTTGGGAAACACAGCAGCCTGTAACCCTTCTAGAGTTAAGTTAGGTAGCTGAAGGTGTGGGCATCACATTCCCCTCTTTCCTGGCTTCACCTGTGAAGCTGATGGGGCTGTGAAGGTCCAAGTGGAGAGGCAGATCCACTTGCTCCCGGTCGCACCAATGGCCTCCAAATGCAGAAGAATAACATTGGTTAGCTGCCTTGGGCTATTTAGCTTTACCTCTTTCTTCTTTAGGTCCTGCCGCCTGTTCTCTTTACACCAGATCTCTCCTCCATCTCTTTCACTGTTCTCAGAATTGCCAGCTTCCCAGCAAGCGTCCACACTGCAGCCAACAGAGAAGTCCTGCACCCAATATCCCTACCAGTGCAGAGAAATCCCATGGGCAACTGGGCATTCTTGCACAAATTCTGCTCCTCCAGACAGGTCTGGTCAGTAGTCATATGAAGTTAATAATTTTACTCTGCACAATGTACTGGAAGTTTCCAGTCTTGAGATGATGCTAAGCATCCAAATCTTGTTTTAATCGCTGCTGTGGTGGATGGGTTTTAATGTTTCTGAAAATCAGGGTCTGGGTGAGGCGGGCAGAGGTCTGGGGGAGCAACCCAAGAGAGCAGCAGAGCCATCTGCTCCTTCACAAAGAGTTTTAAGGAGACTTATCCTGTTATAAGTTACTTTTCTGGATCCAATTTAGATCCCCTTTCTTGTGCAGTCAACAGAAAAATCTGTTGACTGCAGCTGAAGTCAATATGAAATCTGTTTCACAAGAATGTTAAGAACATTGAATAGGGCCTTTTGTTCCCATATTAATTTTTTTCTTTTTCAAGGCATACAGTGACACTTTATAAGCAAATGACAATTCAGTTTTAGAAAAAGCTGGTGAAGGGTTGAAGTGCCAAAAAGATTTGTTGAAATCTCTTAAAGAACGGCAATCACATTAATAAAACTAACACCTGAGAGCTGAAATGAAGTGATGTGGTTCTACAAGCACTGCTATCAAAGGATTAGTAAACATTCAAGAGACAACTATTCTATAAAGCACACATTTTTCTCCAAGTTTGTAAATAGAAGATTAAAGCAATGATGATAAATTGGGCAATGATATTTTTTTTAAATGGAATTCAGAAAGTTTAGATTATACATTTCCTTCCTTATCTGAATCTTTACACATAGTTTTTTAATATTAAGAGACTACTATTAAAACCTGCCTTACAGAACTACTAGCAATTTTGTCTTCCTAAAAAACTTTGCCTTTAAAATATATGCCTCATCACATACCCATTTATTCCTTTCCATCATACACTAAATTTCCTTTTCAGACCTCATCTCTCCCACAAGCGACCCCTCACTTGTAACTCAGACATTGATATAAAGAACAGCAAAGCAACGACAAAGCAGGTTTTGCTTGATGTCAAGAGTAAAAAGCATTTTAAGAATTCCAGCTGAGGAATATAATAAATTTGATCATTTAATTGTTCAAATATTTTAGAAATAAAGGCAATTAATTTCAAATTTAAACATCGACCTTATTTCACATCTGAATAATAACTGAAATTATTAATATTTTCTACAGAGCATTTATTTAAAAGTTGAATAATTCAAAATGAAACCTTTCAGTAGCTAATCAATTTTTTTTACTAAGATGAAAAGGTAATTGCCTCAAGAAAAATCTGTAAGACTATTCCTTCATATTTTTGCTTCTCATCCCTCTCTGATCCTACTTAGGACCAGTTGTACTTTTTCTCTAGGCATGCTTTTAGAAATTATATCCATAAACACAAAAGTTACACTTCAAAATTGAGAATCTAATGCTCTTTTCTAATTTGAGGCTTCAGTGTGTAGGCTGAGCCCTCTTCATGTTGAGTGCTGCACAGAAAAAAGCAGGCAAAAATTTCATCTCCGGTGTGACTCTTCAAAGGAGCCCCAAAATGATTCTGTCCCATAAGTGCGGCTGTCAAATCAGCAGTGGTGGGTTGAGAGGTGCAGCAAGGCCTCTGAAACGCTTTTCAAATATTTTTACAAGAAATGGAGAGATTATGTCCTTGAGAATTCCATGTGCCTTGCGGAGGGCTCATAAATAAACAGCTTTCAGGATAATGTTTCACACTTCAGCAAACTCAAGAAAGGAGAATATGTTACTCCAATGATTTCTAAGGAAAAGTGTTCCTCACAGAGACCCTTAAAATACAGCAGTGCTTTCTGTCAAGTTTTGCCTCCATATGACTGTGTTTCCTTTGGTGTGGATTAATTATCTGTATTTTTCTGTCTCTTCAGCCACCCTAGACACATATGTACCTGTGCTTTTATTACTGAGTTTGCAGTGTTTGCTGGTTCCACCCTCAATCTCCTCCCAAAGAGTTTCTCAAAACCCTCAACACTTCTTTTCTGGTTTTTGCTTGGTTTGGAGATTTTTTGACTTTTTGGGTTTGTGTTTTCTTAAAACATTTCCTGTTTCTCTTGATTTTGAATTTGCAGCTCCATCAGAGTAGCAAAATGTGCACCGTAGTCACAGATCACACACACATCTGTTCCCACTGGGAATGAACAAGAATATACCAACGAGAAAGGTCCCTTCTCATTAACTTATAGTTTAAGCAGCTTTTACAGGGAACACCACAGAAAATCCCTGCCACAAAATCTGCCGATTGCCTGCTTAGGTTCTGTCAAAACAATTTGATCTATCCAGTAACAAGATAAAAAGGATGTAAGTCTCACCTTGCTCTATAATTTAAGAAACCTCTGTGCTGGGCATAATGATCCCTTTCAGTGCAGTGGGGGCTCTTCTTAGGGCTCTGAGCTACAACTTCTGAGTGACTTCTATCAACTTTATCAGATTCTAAATCAGGCTGAAATTATGAGTCCTGTTTTTCTTCGCTGCATACTGCTGCTCCTAAGTGGGGTTTCCTGACAGCTTCTCAGCTCCTAATTCAGGCTACCTGTGAAACACACAGAAGCATGCAGTAGGGATCAGCTAGATTCTCTTTTCCCTTAAGATGAAAATTAGCAAAAAATATGAACACTTCTGACCGAAACCGAACGCTTCATTGATGAACGAGAAAACTCCACAGCAAATAAATATGACTACGTGCTGTTTTGTCTTATTCTTTCTCTTCTGCTGCTTCCATTTTTACCTCCTGGAATTTAAAATCTTTTCAAACTATGCTGTCCCATTCCTGTGCCTGTGTCATAGGGTGATAAATGCATATTATAAGCCGCTGCTGACTTCTTTACATTAAGGCATAAATTTTGGATTCATACCCATGTTAGTGCAGATATAGCAATCCTAATTAACATGGAACCATAAAGCTATTTGGTTTTTCAGATCATTGGTAAAAACACAATACTTCTTTCATCATTTTCACCTTATCCTGAAAATATTTTTTTCACTCTATCAAGATAAAAACTTACTGTGAAACAAATATTTTATTCAAAGCATTTTGTTTCCTGGATTGCCTTGTGCCAATTGAAATTTAATTTCAGTAAAATATATCTTGAAATAGTTTTATTTTCAGAAGAAAAACTGAGCTGTTTTAGTTCGAGAGTGTCAATCAGTGTTGTAAAATGTCCTCACATTCTGTAGAGAGTTTTGGGTTTTTTTCCCAGTCGAGATCCTTCACCAACAACAGGCAACAGACCAAGCACCAAGGATGTGGAACTTGAACATAGAAATACTTCTAAGTTGTGGTTAAACCATCCTGCAAGATTTTTTCACTACCCCTGCCTCTATAATTTTTAGTGCATGTGAGCCGAAACAGGGATATTTGATGGAAGAAAAAATGTTTTGAATTGAAGAACAAAATTACAAAACCACTGGCATCTCGGAGGGACGGAGCAGGACATTACAGGGATTGCCCCAATGACAGTGAATTTTAAAAGAGAAATGGTGGTTTTTAGTAACCTGTCAGCTTGCCTGGCTGTTTTCTAAATGACACCTGTATCTATATGTCATTTCACAGAGCTGATAAGGCTGCTTGCGAACACAAGCCTGCAGGAAAATTTGGAAAACCTGCCTGAAACTCCATTTCTCCCTTAACCTGCAGCTGGGACACAGTGGAGGAAGAGGGGCACTGGGGATTGCCGCGGTGGCAGATGTCACTGTTGTTTGTCCCAAGGTATGGAGAAGGCCTGCCGGAGCGGCGGTGGCCTCGGCTGGCTGGCTGACCTCCCCCTGACTCGGGGCAGGCAGAAACAGAAAGATTTTGTGCTCTGGCGGAGCTGGGCCTTCCCGTGACCCAGGCGAAACCCTCCAGCCGCTTTCCCACAACGCCGCGCCGAAGCCTGGCTGCAGCTCTCCGTTTATTTTTTCAGGTGAGTAGAGGCTGTATCAAGTACTGGTTTCTCAGTTGCTTTTAATTAGGCTTCTGGAAGCCGCTCTTTCATCTCAGGCGAAGCCTGCGTCACTTCGCTCCAGCTATTTTCGGTCCTAAAGCCGCGAGTTCGCTTTCATGCGGCTAATTGAAGGCACACGGGAAAGCAGAAAAGGGCTAATCCCAATGATTTGAGATATTTTATGGTTAGGGTGAAACCGCACATTTTTTAGCTGCAGAGAACCACTTTCTAAATTTTAACCTCCCAACTGCTTCCCCGAGGGGAAGGAGGTGACTCCCAGGGGAAACTGGCTGTAATGACACAAGATCCCCATGGGGTCCCACATACTCTAAGGGAAGGCCGAGCAGGTGATGGAGACCTGATGTGCCATAATAGACTGCCTTCGATTTTAAACTCCTGCCCCTCTGGTCATGTCCTTTTCTCTCAGGTAGACAGTTGAAGTCCAACAAGTTGCCAACTAAACTTCCAAGGCACAGTGCAGGGGAGATCAAGGCATGTGACTGCTGTTAACATCGGCTGGGCTCCTGCAATGGGAAGTGCCTTTGTGGGTTTGAAAATGAAGCAATAAAAGGCATTTCATGAGCTCACAGGAGAGATTCATAATTACTGTCTAGGATTGTCTGCTACAATGGCTGTGTCTGGGCATCCATCACTCTGTCCTGCTCAAATCTGCTGCACAACTACACCTTGGTGTGCAAAAGGACGTCAGGACTCCATAGCTGCTCCGTGTTGTGTTTTGTTGCTGCATGTGTTGCTGTTTGTGTTGTGTGTTGCTGGTATTCCCTCACGCCTGCCTGCCTGCTCCCTCAGGCAGACACCTGCATCCATACTGCAGCTGCCAGGGACTCCCCTGTTGCTGAAGTGCTGTGTGTAGCCCACCTTACGGACAGCTATCATAATAAGATACCTTATAATCTCCGTGTTCCTCAATACATTAAGAAATTGCTGTAATGACAGCTTTGGAGCTATGCTTATAGGCATATAGACTTTAGAGGCAACCAGGTGAAAGCTGGTGCAAATTGAGTGAAAATGCCTGTACTGGTAAGTGATTTTATCTGCTGTGAACCCAGCCCATGGTGTGGTACACCTGAAACACCTTCTCACACAAACCACTGTTCGCAGAAAGGGTCTGTGACACCATGATGCAGTCACCCCTTTTCTCAGTAGTGCCGCTGAAGTGCATGAGAGATATTGTCAAGTGTTTCTCATGTAGTATCAGCGTCTGACACTTAACATCTTACTGAATTTTGAGGCAGATAACCCAGAGTAATCCTATTGTATCGATTTTTAAACACACACACACACAAACACAAACACTCACCTATATGTGTGTATACATACACACACACATATATATACACATACCAGTTTGCAATCATCTATTCCTGAATATGTAGCCGTGTATTTTGTGCAGCAGTTGAATGAATAGCACAAGCAGAGTTAGGAGCAGAAATCCTGTCATCCCAAAATGTGGCAGTCCTATGAACTGCCAGAGGGGACCCACAAAAGGTTGAAGAAACAGCCATTTTCTGCCCTGTCTGTTCCATAGGCCTTTCATAGCTTTTGTCTTTCATATTCTTGAATTCTCTTTTCCTGGCTAGTCACTAGAGTGCTCGACACATCAAGCATGTGAGCAGAAGTGAAGAAACGTGATGAGCCATAGAGATCAAGAATACCAATGCTATGCTGGGCTGTCCAAAGGGCTTCAAGGCTGGCCACTTCTCTTCTTCTGGCAGTTCAGAAACCTGTAAGGATTCATTTAAAAAAAAAAGTTTATGTTTCTTGTGCCTTGATTAAGTTATCCAGATGAATGTACAAAGTCTTGCTGCTTGTTTCATTTATCCATACACTCTCTGCATGTCATAGGGAATAAAGGTAGGTATTTTCCTCTCCAGAGCATGGGTGCAACCTCTTGACTCGTGGTGCTGTATGCCAGTATCTGGTGGAAACACAGCTCAGGCATTGGTGGTGGGAATACCCATAAAGAGATGTGTGCTCTGGGCTGACACAACCAGCACAACCCCAAAGGGTGCAAATGGGTGGATGGTGCAGGGTAGAAATACAGCGAGGAGGCAGAGGGGTCAGAGTAGTCGATGGCAGCAAACACAGTGCTCTATTTTTGGTCTTTTCCTTCTTCTTCTGAACTATAGATTGGGTTAAAAAATGCATTTCTGGGGAAAAAAAAAATAACCTTCTTATGGGAAGATTTTAAATTCTTAGAGGAGTTTGCCCTGATAGTCTTATAAAGCAATAAGTTTGGGAAGCCAAACTTCTCTGTTTGAAGGCTGAAGTGACACCGTGACTTTTCACTCTGAAATGATGTTTTTCACTTCACAGGCAATCTACAGCTTCTAAAGCATTTTAAAGGGATTAAGTAATTTGAAACAGAAAATAAATAATTCCTGTCTTACATTTCAAGAAAATCTGAAAAAATTCTGCTTTGGTTTTAACCAAATGTTTTTCCTCTGATAATTCTGTTCAGCAGCTGAACTGAAAACCCACTATTCATTCAGTCCCTACACAGGTAATTGCAGTTTGAAAATGTGAAAGGTTACATAAATTATGCTCAACAGTCCTTCTACTTAATTATTTGCTGGCTATTTTCTCATAGCTTCAAAGCACAAGTGGCTCTCTAAGCAGGATTTGAACGATGTGAAGGTACAGAGCTAGCTTACAGTGGTTATGGCTTCATATTTTGCATATGGAGCCATTATTCCAACTAATAGATCACCACCGAGAGAAGCCATTTAAAATATCTTTATGGCCTATATCCTGACAGGGAAGGAGTTGTAAAAAGGTCATAAACTGTGCCAAGAACCATAAAAAGAAGTTGGTGTTCTGCATTACAAGAAATGCAAGATAAGGTACTTGCACGTTCCAGGCATGGTGGGTGGGTGGGCAGGGGGCCTAACAATATCCAGATGGGCCCTGGAGCAGGGACTGCAGGAAGGCTCTGCAGAGCCGACCCTTCTCATCTGCCTTTTCTTACCCACGTCACTACCTCCTCTCCCCTGGGTTTCAGCCTTTGCCTTGTGTAGCCTGCCTGCTCTTAGCCCCTGCTGGACTTTTTGCCTTGTGTCCCTCGACCTCCTCCTCTGGTACCTGGGCTTCTCCTTTGCCATTCCCAGCTAGCCAGAAGGCTGCACCCTCCAGTGATGCCTGAAGTGGCCACCTAAAACCAGAGACTAGACAAGACTAAGGGAATAAGGGTAGGTATTTATTTGAAGGGCCTTCAGAGGTACATCCTGGGGAGCCAGAGGCTATTGCCAAGATGGACCCCAAGATGGATGACAGGTCACGAGTTCTTCACACTTTTGTAAGTTTGGTTCATTTGCATACTAGGGTTAACTCTCCAATTAAACCTTCAGTTAATGATGTAATTTCCCCAAGCTTGCCCCACCTTTAGAGGCTTTTTGGTTTATACTTTTTGGGCCTAGGATGGTCTGAGTGTCCTTGGAGAGCAGGCCTGAAGAGGCTTTGTTATGCCTACCTAGCAGAAGAGAGCAGAAGTTAATAGGCTGCAAGAAACTTCAGAGTTTCACACTAGGCAGTACAGGATTTGAAAAATATGGAAGTTAAAACCTAAGGCATCACCAGGGCCTTGCTCCTCTGGCCATGCTGTGCTACAAAAGACACCAAAACCTCAGTCAGCCTTGTCAGAGCAGGTGCCTGCTGTCTCAGGTATTCCTTCAGGGATGGGATATGGGCAGAGGAAGATAAATGGGTCATATGGTTCTGCAGGATTTTCCAGCATCCAGTCTCATCCCCTGACAGCAGCAGGGTCAGGGATTCAGTAACTCTGTCTAAATCTTTTGCCCACATCCTCTCCCGGTTTCCCCAGGGAGCCTTTAATGAAAAGTGCAGTGGCTGGGGGCTGAATGGGGCTTGTCTGCTGTCCACAGATTTCCAGGCAGGACACACTTATGTCCCCGCAGGATTTAGCTCTTATGCATACTGTCTTGTGCATTCCTGCTTTGAATCTTGCCCTCTCTCCTTCAAACAGAATCTTGATTTTGATTTTCTGAGCTGAATAATACTTGGATGTTTTGAGAAAGCCTCAGTGCCCTTAAAATTATTTTTTATTCCCCTGAAGGAATATACTTTTTCCTGTCTTCTTAACTAAATCTATGGAAAAAAAGCCTGCAAAGGAACAGATCCCCATTTATGCTATGCCTGTTTTATCTTATGCTAATATATATATATATATATATATTAATGATATCCATAGATCAACCACATGCAGGGTAAGTTGCATCCCAGCTCCTTTTGAGGTATCACAACGGTGGGAAAGAGTATTAGCACAAACAAGAAACAGGCTGTAACAACCAAATGCTTGGGCACTAATTATGTCTTTGGCAAAAGTCTCCCGTCGCCTTCACTGAGAATTTCCGTACACGAGAACAGAGTGGATGCTGTACTCCAGTTTTCATGGCCTTTGTACATGCTCGTGGTCACTTATGGAGATGCTCAGTCACACTGGGATGAATGGGATGACTGACTGCTCCCCTACCTTTGCTGTAGGTTGCACAGTCCACTTCTGAGGAAAACTCTCAAAGACCTTTAACTCAGAAAGAACATTTCCATGACTGAGTACCCTCAGGACTTCCCTGGAAAATTTGGCATTCTATAGATAGCTACAGCAGAGCTCTGATGATAGCTGTGTTTTCACAACTCCTGCAACTAAAATTCACTGAATCCAAAGCGTCAGCATTATGCCATGATTTGCTGGCATATCCCAGGTTAGCCCTCTGCTGCAGAGACTCACAAACCCGCTGGTGCTAAATAATTACTCCCTTTCAGTCTCTTCTCTTGCACCGCTCCTTGCCAGACTCCAGTAGGGATGGCTTAGCCAGCACTGGACTCTGCAGGAGAGCAGGAGCCTCAATACCAACATTTGTTTCTGCCAGACCTCAGCCAATGTGCCTCTCTTTTTCCATCAGGAGGGAAAAACATACTGTACCATATCTAGTTCTGCTCCCTGCTATGCTGCCTTATGAGCTCTTTGTCTGGCCTATATATTATACAGCTATCATCCTTATGTAATGGCTCTAATGAAACCAGGGTCAGACGAAGCTAATCCAGGGATTTAGGTTCGTTATGGTACGGGATCGCCTGGAGCCTCTCCTTTCACTTGCAGCAGAGATGGCCAGAAAATTCCCTCACTTCAGTAAAGGTGGGCATTGTAGCCAGAACAGCGCCCTTTCTCCAAATGCACACCAAACACAAAGAGCCTTGCCCATTTCACATGTGAAGTGGATTTTGGCTAATCCAGCTGTATTGGTGCCTACAGAAAACACAGCCAGGGAAGGTGATGTCCCTTCACCAACTTACCCCAGGGGCTGAAAGGTTAAAGCACTCACCGAGGAGACCTGGGAGACCCTGGTTCAGATCTTTCCTCTGTCTGCAGTAATTTGAACCTGCATAAATAGCCAGTGTGCCAGAAGGAAAGTGAGTGATAGTGTCACAGGCCACACACAAAGCCTCCCCTTGGGATGAATGATGCAGATCTCCGTATTCCCACAAAAATGCTCTGACCTCTAGACTTCACCTTCTCCATTCTGGTGAAGAGTTATTACCAACAAAGCAAAACAGCTTCACTGGTGGGAAAGGCTGGGGCTGGGACACCGTGTACAGCCTGCTCATGACTCAAATACACCTTCACAGGAGGTACATTCAGATCCCCTCAAACAGAAGCAAGAATTAAGCTCAGATTTTTCACACCCCAGAGTACTCTTCAGTGATGCTGTTTGTACCTCCAGGCCATGGCTGGGACACTCATCACAACTTCTTATGTCAGGGATGTCCATAAAAGCCCTGAAACAAATGCCCTGGCTTACCAGCCATTGACTGCCCAACAGGCAAGCAGGTACAGCCACCCTTACAGCTGTAAGAAAATCACAATTTAGGTAGCTGTGGTCAGACCTGCAAATCTCAAACTGAGGAACATGCTTTTCTAAAGTGCATGAAATGTAAATGTTACTGTCCTGGACACTACGGCAAGGAAATCTTTTTGAGAATCCTTTGGGTGTGCCGAGATCACAGAAGGAAACCCAATTTCTGCAATGTCCTCTTACAGGAGAGGGAGGATGAAGCAGAAAGGTGGAGCCATGCACATTTCTGATCCTCTTCAAATTTTCCTCTTTTGTTTGTGTGATCCCAGAGACACTGTTACCCCAATCTGAGTCTTCTTTGCATGCCTGTGCACAGGTGCTCACAAAGGTTCATCATGTCCCAAGCAGATACAGCCAGCTGTATCCATTTTGTGTGAACATCCAGCACCTCCTGGTGAGGGGCAAATATAAATACAGCTATAATCCTTCTTGATTCTGAGGAAAATCTTGTAGTTCAAGGGTGTTTGTGCATAATTTCACAGATTAATGTGAAATAACAAGCAAATTCCCACGCGAGAAAAGCTAACCCGAGAGAACTTCAACGAACTTAATTCCAGAGGCTTGGGTTTTACTCAGAATGTTGCTCCTAAAAAGCTTTTGTGTTCACTGTTCCTGATAAGCAAGGTAGCTCTTAGCAAACACAAAATGCTCATGGTATCCCTGAGCTAATCAGCAGCAGCTGTGAGTTCCAACCTCAGAATCCTTTATTTTCTTCTATTTTAGCTATGATACCGTCAGCGCAAGAAGATTGCGTCAGCAAGAGAAGAACTGATACTTCGTTTTTTACCCCTCATCCACTTAGCCAGGCTCTGAAGCACCAATTCTTAGGCCAAACTCCCTGGAGCATGGCCCCAGAGACAGCAGTCGGTGAAAAAAGGGACCAAGCAAACATGGAGAACAACCTCCAGGACCAATCCATCAAGTCAGAAGTCACAGTTGTTTCAGCGACTACATTTGCGCTCTCCAGTTGGAAGCACATTCCTGTGCTGCAAGATGTGGGAGCAAATAAAGCAACTGGGTCTTGTTCTTGACTTCATGAATACACATGATCCCTGAAGAGAGTGCCTATGTCAAATATAGAGGTAAAACAGCACCCTAATATACAGTGTTGCTGAGGCAATTCAGAGTCCTGGAAATTAGATTGTGGATGAGCAGTAACAGGGTGTTAAACTGCTTGGTCATGGAGAGTTAATCTAATGTCTCATCAATAATTCGTAACTACTTTCTATTCCTGGTAATATTCCTGAGACTTCATGTACCTCTGTAAGAATGACCTATGGTCTCTTCTGGTTCCTACATCACCAACAGAATTTCTAGGTTCACTCAGAAAGACCAAACTGCTCTTCAGTTATGTTTGGAACTGGAGGATGTAACAGAAAACAGAGTGCAGAATTTGATTTTCAGAATCTGTACTATTAATAATGTCTCTGAAACCAGGAAGAGCTTAGTTTGATTTTTTTAGATCTAACGATGAATCTAGAGCAAATTAACTTCCTATTTGTTCATCAATACACGTAATTCCACATTTATTTCAGCTTTCAGGGTATAAAGCCATGTCTTACTTTTCAGAGTGTAACTGTGCTGTCCAAGTCCTTAGAAACATGCCCTTTCTTTTACTGTCACCCCAGTGCATTAAGAAACAGTTTTCAGGCAGAGAGCGTGCCATAAAATATAGCATTCTGTTCTGCTAAATACTTTGGTGATTATTTCAGATCTAAAAGCAGCTTTGGCTTCAACCTTTGGTTATAGACTGCTCTCTATTGCTTCTGTGCTGTAGAAACAACATTTGCCCTGTTCCCTTGACAAACAGTTTTCTGTAGTTTTGTCCCATTGCATTTTAACCTTTTGCTACAGAGTTAGCAGAAATGACTGAGGAAGAAACTTTTCTTAAGGGATTCTTATGTGATAGACTTGGAAAAAAAAGCCTTCACACGCTGCCAAGTTTGGAAGGTAAGGAGAGAAAGGGCATGTTTTGGGCAAGCTTCTTTGGCAGGATGGGAATATTTTGTGGTAAACTGTCATTTTAATCTGAGGTATTTTAGGCCAGACAGCTACAGCTGCTGTCAAAGAGAAAAGCTCCTCATTTCTGCTGGTCTTGCAACTTTGGAAAACATGTATTTGCTGCTGCCAGTAAAGCCAAGGGTTCTTCCAGAGGGCACTGCTGATCTAGAGGGCAAAGCCATATATAATATTTTTTGGTATGTCATGATATGTTGGTCCTAAGGGAACCCAAGCATCCAGGAAAGATTGAAGTTAGAAATGTGGGTGGAAGCTTTGCAGCCCACAGATATTTCTAAGTCCAAACGACATCCTGAGGAAGTGAGTCTGGAAAGGGGCTTTCTCATGCCGCTCTCTTTCCCAGCTATTAACAGCATTATGTGCTTCGCAGTACCATTCATGCACCAGAAATGCAATCACTTATCAGAGATGAAGGCTATTTAATCTATTAAGGAATGCAGCCTTTGGATTAATGCACAGCATGCTGCTGATACTCCCTCTCCAAACATAATGTATTGCAGCCATAAATGGTGAAATTGGACAGGACAGACTGAGGCTTGCAGCCTAACTCCTGCCAGACGGGTTTGGGGTTAGTGTAGCCACCCACGCTGAAAAGAGCGTCCTTGGCCCCTCAGATGTTTTAGGCACGGTTGGAGCAGTCAAACCTTGAAAGAAATAGTCTGTTTGCAAGAGGTGCTGATCAAATCCGGCACTTGGAATGAGATACGCAAATGTGTAAGGAATATGCTAATGTAGTGTCCTGTGCGTGTCATTTATGCATTTAGCTTTTGAATTTTGACCCAAGCCTATGCTACTAGAGATCGGGCTGCCCAAAATACATGTTAATAAGCTGGCTGGAGCAATAACATTGCCTTCATTTGACTCTTTGGTGGAAATTTCCTTGCGTGTCTTTTTCTTTAGTCAACCCCATTCTGCCCAAATGACATCTCTGTCATCGTTCCAGATATCCTAAAAGTGAGGCCATTTTTTTATGTTAGTGTCTCATCTCTCTGCCCACCAGGGAGATGAATGAATAGTTGAAAGCAACAAAATGAGGGAAAAGGCAAAAATAGCATCTGCAGCAGAACAAGTGATGAAACACACATACTCTTTTTTAAAGTCACTGTGTTGGGAGGGGTCTGTAGCTATGCAGTTGGACTCTGCAGAGGACTGGACCTGTCACTGTGAGAAAAACATGGCTAGCACATGTTCTACCTGGAAGACTTGGAATTATTTCAGATTAAGAGATTCAGAGCCAGTAAACCTGGTAAATTAGGGACAGGTTAGAAGAAAAGGGTTGGGTGGATAACAACAGCTGTGGTAATGTGCTCAGACATCTACAAAACTGAGTCTTTCTGGAGCCTAGGTGACACCTACCTGTCATAACTCACTGCTGACAGCCTCATTAGAAATGAGAAGGACTTCAGAAAGTTGGAAAATAAACTGTCCCTCCTCCATTTTAGAGATCTCCAAAGCTGAGATGAAACCTCTTAACAGGGCAGATATTTATAATTTATATTTATATTTATATTTATAGTGTGTTTTATTAAGATTTTTTCAGCACTTACATTTTTCACAACAGGGATGTATCTTCAAAGAAAGGACCACCAACTATCTGCAAATGACTTAGTGACCTGTAAAAAAATTAGAAATTCAGAAACTCTTACAGGAATAGCACAGATTTTCTGATATCACAAAGAGAAGCTCTGCATCAGAACAAAGTCTTGTCATTACAGATGCTGTGCGACAAGTAGCTCACTTGGCTGCTGCAGATTTCAAAATGCTCTGACCATTTATTGTGTATCTTTTCAAAGGTTATCCAGCTGGTGCATTAACCCTTTACGTTCCTTTGGCTGCACTATTCTGCCCACTGAGGTCATTCTCCATCCTCCTGTTATACTATGGTAACATCTGCTGGTGGGAAAACTCTCCACTACAGTAAATGATTCTCAAATACCAGGCAACCACTAAGCATCTTCTAGAGTCAGTTTAGCAAGCTACCTCAAAAAATAATTCTAGGAAACGCTTTTAGGTAGTGTGGATTTCATACAAAAAATTAGTTCAGATCATACAAATAAACAACAGGGTAGGAAGGTCAGTATGTTCCAGCAGAGGAACAGAATTTATTTCCCCAGCCTCGGAGTTACAATAATATTCAGGGTTCCAAAGATTTTTCTGACCAAATATTAAACCCCTCCTCTCTACAAAGCAGATTAGGCAATTTTTTTATTTTTTTAATAATGTACAGGAGCAAGGCCAGAGAGGAAAAGAGAGTGGCATGTTAGTGCTGGAGTTGGGTGTCACGAAATTTTTATTGGGACACGCGATTTGCCATTTCTTACAAATGTGCCATTCTAGAAGGTGATGCTCACAGAAACCATTTTATGGATGTAAGTGCGTCAGTATGAAATCCAGATTTCTTACATCTAAAATTCAGAGATATGTCTGACTTAGGACATGAAAGGCTGTGTTCAGGTCAGGTACCTTTGCAATCATGAATACACCAAACTGTGTAAAAACGGGTGGACCATGAACCTTCCTTCACCAGACCTTATGCCAAGCCAAGGACTGCACTTAGGAACAGACCTGCGTGGAGGAGAAGTGATTTCTGGTCATTATGCAGACCCCTCCACCAGGCATGGGGTGGTTGGGCTGGAGAACTGTTTCTCCAACTTGTTTTGCTGAGGCTTTTCTGGCAGCAAAACTGATGTGACATCAAAGGGCTCTTCCACACATCAGCACCTGCAGCTCTTAATGCAGTGGGGATTACTTCTTTTCTTCCGCTCGGGATCAGACCCTCCGTGCCTCTGGTGGTTCCCAAAGTCCCTAGGGGATTATTTCCTGCTACCTCCAGCAAGTTTTAAAAGAAGTGGAAAAAGAAGGAAAGCAGTTTTCTGCGTTGCAGAAATGACAAAAGGAGCAGCTCTCACATGCGCCCAAGGGGTCGGATTGTAAAGACTGATTTGGTGCTGTCTCCCAGCCACAGGTGTGGGTGGTTTTTTAGCAGAGAGGTGAGGCAGGGGAAACTCAACAAACTCATCTGACTTCCTTTAGTTCAAACATTTATTATCAGGACTTACTGAGGGAAAATAAGTATTAAAAGAGCAAAAGCAGGAAAGGGCCATTTGGCTTATCTTGTTCACTTCCTGAAATCCAAACAAACTTTCAAAAAAATCCATATCACACCCTATCCATTCACCCTGTTTCCCTGCACCGAGGATGGGAGAGTCTAGACGAATCTGGGCTTTGGAAAACCTTTGGAACTTTTTGGAAAATAGGTTCCAAATGTTTTGTTAAAGGCTGCGAACATGTTGGAAAACACTTACTGGGGGTTTTTTTTGGATTATTTATTTGTTTTCACTCCAAGCACCATTGCCAAGAGCACAGGAGAGAGAGGCTGGGAGGTCTGAGCCGACAAGCGATTACTCACACGAGGCAGTCTCAGTGACTTCCCTGGGACACCATTTGCCAGCAGTGACTCAGCCAGTATCACCAAAAGTCAGGAGCCAGCCCCGGTCACTTGCGGCAGCTCGGCTGGCCCTTCCATGTCAGGTGCTTTGCAAGAGCTCCTGCCCTTATAACTCTCACTCCAAGTTCAGGAGCGTGGTGTTCCAGTGTTTACCCACCTGGCTATGCCCTGTGGCTTTCTCATTTACTGTGAAGTTCATCTGTGTGGCTTCACTTTTTGGCAGATGTTTGGTCCCTGGGGTGAGAAGCAGCAGCTCCTATGTCTGGCTTGCACTGTCTGGAAGCCAGGTCTGCAGGCATGCACAGGTACTTCATTTCAAACGAGATGCCTCAAAGCCTGTGTGAACCTGGGATTTACTCTCTGGGGACCCCGGGTGCATTTTAATTAGTGGATGGCAGTTTCTAGACCAGTGAAAGTCCAATTCTTCTTTACATGTCAGATTAAAAAAAAAAAAAAAAAAAGAGCAGCATCAGAGTTATCCACTACAATATTGGAGAGGTGAATTTCCTCAGAGTACTCAGAGTATATGCCCAGCTCCTCTCCCTGTTCACTCCTCTGGCCTTCTGCCAACTAATAAATACATTCTCGTACTCTTGAATTCCACTCTTCACAAATAATCTGTTCTTTCTCATGTCCTGATGGCAGAAATGTACCAGAATGAGCCAGTTTTGTTGGGTCTCCTGGAAAGCTTGTGGCTGCTAATTTTATGCCATAAAATAGAAGAAATCAGGAGAGTCTCTTCAGTACATGGAGATTTAATTGACAGTTCATGGAGCTAAGTGGTGGAAGTTGGGAGCCTTCATCACAGATTTGACTTCTTAATGTCTTCAGCCCTTATTGTAAGAACCAGGGAATGATCATGTTCAATCCTAGCTGGTTTAGGTACTTTATCTAATCAGTCTTTTTGCTTGAACACAACAAAAATGAACAGGAGGATTTCAGAACACTATTACTCCTTGTGTCAACTTTTTAGTTTTATTTTAGACACTTGCAAATCCTGATGCTGTAGAACATTTTTTGACCAGCTTCATAAGGTAGTTCACAACTTGAGAAAAACTGTCAGAAAAAACTCCTGAGGCCATATATCTGGGAGACCACCAGGATTTAAGGGAAAGTGTCACCAAGAAGGTAATATGAAGGAAGTTTTGAGCAGTTTCCAGATAATATGAAAATCAGCAATCATAACACCACATCGTGAGACCCTGAAGTAGCCTGACTCTTTCTTTTACATTATTTAGCAGAGGCTGGATGGCTTTGGGGAAATGTTAGCTCACACATTCCCCCGGAATACAGGCTGGGCTTTGGGAAGTGTGGGAAATGCGTGTAAATGTTTTTCACACACTTCAGCGTATTTTATGTTTAGAAGTGGAAGAAGAGAGAGTGAAACCAGGGTGGGTATTTAGGTTTTGGTGGATCTGCGCTTCTCAGATATCCAAAACCAAGACATCCTGGGGAACTTATAAAGAATCTCTTTCTCCAATGAAGCAAGGACTAATATCCAGTTTGGCCATACAAAGTAACAAGTTTGGATAATTGCCCAAAAGTTTTGATTAAACTGTTAATAAATTAAGCCTAAAGAGCAGCCAAAAATCACATCTCACTACTAAAATTCATATTTGATTGAAAAATCCTGTGGTTTGACAGAGGAAGGAATGTTGTGCCAATTTAATGTTGTTCTTTGGATTGACACTTAATTGTCTCGTCAGGAGAGGTTCTTCTGTCACCTGCCCCTTGCTGGGGCAGAGTGGGGGGGAGCACAGACCTCCCTGTCCCCCCCCAGCCCCTCACCTGGCTCATGCCCTGCCACTGCTTGCATTAGCAAGCTACAACCACGAGTGGACCATGCCTCATTTCAGACAGAGGAAGACAAATCCAAGGCACTCAGCCAGTTTCTAGGGATTAACAGGCAAAAATAGCCCTGGAAATGCCTGAAGCTCAACTGACTCCTAAAAAGGAACAAAAAAATGCAATCAAAGCCCCAACCCACCCTGTAAATTGCAGTACTAGCACAGAACTTACTTAAAGTTTCAGATTTGTGGTCCTCGTGTTTAAAAAGAGGTCTTCCACTGAGCAAAATATATAGGAGATGTTTTTCACATCTTGTAATACATTCTTGACAGGAACAGAGATAGGATTATAGAACAGAGCAGTCCAATACAAACTGTGGTCTCCAAAAAATCAAATCCCCAAACTTTGCACTGTGGGCCTTTCCTCTTTCCTGGCCAAAAATCCCTTTAGATGGATTAGCTTCTGAACGCCCTTCATCTGGTAACAGAGATTTGGTCAGGTAGAGCTCACTGAGTACCACAGAGACAGAGGTGCCTTTTGACAGTTTAAAAAGAGGGGGGTGGGGAAAAAGGGACAAACCCAGTTTTTGAAAGTTGGCAGAGGCAACCTGCCCCCTTCTGTAGACCACCGCTTTTCACCTCTGAGCCAATCCTCTTGCACAAATATGACCAACCAAAAAAAGGTCAGGCCGGCAGAGCTTTAACTTTGGGACAAAGGGACACACTGGCATTATGTTTTGCTGTTTTCTTTGGTTTCTTTGTTGAGAGGGTGGGTTATTTTGTTCCTTCTAGTCTGAGCTCCAGTGATTCATCCATCTCCAAATGTTGACATTTTAACCCGATACAAATCCCCCTGCCTAGCTTTCTGTCTTTTCCATTTTCAGTTCAGATTTCCCTTGTGGACTTGCAACTCACTCTCAGATCATTAATATCCTTTGCTGGCAAATCCCTCTCTATGTACAGAGCAAGAGCGCTTGCTGCCAACGGATCTTCCTTCACCTTTTACTTCCAACGAGGAATGTAACCTCAGCTGCCTTTCAACATTTCCGGCTTCTATTTTTCTACCTATCATTCCTAGTTGCATAATGGCCACTTTACCTCAGTTATCAAGGTTCTTTATTACTGCTCACTCACTGCTGATGTTTGTCTGTAACCTCACTTTTCTAGAGGGTTGGCAGACAGGAGGCAAGACAGACTTAGGCCACTGAGCACAGGCTTTTCTGAGGATCCAGGATGTGGCATAAGCCAAGAAAGCTCCCCCTCCTTCTGAAGAAATACGGACAGGGGGAAAAAGGGAAAAAAAATGAAGCAGCAAGCAACTCTCAAGACCAATTTAAGCAGAATGAATGGGTCTTTGTTCTCTAGGGCAGGGTTTGCATTTATATTTGCTGTGCTAGCCACGGTTGTGATTTAATTGCACATCTTAATGACTTTCGGTGTTTCCCTTAAAGACCCAGAAGCTGGAATCAAGGGAGTCTATAAGGCCCTTTGCACTCATTCAGAGCAGAAGGTAAACCTTACTTTTACAACAAAGAGGAAGAAAATTCTCCCCAAAAGGCTCCAAAACCCAAAGGAAAATAAAAGGAAATTGACATTTGTTGCTTTTAAGAAGTCTCAGGATCTTTAAGCCACTCTCAGGATTTTGGAAGGCGTGATGCTTTGATGCTCAAAATTGACAATGCTGCCTTTATATTGAGTGTGCCACCATGCAAAAATTTGCTGAAGAAATTAGGACTCATTCCATATGCTACACCAGCCCTTTCAACTTGTTCCTTGTTCTCTTGATGCAAGTGGCAGCAAGGAGAGAAGACACTGCCCATCTCACCTTTGTTGCTTTTGGCCATAGCCCATCACTCACGACTTTGCTAGTCAGACTCTCATGACCTCTCACCATGTACAAGAGAGCTGGTGTAAGCACACACTGTACAGTTTGGAGATGTTTTTGTATTTAAATGGGAAGACATGTAGACAGGGTTGGGGTTCATAGTAGAATGAGGCCAATGGATGATCTTTCACTGTCCCAGAGTGAGATCCTTCCCTGCAGACCAGTGTAGCTGACCCTGTTGAGCAAAATCACCAGTAATGCTGCTGTAACTTCAGTGGTGATCACTGTGGCAGGAAGCAGAGTGTAAGTGTCCTCCTGTGTCCTCCACCTTCTGCAGCTAGTTCAGCACATTTGTAACTTTCTTCATCCTTTTGCTGTCCTTTACCCATTAATCTTCAACCAGATTCATCACTGACCCACGGGGTTGCTGAGGCTCACATCCACCTTTTTCAAGGGAGCTGGCCTCATTCCCTGTCCATGCCATAGATCAATGCAGGCAGAATGAGCTGTAGCTGGGATAAGCCCCACAGACTGGAGCCATCACCCTTTCACAGAACGTGCCGAGTGAGCCACCAGCTGCAGAGGAGCTGGCTGTGGGCATGAGGAGCTTCACCCAGCCCAGGCTGCTCACTATCTTCCCTCTGCCAGAGCTGCTGCCAGAGCTGCCCTTTGAGTGTTTATCAGCTGGTCTCTGTCAGCATGAGCTGGATTAGCAATGATCTACTGCCCGAGCTCAGGTTTTGCCTGGAAAAGGCTGTGGAATGCTCTCAGTAGTGGTGAAGAAGCACAACTGGGTAGCGGGGTTTGTGACAGTGTGGATGTGTGGTGGCCAGCAGCTGGGAATGTAGCTTGTTGAGACAGGACTGGAGAGGAGATGTGTGACCAGACCTGCAAGAGGAGTGGGCTCAGGTCAACAACTTTGCGCCTCTACTCTCCTTGCTGCCTTTGTTTGTCTACTTGGATTGTAAACTGTATAAGCAAAGGATTCTCTCTTAGCTGTGGCTTGGAAGACCAGAATAAATGACAGCAGATGACTTTGGTCTCAGTTCTTTTATGACCTTACTTTAAAAAATTCTGCTAAATCCTCAGGGCAAATACGATACTGGTGGGGTTCTTTGCTCATACCCCCATCAGCATCATGTGCTTCCCGTAAGTTAGATTCCTGACTTTTCTTAAGGCTGAATTATTTCTACCTTGCTCCCATACTGCCCATGGATAGCTACCTCCCCCTGACCCTCACAAAGTGGGCCTTGCCTGATTTATGCCATGTTTCCATAACAAGTCTTCTCCACTAACCCTATTTTTTTTTAAATTTAAACTTTGATTGAAAGAATATGTAACCCCAGCTTGTTGGTGGCTGAGGTGAAAACTGTTGGACTGACCTGAGACACTGTTGTCACACAGGGTTTTCAACTGGTATGTAGAGAGAAGGTGAGGCCACCCAGTGCAAAATGGCATTATTTCTGGAGTCCAGTGACTGCTCTCTGTGTAGCAATGTAGTTAACCAGACACCAAAGGAATGCAGGGCCTGCTTGTGGACTGGAAACTTCTGTCCTGGCTAGCAGGGAAAGCCAGGCACTGGTAACCTGCAAGTCATAGCCAAAGTTTAGTGGCCTAACAACCAATGAGGCTAACGGTGATCGAGAGTGTGGGAAGAGACAAGTGAGGAATTAATAGCAAGGACCTCAAGCTCCTGTTATAGCTGACACTGAGGTGACAGTTCCTGGTTGGCTGTGTTGTATTGCAGTGCCTACAAAAAAAATGGTTTTGGAAAACCAACATATACATAAAAAAGAGACTTGTGAGATCATTTTCAATGTTCTATGGTGAAACACAGGAAAAGGCAACCCTATATTTTGTAAAGATAAGGTGGAGGGGGGCTTGGACAGTCAGTCTAGAAGTGCATAGGTAAAGAAGCATTTGGTAGCAGGGATTTGTTCAGTTTGGCAAATGTAAGGCAAGAACCAATGGCTAGAAGGTGAACAAAATCAGACAAGAATTAAGATTTTTTTATTTTTTAATGTGCAAGATGAAATTGATGGTGGGAGATCTTACGTCATACAATGTACTGAAGATCAAATGAAGCCATCACAGAGATCTCTGACCTTGTAAGTTCTGATTCTAATTAATGAATAATCATTCAGCTTCCATATGAATAAAGAAATGATAACACTATGGAACCTGAGACCTCCATTCTTGCTCTTTCAGGACAGCAACAGGACTTCTGTGCACAGGGTGAAGAAAAAAATTAGTGGTTTAGTACAGGAAGAACTAAACCTAGTGGTTGCCTAATGCTCTCATACCCCATTCAAACCAGCAGAGAAGTACCCATGGTCTCACTTGATGTGTTCAGCTTCTTACGGGATCTCTATCTCAACACACAAACCATATCATGTGGAGATTTCTATTTACAGCAAGAGTGTGCAAGTTTCTCTATGTTTTTCTACTCCTGTCAGCTGATTTACATGCAAATCCTAAACCACATCTATTTTCTGTTTGTGTTCTGCAGGCGACCTAAAGCAGTGCTATTGCCAAAGAGAGAATGATGTAAAATGGCAGTAAGTAAGGAGCACTCCCAGCTGCAGCGTACATTTACCCACAGTCGCCCCGGCTGGCCTCACACTGAGCAAACTCTCCAACCTTTTTCTGATATCATACCTCAGGCACTTCCCTGCGTCCTTCTGCTTGGTGTGCTAAGGACAGGCTAGGGATGGGGAGTGGCTCAAAGCTGTATTTAGTGCAGTTTTTGCCTGAAAAAAAAAATAGTGTTTTATTAGTCAGAGATAATTTAAAGGTCACCCGCCTCCACACGCACTGGTTGGCACGGTGGTCCCTAAGTGGGATTTGGGAGTGCCACTGTACTACATAACCCAGCCAGCGCTGTCAGTTCTGGGTGTAACGTGCCTTCCCAAAAGCATCCCGTGCAGAGACGAGGAAGGGGCCGCTGTCGCAGCTCCCGAGCAGCACTGCTGGCCTCTGGCGGCCGCGCCGGCCCTTTGCAGCGCGGTGTCACCAGCCCCGCACCGCCACCGCCCTGCGCTGCGCACCGCCGGGGCTGAGGCTCCCGGCCCTGGGCAAGGCTGCAGAGGGAGCAGGCACCAGACCCACACACCATCCCTCGAAATGCTCCCCTCTCTGGGGGCATCGCCTTCCCACTGGCACCAGTTCCCTCCTGGTGGTACTGACTGACTGACTGACCGACTGACAGCTTTGGCCCCAGCTCAGGAAGGCGTCCACGGTCAGGACGCAACTTGCTGCTGTGGCAGCAGTCGCTATTGCTTTTTGCTCTGACTACAAATGCCTGTGGGACTAAGTCAAACATTTCAGGCCATCTCAACAGCTCTGAGACAGCACTTTCACTAGGGCAAAGATCAAAAATATCAACAAACTCCTACAATTAGAAAGCTTCTTCCTGTCCATGGAACGTGGGCATCTGCAGGGATTAAGAGCGGAGTAGATGAAAGCTCCTTGCAATGGATATTTCTTAAGTCTGCAAAAGTGAACTGCAACAAAAAATAAAGCTAAATGCAAAATGAAGAAACCTAGCAAATGTCAGTGCCAGTTAAATATCTCCTTTCAGCAGTCTGGTAGTTTGGCTTCCCCAGTGTTACCCATGACATGAACTTTGTCAGTGAGGGATTAGAAACCCATTATGAACTGCCTGACAAAGCGGAGGGGTACAAGTAGCAGGTGACACAGCGATGCAGCAGGATTGCTCAGCTGACACAATGAGGCCACCACGTTTTTACGAGGCAACACCCTGCCACCTGTCTCTAAATTATCCCTGACCCCTGAGACCACACAGACTGAAATGGGGTGAACACATTCAAGGCTCAGAGCAGGGGTGTCTTGGTACCCCCTCCATGAAAGTATTCATGTTACTGGAGGACAGGGGTCATCCTGAAAGTTGTTTGCCCTGTGGTGGTCAGATGTCACAGCTACAGAAGTTATGGAGACAGACAAAGATCGGAGTTCATGAAACAGTGACTGGGTGCCTAAAGCAAAGAGAGGACATGCATTTAGATTAGCTGGTGAGGAGTGGACGACTCTGGAAAAGAATGACTTTCACCTTCCCTTCCTCATCTCTGCCACAGTCACAGCTCTCTGTCCCCAAGAGGCAGCAGCATGTTGAGCACCGGAGACAGCCTCACATCTGTGGTGGCAGCGCAGATGTTCACTGTGCACCCACCGAAGATGGGCACAAGCTGGAAGCCTGAGGGTGGACACAGCCCACCCAGCACAGGAGAGGCACTGCTGGGGGTGGTGGCCCTGCTGTGGCACCCAGAAGAGCCTGCACTCCAAATACAAGATGGCTCAGCTCCTGGACGGATTCCTACTGCATGCAAGAGATGTGAGTCACCCGATGAAGCGATTTCCCCCCGCCCCCTTTTTTTGGATGAGGAGGCTTCAAGGAAGGAATTTTGAAATATCCAGTCCCTTTTCCAAAAGCTTTCATTAAAAGAGCCCATAAAGTTTCTCTGGAAAGTTTAGGAGGCCTTTAAGGGAAAAAAAAATTAGAATTAAAATTCAGTTTTATTGAATGAATGGGCAGCACTGAAAATATTCAGAAAATTAAAATTAATTTGAAAATAATTAAAAATAAGAGAAGCCTAGTGTATGTTTCCAAGTTCTGGGTAATATTAAAGTAGCATTAAAAAACTGCAAAGGAAATTTACTGTGAGCAGGTGTTTGAAATAATTGGGAGAGAAAAAGGGTTGATTATTAATTAATGAAGAATTATGAATGTCCCTTGTTGGATTTTTTTCCTGTAGTCAACATATTTTTAACCACATGAACTTAGGGAACACATTTTAAAAGTGTGGAGTTGCTTTACAGACACATAGAGGGAGCTGAGCGTTATTTTAGCCCCATTTATTTTATTTTTGCCAGTGGCATGCATTTAGTGGGAGCTGTTGAGAGGACCAAGGTACTATAGCAAAGTATTCCTCATCAGTTTTAAAGCACAAATGTTAATATTTTCTGGACAAAAACTCCTACACCAGGGTCAAAGCCACTGAAAACTAAAACACAGCAACTGGTTTCAAGAAAGGCAAATGAAGAGCAAATGTGTGAGGCCCGGTCATGCATAGGAACTCGCTCTGGGCTGTCACCCCAAAAGACTTTCAGGCAGCTGCTGAACTCCCCAGGGCCCCGTGCGGACAGATGCTGGAGCAAAGGTTTTGCCCGGGCTAACGAGCTAACCTGGGCTCCTGTTGAAACGGCTGGTGGTCTTGGGGCTGCCTGGGGCAGGTGTAAAGGGGCAGCAGTTTCATGGCCTGTGCTTGGCTACTGTGAAGTTGTTCTCGTGTTGATTCCATCAGCCCCCGAGCTCTGCCAGCCAGATTGCGATGGCTTCGTTCCGTGTCGGCCAGGAGCACCGAGCTCTCTGGGGAATGAATGCAACCCTTTGGTTGATTTACCTTATGGCTTAATCAGGAGGTGTCATCTTGTACACTTAGATCTCACACCTGCAGACCTTAGGCTTGTCAAATATAGGCTGGTATTAAATGAGATCCTTCCAGTGTAAGAAGCCAAGGTTGTTTCTCAAGTATTGTCCATGTCTCAAGTGCTGCAACCAGAGCTGTGGATTAACCAGCCAGAAGAAGTGCTACTTACTGAATATAGGCCAGTGCCAGTCAGAGGTTGCTTCCTGATTTCTTACCCTGTAACCTTTTTCTCAATTTTGGCTCTTTCTCTTTATTTTTTCACTAGCTAGCCCACTTGAAGTTTGATTTATCTCTGTGGGAAACAATAATTCTGATTCCAGACTGTTTTGGTAGTCGATGAACTCCTAGATGGCGTAAGGTTAAAGTGCATCCCCCAGACATCAATACTGAATAGGCCAGTGGTGCAAGTGTGACAATTTAGAGAGAAAAGTACACCAGGTCCCTTGAGTGACCAAACACCAGAAATTTCAGTAATTTCTAATTTCCTCCTTAGTAACCTGGTCTTAAGGACTTCCAGCAAGAGTGCAGTCAAGAGCACCTCAAGTCCCAGTTACTTGCAGAGAGAGCCAATGTTTTCTTACAAGAAGTGAATACAAACTGTGAGCCTGAGTCAACCTTTGACATAGGTACATTTTTTTCAATTGAAATTACTTTTCATTTATCTGGAGACAGTAGTTGGGAAAAAGGCCACACTTCTTTCTGTCACTAATATAAACAACAGGCACATTAAATACAGCAAACAAAAACCCTGGAGTAAACAAAATCAGCATTTATTCCTCATTCAACTTTTTACAAGATTTCTTCACGGTTTTCACAAAAGAACACATACCAGAGATACATGAGTTAATCTACAAAACCAGATATGCAAACCAAAGTGATAAGGTACGTGAAAATCCACATGCTTCATGATTTAGTTGCCACATGCCTGTCATCTAATTTCAAGGGAAGTTGCCGTGGGGGACACAAACATTAGTTCTGCCACACCAAAATGTGATCGCTAACTCTACGGACACAGCTAAACAACATATTTACAAAGCACTATCTCTAGCAGTCTTCATCTAAGTTTGAAACAGGTAGTTAGTTGTTCAGCTACTAAGCCTTCATGGAAGGTGAAACAGTCCAGCACTCCTAAATAGATTCATGCAGTGTTTAGTTTTATTCACAGGAGACACAAGAACAAGTATGTATCAGTGATGATAAAAGTAGTACATGATGATGCATCATCCTCCTGGAAGGAGTTTGGAGCATCGGTGCTCATTCATTCATTCATCACTATTCTGGGTGCAAAACTGCATCTGTTACCCTGTGTTAAAAGTCCACAAGCTAAGAATTGCCCTGCTCACTGGATCCAGGGGAACAGAATCCAATGATTCTAGGTCTCCATCAGTGGAGAAGAGCTGACAAACACCTTCTTTTTGCAGAGCTCCTGGTGGGGGCCATTTTGCTGAAAGAGGCTGCCAGTGATTTATAGTGTCAGCATTAAACTGAAAATGCTAAAAAATAACTTGACTCTTACTGCAGCAATTTAACCACTGAAGAAAAACTATTTATTGATTGAGATTCCTTCACTGTTAAAAAGATTAAGGTTCTTTTTATTTTTACTGATCAGCACTGGTGCAAAGTAGATATTTTTGGCAGGAAGTTGGGGTGGTTAAACTGGGCTCTTGTACTAATCACATCACAGAAGGTGGATCTAGCACTTCCCTTATTTATTTCTGTGAGCTACCCTGTCATTCCTGGTTGGAATCGAGAATTTAGCTTGGTTTTAACTTTATTCAGCTTCTGATATTGAAGGGAATATGAAAACGAAATTAAAAAGCAGCTGCTCTTGTAATCTCCAGAGTGGATTATCAAAGTTGCCAACTGCTTATGCCGTGAGGATACCCAGAGAAGCAACTCACTGCAGGTGTTCACAAACATGGACATGATAGTATGGAGATCTTTCTGCAGAAGAGATTTTTACCCACTTCATAATCTTCAGGATGTACAACATACAAAGACAACTGACAAACCACTAGTGTCCCGTCTTGTGCTGAGTATATTTGCTTCTAATCCTGAGGTCAGTTTTAAACTACTCTAGTGTATCTGGCATCCAGTACACCTGCTGCATCAATAGGAGTGGGAATAACAGCATCCTAATTCTTATGAGTGCCAGGTGATAGTTGTCATGTTCCCAGGATATGGCCTTTAATTTTTACATGCCAGGAAGAATGCGATGGTGTGCACAAAAGAAAGACTGCGTCTGGGCACTTTATCCCTCCCACCACAACTGATGTTTCTATACCACTCTTGAGGCACCTCCAGTCATCCCCATCTGTCCGTGAGTGTACAGTTAAATGGCATAACAACAGCTAGAACAGTGCCTTTCCCACCCAAACCTGCTCACAAGCACAGCAATTCACAGTTTCCAAATGCAATCACATAAGCCAATATGCAGCAAAAATTATAAGCACGCTCACACAGATGTAGGTGACTTATTAGAACGTAGTAGCCTTAGTATTATTATGACCTAGTAGAAAATAAATGATGATGTGTCAAAGCAATAATTTAACACAGCAGGCTTTAGCTATTAGTCATTACAGAACACATTTAAATCATAAAATCATAGAATCATATAATAGTTTGAGCTGGAAGTGACCTTTAAAGGTCATCTAGTCCAACCTTCCCGCAGTGAGAAATATCTCGCACTAGATCAGGCTGCTTAAAGCCCTGTCCAACTCAACCTAGAATGTTTCCAGAGGTAGGGCAAAGTAAAACAGAACCCAAACCAAACTTCCATATGTGAGCACACACACAAGACAGCATGCTGCTCAAAGTGCAACAAGACACAATTAGGAAGCCACTAAAAAGAAACTGCCTCAAGCTATTATTTAACTAAAATTACAACAGCCAGAAAAGATCACAGAATTACAGAATTGTTAGGGTTGGAGGGCACCTCTGGAGATCATCCAGTCCAACCCCCCTGCCAAGGCAGGGTCACCTAAAGCAGGTGACACAGAAACACAGGGGGGTTTGGAATATCTCCAGAGAGGGAGACTCCATGATCTCCCTGGGCAGCCTGTTCCAGTGCTCTGCCATCCTCAATGTAAAGAAGCTCTTCTTCGTGTTGAGGTGGATACAAGAGACAAATGAACATCTCTGGAGACGTTTTTCTCAGGCACATTGCTATACACAGCAGTGATGATTACACAGCAGTGTAATTTTTTACTCTTGGTAAAAATAAGGCCCTAGGTAATGTACCTCCCTTTTGACTCAGTGCTGTAAATCCAGCGTCTGTGGAACATAAAGCAGAAATGTCCTTGGGATTCTTTCCTCCTCCACTGGACACCTGCAGGTCTGCACTTGGGTTTAACCCTGGGCAACAAATGGCACCTTCAGTCGCTGCAGAGACTTGCTCAGTCCAACCTCCTCTGACTGTCCCTCCCTCAATTTCACCCCCACTGCAGGAGCTGTTCCAAGAATGAAACAGTGGGACAATTTACAGACAAGACTCTAGAGTGTGACCACCATTACCCATGTTATTAAGAATGGAAGTTAAATGCCTTGATTGTGTTAGCACATTGCCTCATTGCACAAGCCAGAGGCTGCTAAGGGGTCCCCTCCTCAACTCATGCCTAAATTCTCAAGGTGGGCGAAATACATCCAGCTCTTCTACCCTCCCATATGTTCCTATTTCTGACAGAGCACTGTACAGATGAACTTGGGGGATGTGCTCAACAGAGGCCATGTTTTCCTACAGCTCCTGGAGGATTTGTGGCTGACTCAGTGCAATGCACTCTAACACTGGGCTGATCTTCATGGCACTACGCTCTTAATTACTAACCAGATGTATGTATCAACAAATAATAAATCTTCTTAATTCAAGTGAGCAACAAAGCAGAAAAGACTGTAGTCACACTATTATTTTAGTATAGGTAATAAGATTCAAAAATACATGCAATTTATTCACATCCGTGTAAAATCTACCACAGGAAAAACAAAACCCTGATCCAATTCTACAGTAGTGGCACTAAAGTGCATAATGAGATCCTGTCATTCCAAAGTGGTTTGCTGCATTTTAGTCTGAGCACTGAGTTGTTTACTGTACAGAAAGCTACAATATCTTGCAGACAGTCAGAAGAGGAGTGGCACCTCCGGCCCTAACAGAAAGGTAGATTTTCTATTTTTTTTTGTACAGGCAAAAATAAATGGTGACTAAAAACAATTAGCCCAGCTTCTATCTAAAAGTCATATGCTCCTTTTCCTGCTTTGAGACTGCTCAGTCTTTTCCCAAAGAAACTTCTGTTTCTGCTTGTCAAAGCTTACTTCAGTTAAGACTACAGATGAGGACTTGAAGGTGGCAGTGCTCTATATTGTATATAATTGACACGGTGTGTCAGTGTGTGATTGCAGCGGTTGCAACCTCTGGTGCAACACATTAGTGTTACTAAGATGTCACAGCTGTAAGAAGCCCGGTTCACTTACAGGAGCAGTGTTAAGAGAGGTATTACAATGATTTTAAAACATTGTATCAAACTGGCTGTAGAGAGTGTGATGGCCATGATGTCCCGTTAATGGGCCCCTTTTTGTTTCAAAATGAATGCTATCCAGAAAGGACAAAGGTGTGAGAAGCAATTCATTGCGTGGTGATGAATAATACTGTTTTGTCTTTACGTTGATCCCTTTTTTAGAAAGACAGAACTTAAATATATAAACATGCAATGCATAGATAAATATATAGAGATAGCTATGTTAATATGTGGTTTGATCATAAATGGATTAAGCACAGACAATGTAAAGACGCCCCAACAGCATGATTAAATAAAATACTCATTACAATTTTGTAGTTCTGAAACCAAGCAGTAAGAAAGCCATATACAGCAGGGAATAAGTCTCTTATTTTAACTTCAGAGCCTCGGCAACTTAGGCTCAGATTCACTTAATGATGAGCCATATTCAAACAATCTCAGGTAAAAAATTCAGCTGTTCTGACTTCCATTTTTTTACCCAGTTAAGAATCAGAAAGGCTTGGGAGCAATATAAGAAAATTTAGAAATACAGAGGATTTTTATTTGAGCCTGTAGTCAGAGGTTATAATGAGCAAAGCACTGACTCACCTCTTTGCAGTGGTCCTAATCAGTTAAATTAGCATTAAACAGATTAGCTGATATAAAATCACCCTCTGTTAAAACAACTTTGAATTATACTTGCATTTTGGAGAACAGGGTCTGCATGGGTACAAGTGAATAGCGCCTTGTTCTCTTTCTTGTTTAATTAACCCAAGTGTATTTACAGCAAGCAGTAATTCATCAGGCTAAAAAATCCTGAAATGTACCATATCACAGTTGCAGCAAATTCACCTACACGCAAGGAAAGCCTCATTTCTCCCTTTCACTGGTGTTACATTAACATGGCTTTAACTCTGGTTGAGCTAATCCTTAACTCATTTTAGTGTGACAGGAAAAACAAACTTCAAATCTTCTACATAAGGCAGCTTTAAATTTGTTGCAATGTTTTTTGGTTTGGTTTGGTTTGGTTTTTTTTGCTTTTTAGTTATTTGACTCTGGTGTCAAATGAACCTTGGCCACAGATACAACATAGTAACAGCCTTCTGGGCTGAGATGAGAAACAGGGTTATTTACATGATAATTTAAACTTTAAAGAGCCTTTGATAAGTAAATGAGGATATAAGACTAGATAGAGAAAAGTTCATTATGAAACCAAGCTAATGTAGCACTCGCAGGCATGGAGAACATGCTGCTCCAGAAGAAATATGCTCCTACGACCTGGAGAAGTACTTTCCTTCTTTCAACAGCTGAATAGAGAAGAAGCAGTTCCGCAATGCTGGGACTTGTCCTGCAACTAAAGTGTTGTTGGTCCATTTAGTAGAAGTCTCAGTCATGGCAGGGGGGTAAAGCACCGAGACTGCTGATATTTTCAAATCTCTTAGCAGCAGTAACCACACAGCAGCTTTTCTGCAAAACAAACAAAAAAAGAATCCAGTTAATTTAGCAGTATATTTTTTCATTTGGTTAAGCGTTCTAGGATGACCACATGGTGGTTTCTTTGTGCATGAAGAAAAGAAAGCAGCACTGAAGCTCCTTGCTTACAAAGGGTTCTCGCAGACACTTTTTCTCTGAAATGTTTTATACAATATTAAAAAGACAATGCCGCTTTGTTAAGTGGAGAATTGATCCTGGAGGTCTCTCTTGAAATGCAGCTACTCTGCTTTTTTTGCTGCTCTTGCCATACAGATCACAGTATGCAAAGGCATGCTGCAAACCTCTCCATTTATTTGTGTTACCACTGAAACCATTTATAATGCCAGGTCTAAATCAACTGGCACTTGAGTGCATTATTTTGGGTTAAATGTGGAAACCATACTACTTGCCTGAAAAAAATAGCTAAAGGGATTCTTTAAAAATAAAGCACAGCTATGACTTTAGATCCACTCATTAAGTAAACTCAAATAAACTCCAAAAAGAAAAACACACAGAGAGGAAATAACACTGCAAAAGCCAAAACCAGATTTTCCTGCAAGTTAGATCATGGGTAGGTTACTATGTTACAAAGCTATTAAAAGTTTATTTAAAAATAATTTTGACTGCTGTTGGACACTCAATTTATCTTAAAGTTGACTTCAGTTGTAACAGAAAATTGTGTAATATCATGCTTCCTGCATTAGAGAGGGAGAATTTTCACCATTTTGTTGCCTTGTTTGTTGCCACAAGCTAGTGGCTTGAAATGGGAAATACAGATACAAACACCAGTCTTGCAACAGGGCTGGAAAACCTGTTTAGAAAACTACTGTGTAGATGCACACAGGTGAGTGGATCAAAGCTTCATGGAATCTGTCTCAGCACCACTGAAGTGAGGGTGAGTACTGAGGATCACCAAGAGGTATAAATTCCCAGTGGATTTCCACTCCAGAAGCCGACAATCAGATATTGCCATATCAGGAGGTGACATGGCTTCAGAGAGCAAGTAGAATGTAATAATGGTGCCTCAGTCCTTACTGGCTTCCACTGTATCATGGAAAGGCATCTTCATGTCCCTGAAATAGCTCACATAAAGATCATTACCTTCCGTGTTACTGCACTACACTGTATAAAATCTGCTCTAATCTTACTTAGTCAGAACAAAAATTCCAGCCTCTCACAATACTCTCTTTTTCACATGTTCCTGGAAAAAGCTCGTTGCAAAAAAAAACGCCAGTCCTTCCATCACTTGCCCTACCAAGCAGATGATGGATGATGGCACCATTAAAAACTTGTTAGTGGTGAAAGGTGGACTACTTTTATTTTGGCATCCTGTTGTTACTCATGACGCACTACTAAAAGGAAGTGGTTTTACAGTGTATGTGTGTGTTCTCAGCCTAATTCACATCTTGACCCTCCACTGAGTTTTGCCCAGAGATGGCCTCCAGAACCTTTGAGCAGTTCCCCTGGTCCTTGAACAGAGCCACCAACTTCTGTGGTAGCTGGTGAAAGTGGCTGTGGGAATTGGAGTACTGGTTTATGGAGACACTGCACTGCCTGAGGCAGCGAGATTTCAAAGTGGCTGAGTGAGTCAAAGACCAGAGACAGAAAAAAGAGAGCAGACTTGAGTCTCCCTGATCCCCAGGGGAGGCAACCAAGCCAGCCTGAGAACCACTAATGAACTGTTTCTTAATGAAAGGGCAAAGACAAGGAGCCAGGGAAATAGGACAGAGAGATGCTCTGTCAAAATTGTTTGGGTTGCTAAAAGGGAAGGTAAGCACCCTGTCAGAACTGGGTCCTTGGACATGTGGAGCAGCTTCTTTTAGGGGACGCCTTGCTTTGATTTCGCTGCAGTTAGTCAAGCTGCCCTGAGGGTCTGGCCCGTGCCTCTGCTAAAAAGTTATTACTTTTCATATTTCTACCCTTTTTTAAACTTTACTTCTAACCACAGCATGAAAACCCGAAAGCTTTCAACACTGAAAAATTATTGGGTGAAATCCTGCCCCATGAGAGCCAGTGGGAGCACAACCATTCCCTCTAAAATGGCCAGGGTTTGCAGCACATATGGCTCCATACCCATTAATTATTTTGCACATTGCTGTTACTTGGTATAAGTAATAGAGCCAGTTTACATTTTGAATGCTTTCCAGACAGCAGCAGGGATGGTGGTGGTAAATACAATTTGGACCATGCACTTTGGACTATACAAGGTTTTCAGCTGCCCACTGATCCCTTCCACAGGGGCTACAGCTTTTACATCTGAAGGAACATTTGGGACCTGAAACAAACCTTCTGTTTGGCAGCTCTTTCAGAGAGGTTATTGAGCCAGAGGTGCTTGAGACACACAGTCACCTTTAGCCTTTTTCTAAGGAAAAAAGAAAAGAAAAGAAAACAAAAGAAACAAAAAACAAACAAACAACATACCATTATTGGTGCAATAACTGAAGATCAATCATATCTTACCTCTACTTAAGGTAATGGCAGAAGAACGCTGCAACATCAGCATGTTTAGTGAAGCTACTTTGCAAAGCACAGGTATGACTAACAAATACTGGGGGAGAAGATGCAAAGGAAAACATGAGCTGTAAGGTTTGCATTAGGGTAGGGTTTCCTGAGAAAAAAACTGGTGATAGGAGGAAGGACAGCAGTTTGTGTTCTTGCAGCATTTGGAAAAGACCGTCTGTTCCCCAGATTGAAGAAATCAGAGCTTCTGAAACTGGAGCCCAACTAAAGGAGCCAAACTGTATCCTACAAAAACCTCTGAAGATATATTAACCATGATAAACTCTCCTATTTTTACTGTGCACACACACTTACAAATCTTCTAATAATCTCATGGGCATTGCTGTTCTGGGAGATTACAAATAAAACTAAGTTTAAGTGAAAATTAGAATAATTTATTTGATTTTTATATCCTATTTTATAGTAATTCTGGTTATCCTTACTCTATAACAGGAATATCTTGCAAGGACAGAGCTGTCAAGACACTATTCAGTCCATCCCACCACCTCATCAGCAGAACTACCTCTGCTTGATTATCGTAATAATCTTTGCTCTTATTTTAATAACATTATTTTGTTAATTAATAAGATGATCTATCATTCTTAATGCTGGCTGTATATCAAGATCCACCATGACATATACATCCTAGGCAATGCAGCAGTCATTTTATTTAACACAGAAGTGCTTTGCCTGCAAAGGAAGAAGTGAATATTGCACTTCAAATGCTGTAAAAATTCTGAAACCTGCTTAAAATTATCCCCTTGTGAACCACTGACTCACAGAGTGGACTCAGAAACAGCCAACAGCAGTGTCACCAACAGCATGAATCTCCAAAAAATTACTGACACAGGAATAACCAAAGTGATTTAAAATCTTGTTGCTCCTCCAGCTCAGCCCAACTGAGTTGCTTGCTTGAGCAAACAACTTCTCCTTTTGTGTTGGCCGTTTAGCTGGTTACCATCGAAGGGCAAGAATGTGCTTAAGTACAAAAATATGCACTAGGTGAAGTTCATAGCTCTGTTGGGAAAGGTATCTCTTTGGAAGAGGTAGGATGAAATCTAACAGCACTCATAGGGGACTTCAGGAAAGCCTGAAAGGGTTTTCAAAGCAGGCGCAAGAATCATCCCCAGCTGGAAAACCCTTTTCATATGGTGATTCCGTGCTCATTTTGCAAATACTTTCATTTTGCTAAGAAATTGATCCACTCAGCAATACACAGCATTGCAGGATCTTGTATTTCCTCCCAGACATGCAAGAACGGATGAGCAAGGGTGAGCATGCAAATTGTAACAGTAAAAAAAAAGGCAATAGGACACATGAGGCTCACAATGGCAAGAAATGAATCAGCAACAAAGACTCAAACTAAGTTAAGAAAAACGTCAAAGCGAAGTGACGTGGCAACACAAGAGGGCAACAGCAGATGCACAAGGATATTTAAATGTAGGGACCTGGAGTCTGTAGTGGAGCTTGTGGTCTGTTAACCATGGGTGTTTTAAGGCAGCAGTGGCACTTAATCTCCAGCTAGAGGAAAACCAGAATGCCGTTAAGAGTTTTTCCCAGAATCTTACAGTTCAGCAATTATCTGCTACAGGTCATGTGTTCTGCCAACGCTCTCATTTCAGAACAGTGTGACAGATAGCAGATGAATTAAGTTTTGTTTCACAGCAGAAACTTATTCAGGTCATTTCAGAGCATTTGACAGATACAATGAACATCATCAATGAAGTGTCATTATAATACTGTATGTGGACATAAAAAACTTAGATAAATCATATTAGTTCTGCAATGGAGCAGCACAAGTGACACAACTGTGTCATGATGGCATGGAACACACATTTCAAAGGTACAGGATTATATACCATTTTTCCTTGATGAGAAGCTTTGATATGAAATCTTTGGCCTCATCAGAAACATCTCGAAATTCCTCATCTTCAAAATCCCAGTTACAGGCCAGGATATTGTTGAGGGTCTCATTGTCATCATCACCCAAAAAAGGAGACAATCCAGTGAGGCTGAAGTAAAAAGGAATATGTTCAGTCCTCCTGTCTTTCCCTCCTCCTGTACACGGTCTCCAATGTGCCAGCTAAGATTGTTCTGTCACTCTGGCCTATCCAACAGAACACTACTGTCTAATAAGGTCTCCAGACCATTCCCATTTTCTCAACTATATACATGTTTAAGTAATCACTCGTCTTCTCTAACGCACCAAACATTGCTGTCTTTCATGGTAGGTCATATTTTCTAGACCTCTGACCACTCTTTTTCTACCCATTGGGAATTTACCAAGCAGCTTACATTATTCTGGAAGTGTGATGCTCAAACACTCCTGAGAGATGTGCAAAAAAACAAAGATGAAAAGTTCATGGCAATTGGAAAAAAGAGATTTCTCAATATGGAACTTGGAAAGAAGTCTACATTTCCTATTTTGGGTACCTGTTCTTTCACTCTTCCAGTATAACAACAAACTTGGATGACTGACACAGTTCAACCTGGAAACAGCTTACAAAGCAGATACTGAATCTTACTTACAGCATATAAGCAATGACTCCTAAACTCCACATGTCTGTAGGAAAAGAGACAAACTCATAATTCACAACTTCAGGAGCAAGAAATTCTGGAGTCCCAAAGTTAACTCGAAGTTTTTCCCTGGGTTTATATCTAGGAAGTGGAAACATTAACAAAGGACATCAATTACAGTTCTTATTAAAGTTGCATCGTCAATTGTCTAGCACTTAGAGGAATTCCAGAAGCATACAGAAAATTTAGTAGGAAAACAAGGACATACAGAGGTACAAACTAAAAAGAAATACGCCCACATAGAGAATGAAAAGTGCTTGCAAGCCGTATATCATACTAGGACAAAATGCAGCTGCCATAAAAAGGAAGAAATTCATATTTCAAGGACTTCTCAGAGCAGCTCTTACCATCCTTTTGGGACATTCATATCTTAGGCATGAAATTTTTAACCAGTAAATCCTTCACTGAGGTTATAGCACCTAATTAAACTAGAAAGTGATATAGCATGGGATATATTGTAAGAGCCCTTGATAGTATATTACACTATCTTTTGAAGAGTTTCCTAATACTGGAGACAAGAGACTAGACAAGATGTACCACTTGTTTTGTTCATTTTAGCTGTTCCAAGATACTTATATGCATGCTTAGTGAGAATCAGCTATCTTTCAACCTTCTACCTGAAAAGTAGATTTCAGGACAAATCTTTTTCACTCAGCTCCAAACATTCCATATGAAAAGATATCCCTGGTTAAAAGAAACAAATTTGTCCTAAGAACAGTAGAAGACTGTTATGTATCAAATACGTCATTGCAGGGATGCAATACTTTTTTCATTGTTTCCTAATACACTTATGATTAGTAAGAACACACGCACATACCTTCTTGCCAATCCAAAATCAATAATTTTAATTTGATTTGCCTCTCGGTTCACACATAGGATGTTCTCAGGCTGCCGAGAGAAACAAAAGGAAAAAAAACCACTTGAATGAGAAACAGGTCTGAAAAACTGGGCTTTTAGTAAACTGTAGGGAGAAAAACCACTAATAACAGTGCAAATATGTCATAAGCACCTTTTGCTTTTCTCCTTGTTCAGATCTCTCTGCATGGGTACCCCCCTTGCTGTCACAAAGCAATCGGAGCCAAGCATTTTGTGCCTTCCAACTGCTTTTTCTTCTCCACGGCTTTTCAATTTGACATAAGGCAGCAGTTCAGATAAAGAACTCATTAGGGGGAGGGGCACAGGGAATGTAGACTTCCAAAGAGGGGCTTCAGGATGCTGACTGTGATTTTACAGACCTTAATAAGCTCACACTGATTTAAAATATATATATATATCTTTTGGGCCTTGAAATTTATCTTACAGCTTTACATTTCTGAGTTCTCAAATGTTCTGTCAGATTGAACATTAATATATTAAGCCAGTCACATCCACTTTATGGTTTTTTCAGGTATTTTAGCAAAAGATAGGATTCACAGGTTAAATCCCTCTGGATTTTCATAGGGCCAAATGCTACTCTTCACTTTCCCGGCAGGAATCCATTAACTTCCAAGAATTACTCCAAATTCTTACAGAAGGAACTGAGAGAAGGATTTGGCCAATTGTCTTTGAAATGTAAATACCTAAAACACAAACCCATATTCACTGCCAGCACTTTTATAGCTGCTCTGTCTTATTGCTCAGTGATTCCTCTTTGAAACAAAACAGCCCTCAACACTTAAAACATTAGTTAACCTTTGTCACCAGTACTAATTCATTTTACATGTAGGACTTTTAAACACCATATGTCCATAGTTTCTGAGGTCCTGGATGATTATGGTCAAGATGATTTTCTTTCAATTTCAAGCTTTCTTTCCCAAACTCATTTGTTACTGACAGCAATCTATGAACAAGCAAAACAGAAGGGAGAAGCTGGCAAGCACATGAAAAGAGATCTCTGGGATTAATTTCTTGGATTGTATATGTATTTTTTTGTCAGCAGTTTGACCTCGTACTAAAACTGTGCCATCTCAAGACCATAACTAATGTGTCCCAAAGAACTGTGTGAACTTCTGTTTGACAAGTTTCTAGGTAACTGGATGTTTATAGAGAAAGAGAAAAGTAAGTCTGGTCATTGATCGGCTACTGAAGCAGGTCCCAACAAGCATCTGCTCATTTCCTTAACCACTGCAATAATATATATGCTAACAACATTAAAGATGTACTATATTAACTCACTTATTACAAGCCAAAAACAGCAGCCGTTATAAAAATCTCACCAAAGAGAAAACCACCTTGTGCACTTCTTGTTTCTTTTTACTGTATTGTAAAGCTCAGGGATCACTAGGAAGCTTTCTAGCCAGTCACAAAACTAAAGACATCATCCCATTTTATTCCTGCACTAAACAGAGGTAAGAAACAAGTCCATTATTTAATAAAAATTTGGGCTAAGGGAAAAAGAGCCAGCTCAAGTGTCCAGTTTAATGAAAAACAATAACAAACATTTTCTAAGGGGTGGCAGTTGACCATTTGCAGTTGACCAGAGTAAGAATGTGCAAGTACATGGCAGAGTACTTGCACATGTGTAAGTGTGTGGTAGAGAATCTGCTACCTTTCTCTGGGCTTTCAGCTGCACTAGCAGTTATTGTCTAATCCAACATAGATACACTGTATTAGTTACATTAGCCACTAACTATCTTTATTCTTTTCATTTTAGAAAATACTTTTTCTTGTACTTTCCCTTGATCTGGCTGTCTACTGATGCCTTTTCATGACAACAGCAGCTTAGTGCAGTCCTCAGAAAGTTGTATGGGCTTACACTGATCCTGAATGACCCTTGAATTTAGTTCCACTCACTCATGCCTTGATTTCTGCATAGTAAAACACAGGGATAATTGCCACCCCATGGCTGATGTGTAAAACACATATCTTGTGCAGTTGAATTAAATAATATTTGCACAGTATCTTGAGATCTAAATATTGAAATTAAAAATAGTGACACATTTGTAGTCAGCTGCTGGCTTTCTGTAAAATCAGTCTGTGGAAAATTTAAGCACTACGAAGCTTGATGACATATGACCACAATTTTCATCTAATTTACTTAGTCCTGTAGTAATTTAACTGATCTCAATGTGGTTAAAGTAAATATGCATTGAAATAAGGAAAGCAGAATAAGGCTCTTTGTTGTTTCTGCCACAGGAATCTGCTAAGCTTTATGGCCTACCATTAAGAATAGGAATTTCCACATCTGTCATTGCACAAAACATACATCTCAAAACTCTACCTTGAGATCCAAATGAAGAATGTACATTTGGTGCATGTACTGAATTCCCTTGCAGATCTGTTTTATGAACGAGATAGTATCCATCTCTGTCAAATTGTAGTTTTCATCAATAATTCGGTCAAATAACTCTCCTCCTTCCACACTGAGGAGAAAAAGACAATAAAGCAGTGACCAAGTTCAAATCCAGTCCCATACAGTAAGACTAATGCAGAAATTATGCTACTGACTATTTTAATTATTCACAGTCAAGTTCAGTAAGATGAGCTTGTACTCTGATCTGAACTTTCTAAAAGCTGGGTTTTGATGCCTACTGGCCTGAACCTCTTCAAGGCCTGAGAGTCCAGTCTCCCATCCACTGAAAATTACGAAAAGTCTTGAAATTTGAATTTTATGCTGTGTCAAGTCATCATTTTGTACCACTGAAATTAATGAAGTTTCATGGAAAACCAAGACAACATGACAGAGAATCTGCCTTTAAATCTATGGTCTCTTCCCTCTGAGTTTAAGAGGGACAGGATCCTAATTGTTAATCTCAAACTACCTAAAGTCAACAAAAATAACTTAATTTCTCTTCACATTTCAGTATGCCTCCAGTTTATCTGTTCATAGATACACAATTACTTTCTTTCGTGATATGTTAATCATGTAGACCAAATTTAGAGGACTATCTGAGAAGGTCCAGAACAGTCAAACTCATCCAATTTTGAACCTTCTGCCGTGACTTTCAGTGTTTTAGTTTTGGCGTCTTTGGCTTCCTTAAGACAGCACCTGCTTAACTTGACCTTGAGGCAGGTATTCTGTGCCTAACTAGCCTGATAACCCAGCATAAAAAGCAGGTTTATCCTTTCAGGCACCCAGCATAAGGATTGGGCACAACACCCACATCTGGCTCCTCTTTGGTGTAAGATGTCTTCTTGTTTGCCTCACAGAATAGGAGATATTCTGAGAGGTCTGTTTCTTAGCTGACACTAAGCTAAAGTATTAAATTAAAGATAAGAGATATGTAACACAGCTACATCTTCAACTGGAGCAGTTGTTTTACAGCACCAGGAATGTGGCACACTACTGGAAAAAAATGCATAAATGCCTGCATGGGAAAACTTTTCTCTTGAATTCCCCTTTTTTTCTCTTGTTCATAAGAACATATTTCATATGTGTTTTCCACTCATAAGAAGCTCCATTTCTAATTTCAGGAGAAAGCAGAAAGAAGAAAGTTCACAATTCTAGTAAAAGTAATAAACACAGTAAGGAAAAGAAAAGAACACACTTACTATTCCATGACGAGTACAATGTCATTTTTAGATTCAAAGGCATCATATAACTGGATGAGGTTCACATGATTCAGCTGGTTCATGACATTGATTTCATTTTTTACTTCATCCTGTAAAGAGCCATGAGTATTGCTTCAGATGCCCTTTTTCCTAAGAAAGCTACGTTTGAAGCAAATGTACATTATTTCATGTTTTCACTTGTGGCAACCAAACTCAGGGCTCCTGCAGTGGTAGTTGTCAAGGCTGTAGGAACTAATACACTGAACTCAGAGCTTGAGTGGGGTGTTTCAGTAATAAACTATTTGCTGGAAAAGGAAGAGGAGAGCCCACGTGGAGAAGTGGTAAGCTCCCAGGGATGTAAAGGAAAAAGAGAAACAGAGGAAGATTGTTCAAACAGCAGTAGGTGTACAAAATCAAGCTAAGTCCAGGACAGTCCTCGGAACCTAACTTTGTAGTCAGAGGAGAGAGACTGGTACCTCCATTCAGCCCAGCTATTTAAGACATGGTGAATCATTCTCTGATGGTGTCAGTCTCTCTCCATTCACTCTAAAGGGATTCTTGGTGATCGGCTTGGCCACAGCAACCCCAGTTACCAGAGACAAATCCTACTCTTGAACGCCCTTTATGACACTGATGTCACACAAAGAATGTTATGCATGTCTTTCCCGTGAAAGCCAGTCCCAGATGGCCAAGAGGTTTGCAAAACAGCCCAGACTAATCCCTCTCATCTGTATTTGTGTCGATGTCAGGAGTCCAGATCATGTCTGTTATCAGCATCCCCCATACTGACATCAAGTCATTGCAGCAAAGGCTACAGCGTGCTTGGGAGGGAATACACTATGTCACAGACCTGACAAATGTTTTTACCATTAAAGAAAACGCGAATAGAATTAGCAGCAGAAAGAAAAAAAATAATATAAGTTTTAAAAGAAACAGAAAACACCCCAAAAATTGTACTTTGGTGAGCTACTAGAAGTTTTGGCGGAGAAGGGAAATAGAACTGGAATTAATGGTAATTCAGCAGGTCCTATGAGTGTGATGGCTTGTGAGACATTTGGTCATGGTCTGTTGTGTAGCTGAAGAACAGTGTGTGATCCACTGGGGAACAAAAGATTAATATCATGCTCTACCAACCTTCTGTTTTGGACCTTGTGCTTTTATAATTTTGGCTGCCAGCTTGAGACCTGTTGCTTTCTCTTCACATTTGTGCACTTGCCCAAATCGCCCTCTAGATAAAAGGAGGAAAAAAAAATCATCCAGTGGTACAGGCGTCAACTCTGAATGTAAACTACACTATAAGCAACCATGAATTATCCTCTCCCTACTGGCTTTCATTTCAATTGCTCTGTTGTTGCTATTTTATTTCGTAGATTGTACTTGCTACTCGTCGTTTAGGCACACCAACATCATGCACTGTTCTATCGGGTACTACCCCACTTGCATGATGCACTATACTCACCTCATGACATGCAATGACTAATCCCAGGGAAGTCAAGGATGTACTGTAAGGACAATGACTCAGTTATGCGCACCATCTGCCCCTCTGCATCGCATTGCTCTCCTCCATGGGAGGGTTGTGATTTCATGGTGAAACAAAGCCTTACCCAAGAGTACGCTGCCATGAAAATTACAATATCCCCCTCTCCTAAATAATGTCAGCATGAGAGAGAAGTAACTGCATGGCCTGTCAGATCAGCCTGCTAATCTGTCTGAAAACAGGCATGTGTTTTCAGGGGTGAGACTCACTGAGAGGAAGAAGACTACAACATGTCTCTACATACCACTGGCTGTAATCTGAGGTAAAGTATTACAGCATCCTAGGAGCCCTGTCATAAAGCCTGAGGGTATCTGGCTGACCTAGAACAATGCCAAACACAGGCCAAGTCTGCTGGTGCCAAATAGTAAGCCAAAATTCACTCACACAGTAAAACCAGCCCCCTTTTTTCGTCCCTCTATAAAGCACTGTAACAGCTTAGACTTTCATGACTTCGGCTCCAGCAGGGCATGTTGCCTCCACTGACCTCCCAGGGTGCTGTAATGTGTGCCTTGCTTTCCAAGTCAATTTACTTCACCTGACTTACCCTCCCAGAATTTCATCCTCATTGACATTATAATAATTGCTGATCCCCACCCTTTTGGCTGAGACAATCCGGTGATCAAATGGTGCTGGTGGAGTAGGAATATCATCTAAAAAAGACAAAATACACAGAGAGCATATGAGTGGTCCCATGCAGTGCTTGTCTATCTCATATTTTCATTCTTCTTTTCCCTAGATAAGTTCATTTAAGAGCTGAATACACTTACTGTAAGCTTTATAGCTAGGTCTTTCTCTGTTATTGAAGAAGGGATTTATTTCAGAAGCTCTGGCTCAGAAAAAGAGGTTATTGTTAGGGAGCTACACTACCAAGACAAGGATTCCTTTATTAAGTTATCATCTTCCGTACAACAGCAGGGAGAGGCAAAGTGAAGACCACTAGACTATACCAATGTAGCTTCATACTCACAAGGGGCCTCTGCAATTCAGCCTAATCTCTGATTTTTTAAATATTTTTTCCTCTTCAGGGACTGTTAATAGGAGAGTATGTACTGTAACTCTGCACTGGGGTAGGGAGAGAAACAACTCTCCTGCAGGCCCAGCTGAGAGGCTATTTCCCAGCTTTTGGTGTTCACAGTGAAGAATCCCCTTCTTAACTGATTGACAAAACTTGTCCTTCTCCACAGTGTGGTCATCACCTTTAAAGATCACATTTAGAGCTTTGGCACATGAGGGAGTTTCACCCTGGTGGACAGCACTTGGGGTTTCCAGTATGGCTCAGGACACACGGTAACTCATATGCTGCTCTGAAGAATTTCTGTCCTTAAAAAAAGATGGCAGATAACAGGTAAAGAGGGGCACAGAAAAGGGATTGTTCCCAACATTGCACTGCAGCAGCTATGGAGTTTTGGCAGGTCTCTGGTTTCTGGAGGTTTCTGGACCTCCACATGCTGGACCTTTCTGCCATCCTGATGTCAAAATCCCTGCTGGAAACCAGCCCTCCATGCCTAATTTGGACTTTTTGCAGGCTGTTGTGACTTCAATTTCATACCCACGTTGTTTTTCATTTGATTGATATTCCCGAGAGTGACCTTTGGCTGACCAAGGTGACAAATACTTCTTCAACTGTTTGGGAGGGCTACAGCCCCAGTGTTTCAACATGAGCTCTCTGGTTTGGAATGCCAGCTCCGTTTTGTGTGAGGCTTGTTGAGCAATTTTAAAACCATTCATTACTCCAGTGAAAATGATCAAAAACACAAACAAGAAACCCCATGACAGCATGTAGCTGGCAGGAACGCTTTGGTCATTAATGCAGCAGTAGATTGTCCTTATTCGCAGTGAATGTCCATTTTTCCAAGACACCAGCTGTGTACCTAGATGGTTTTTTTTGACAGTGTTAATAACTTACATGGTCAGGAAGTTAGTTCATGGTCAAGGAATTGTGAAAAGCTGGGGCTTCTGGAAGTTTGCCACCTACTTGGGATTCTGCAGAGTTTGAATTGCAAGACTATACGTATGGGTCTTTGCACATTACCGAGACCCACAAAATGCCAAGAAAACCTCTAACCTAAGGCAAAATTTGACTCTAACAACACAAATTCCATCAGCACCAGTATGTAAGTAACAGAAGAAAACGTCTTTTTGAAAGCTCAGCTCAAAACATTACCAAACTTTGGGCAAGGAAATATTCTTTTAAAGGCACCTGACTGCTTTTCAAAACTATGCTTAAGTTTTTGCCTTCAAAATGTTCCTCGTGACAGACCCTCTATTTTCCTTTTCCTACAAACCAGAGGGAATTTCTCCCTATTCAAGAGCAACTTTCTATTACAGATGGAAGATGCTCCAACAGAGACACTCTAACCTTAATGTCATCCCTAACCATCTACCAGGGCTCACAACAATTTATGGATTTTAAAGTTTTATTGAGCTATCTCCTGTTCTCTGCTACAAAAACCTAGCACAAACCTGCAATGAATGTTTCCCTCCCACACTCTTCCCCCCATTCCCAAAGCAGATAAATCCATCCTGAGTCCTGTGTGTGCACATGCACATGCAGCTTCAAGCCTTTCACCTCCTCACATGTCATAATTTCATATACAGGAATAGGCACTGAAATTCCTGAACTGGAGGTCTAATATTAGAAATCTCTGCCTCACCTCATGGTGACCACTGCTTCACAGTTCGGTGCCTGAGCACCATTTATCTGATTGTTCAACAGCATCACTCAGGCTTCCACACAAAAGTCTCTATTTCTTTACTTTGTAGACTGCAGTTGTTCTCAGTTCAGATTACAATGGTACGAACATGAGCAAGCTGGTTTTTCAGGCTGTGTCCACAGCATTGCAGATTCCCTGTTAACACACATTCTCAACACTTCCACGGGTCAACCAAGTTTGCTGCACCTGATACAATTTCTCCCTCCACTCTGTACTTAGGTGTTTTAGCTCTTTTGTTAAAAGAAAAGGGAGAGAGGGTAGTGGTGGAGGGAGTGAGGTATTAGTGGAGTAATTGTGGCAGAAGCAGATTAATTGTGAATAATTTCTGACAGAACAGAAGCCTCTAAGATGGAAGCAAGCAGAATCATGTTACTTCTCATCAGTTTAGGATGTGGTCCATGAACAACTGTTTCCCGTCAGAGGTACCATGCACACCTTTTTCCGCTGCTAATGACAATCACAAAATCATTCACTTCTACAGCTACTGCTCTCTGCTCGTCACTGCAATACCCACGGAATCAAATGCTTTGCCTTTAGGATACTTCCTTGCTTTTTTATAGTTTTATATATGCCATCAGTGCTTCCTGCAACTACTCTGCTCTTTTTGTTTTCATGTTTGACTAGGCCTTCATCATGCACTTGATGCTCACTGCTACCACTATGCTCAAATTGGCAGGTCTGCCCAGGGATTGAACTAGAATTTCCTGTACCTTTTTCGCAGCTTTTACACCTGCAAGGACAAAACATTGTATTAGTGCAGAGTACACTTAAAGCAGAGCAACTTTAGAAACATAGGTGAAAAATGCCTACACAGATATTGCATTCAAATAAAATTAAGCTATTTTGTTTCACGGTGTAAAACTAACTGGTTTAATATTCACCTTGAGAAATAAAAATGGCTCTTAATCACAACAGCAAAATGTTTCTCAGTTACTGAAAACCTCACCTGAGTTCTTCTAAACTTGACATTAGGCTATCAATCTCGCCTTTAAAGCAAGGGGAAAGCATTGGAATTCCACTTTGTTCATACAGGTTCCTGAGAGCTTAAACCTGTTTATCCCTGGAAGGCTATCTATTAAATCCAGCAAAGAAAGAATTGCAGTAAACAAATTTATCAGGTCAATTGCCTGGGCAAATTATCACATTTTTATGTTGTCCTTTAAGTTGCTACATTTTGCAGTAAGTTAATTCCCAGTTGGCAGATGGCCTAATCTATTTTGCTGATGTTATATGACATTGCAGTGTATAAATATAACTATGGGAGAATTCTCCTCAGAGATAAAGAATAGCATAGCATAAGTCCCATGTTCCTAACATATTTCCCAAGCAAACAACCATAGCACACTGCTAATACCGTTTGTGGTGTATTGTTTGCCTGTCTTTTTTAAGAGTATAATTTGACTTAGATCAGAGGCATAAACATATTTTTCACTTTTGTATTGGTCTAAATTTTCACCAATACTTATACAAAGCAGCCACTTGGACTTGAAACTTGAACTACACATTTTTTTGAAGCAAGAGTCTCTTCAGAATGTGTAGTTTGAGTTTCAGGCCTTACCTTCCCTCTGATCCCTCTTCATCATGACTTTGTTCTGCCACATCTTCCTTTTGGGAAGGAGCTGGTGGTTCCTCAGCACCTTTTTCACTCTTATCAGCATTTCCTTCCCCTTCATTCTCTTTCTCCTCTTGCTGTTCCTCAAATGCCTCTTCAGGCACTTGTTCCTCCTTCTTCTCCTCATCTGCTGGGGACTCACTCTCTGTCTCCTGCACAGTTAGTTTTTGACAAGCATCATCAACAGCATCTTCTTCCTGCTGCTGTTCTGGAGTGAAGGATTCCTGAAAAGAGTTTCTCCTATATTCGTAATGGCTTTCTAAAGACAAACTTTCTTCTTTCTGCTCTGACTCTTCAGTATCAAATTTGGGAGGATCCACTTCAAGCAGAACGGAACTTTCCCGCTTGGCATTTTCCTTGTTGAGCTTATCAACTTCTTCTTCCCGAGAACAGGACTCACTCTGCTGGATGTGCCCATCTATAAGTAAAGAGATGACAAAGGAATCTGTCAGTGGTTTCCTGATAGTCAGTAACAGTGTTAGAGTAAGTCTGCACACTTAGCATTACTTCTGTTGAATTTTGAACTAGGCATTTGCTTTCCTCTCCCACTTCCAAGGTCAGTACTAGTGTCTCCTAAGCAAGAGCAGACTACTTATTTAAAACTGGGATTTCATGGATCTCAGATGCTTTCTTTGAGACACAGCACTAGAAAATGTTTTTCTCATGCAAAATTATTGTCAGCCAAGTCAAGGTTAATAAACACCTCATGCAAAGCATCTTTCTGAACAGTTGGATACCCTGTGTTCACTCATGCTGATGAACGCACGTGTAACCCAAGCAACTTCACTGGAGCTGCTCAGGAAAGTCATGGCTATTTCTGTGCTATTTCTTAGGAACTAGAAGTTGATCAGAGGAAAAAAAACAGTCTAACCTGTTGAATCTGGTGGCTTCTTTTCTTTTGTTTCTGTTTCATTCAAATGTGACTTTTCTTTGATGACCTGTGGGAAGGCAATTGACATATTAGTCAATTTATATAGTGCACACGTTGTATTTGTCCTCATGAAATCACAGCCTGATTTTTTTTTTTTTNTTTTTTTTTTTTTTGGTCAAATGCAAATTCTCTGTGCTCTCACTCACGTATTTCCTATAAATGATGGTCCTTATTTTAATCACTACAAGCCGATTGAATTGATACCAGTGCAAAGCAAGAGAAATTATCTTGGTTGCAATCAGCATCAGTGTTGGCATAAAAACAGCCTAGAAAAGATTAGAACCGAACCTCAGAGACTAAACCAAAGAAGCATCCAGGAATCAGCTGCTGCCCTGTACTAGCTTTTGCTGCTAAAAAACTAGGTTAAACCAAATCTCGGAATATTTAATATTCTAGTAAAATGTTCAGTAACGATTTTACTGACACATATCAAAAATTTTCTTGCTGTTTAATCAACCATTGGTAATGACTTTTTTAATGATGCAACAATTTATTAAGGGCTGACTGAGACAGCAACCAGAAATTGGAGCATATAAGCTCGTAACTTCAGCTTTGTACTGTTCTCTCACCTACATTTTACAATGTTGCAGTGACATCTAGAGGTGCTTCATACCAATCCAGGTCCTCACAAAACCTCTGCAATTACTGTTACCTTCGTGGATATCGGCTGCTGTTTCTATGCTGTGTGCCCGGTGTGTTTTTTCACGGGCCACTCCTAGACTTGTTAGTAGGTGGCCACAGCACAACCCAGTACCTGCTGCTGCTCGGTGCTCCTTTTTTCACCTGCCTTCTGCCTCTCACAGTGCTCTGGAACTGGCACTGTCATTATTATTAGATCCACACAGCGTGAAGAGTGCAGATACCTCCAAGTACTTTCCAGAGGGACTACCCGCAAAAGCAGTGTTGTACATATCCCAACAAAATACACAGGTTCAGGCACTTAATTTTGAGTGTCTTAACCATGTGATCAGTCCCCCAGCTCTGGGCACCAACCAGTCCTATTACTAAACATTTGCTCTGGTAAGCTCTCTGCATTTTTTTATGCTTTATTTGTTTATTTTAATTTCATCAGGCTATACAGAAATTAGGCATGAAATCAAAGCAATGTGCATCCGTTATAAACAGAGTTCAAGGGAAAGGAAATTCCATGAGAAGCCAAAAGAGTTGAGACAAACTGAAGGTAACTGCATGGAGCGATTTCAACAGGACTTGTTCAGAAAATCTTAATCTGCAAGGGACAAGGAAACTGTAACATAAGCATAAGACCTGGGACTAACAATTATTTGGGATGCAGTTTGTCCCAGGAAGCTGCAGGCCACAAAATGAAAAAGCCCACAATACAATCAGGTAAATACCCTTGAAATGTAAATCAGAGTCTTGTTCCCACAGAACTTAAATATAAATGTAATGTTGCCAGATGGAACACAGAGAATCAACCAGTGCTCCAAAAAGAACTAAAAAAAAAAAGGGAAAAGCCGCAGACTTATTTATTCTGCACTGTGTTGGCAATTACTAATGCACTCGGATTCCTGTAAGTTTGTCAGCCTCTCTGTACCACTGAGGACATCAGCTCTGATCAAACACAGTCAGCTGAGCAAATAACCAGAGAAATGGCCTCCAAGCTCTTTGATGCAGGAGGCCAGATTTCACTTCTGCATTCAGAATTAATTGCAGACACACGGCACTTCCAACTAAATATTGCTGTAGTTTGCAGGTGTGAAATACAGAAGCCAGCTTTTGAAAATCCGTCTAGTGGAAGGAACACTGGACAGTGCTGAATACCTGAGACTGCCAGGGCATTACATGAATTACTACTGTGTTTATTCAAGCACCATTTCTGATCTCTGACATTTTACCAGCAGATGCCAGCGGATGAGGAGTTCATACTAATTTAAATGAAAAAAAAAAAAAGAATACAAATAAAATATTTACTGATATCCTTCAGAATCAAGTTGCAATAAATATAGGGTCAAGAGTGCACTAGAGCAAGAAATACAAATATAAGGACTAGATATTGAAATACTTGTAAATACATGAGTAGTCTGTACATAAACAACCCAGTTTTCTCCATATTTTGCTGTTCGTAGCAACATGTGACTTCTACTTGTCAAGTCTTGACCTGACAAAAAAGCAAGAACTTTTGCTCATTATTTCTCCCCGCTAAAGGGTGGGGGTTCACCAGGTTCTCTGGAGCTGACAGAAGTCAAAGTATCCTTCCCATCCCAGCCGCAGGCGGTACAAAGACCTCCTTGTAGTTTGTTAGGGGCATGTGTGACGCCCAGCCCCAGGCAGCTGAGCAGCTGCTCTGAGAGCCCTCAACTCCCAAAAGCTGTAACACTCTTTGAAAATCTCATCTGAAAGGTGTGGTGGTTTGTTAAAGACATCTATCCCACCTAATTACTCTTCATACCACTCCTCTTCCCTCAGTATGTTAGAGCTTTCTTAAGGGCCTTTCTAACTTAATCCCTAATAATGTTTTATTTATTTATGTATTATTCCTCCCAAACTCCACGACTTTCTACAGCCTGTATTTTCTAAAATTACAGTAATCAATATTCCTTAGTAGAAAACATTTTTTCCCCTTTCTGTAATGACTTGAATATGTAAAATTAGGGAAATGGCATTATAGTACTTTTTCCTAGTCATACAAGCCAAAAGCTTCCAATGAACTTTACATTTTCATTTCACAAAAAGTTAAATATGAAAGTTTGTGTTGTGACCCTGTAAAGTATACCTTTACAGCAAAAAGGTTTCTGTATCAACACAATTTTGAATTCTGTCTTCAAAAAAACCATTTTCTAGACTTAAACATATTCTTTCACAGAATATTGCCAGACCCTAAGCAAGAGAGACAGAATAAAAGCCCAGGTGATGATACAGGTTAATGTGAGATAGTCCAGAGGCTGAAATTTCAGTATAGACCAATGGAAAAAAAACCCCCAACATTTGGAAATTATTTAAATTTACTTTAGAAACCTGCAGAAATTAAGCAAAAAGCAATAATATATATAAATATAATATATTCTAATAGAAATTTCAAATGGAGAGAGAAATTAATGTCTTTTATAGACATCTGACTCCATTTTAGTGACCTGTACATAGTCAAATTCCTTCTTTATACTGAAGCAGTCCTACCCTTGGAATGTTTTTTTAGTTAACTTTCAGATTTTTTTTATTCACTTAATAAAACTCCTTGATTCTTTTTTTCCTACTGCAAAAATTTTTGTAATGAATGGCCCCATGAGGCAGCCCCAACCATTCAGTTACAGGTCCTTTATCACCCCATCACTTTTCACTTGATACCAAGACGTTATCCTCAGCTTCCATCTGCCAATACCAAGACACAAACCTTTGCATTTGCCTAAACCACATTTTAACTCTGTGTCACCTTCTCATGTTCTTGATAGTTTGCAGAGCTGTATTATGGCAAGATAACCTGGTTTTGTGTAAGATCTGACCACCATTCATTTATCAAAATTATTAAGTTAATTGAGATTTGCAATTAATGAGTTTCCCTAACAGCCAGAACTCAGCCATGGGCTTTGCCACCTGAGCACTGTACTGAGGATGCTCCCAGTATCTCCTCACCGGTTCCCAGGAGAGTGCAGAACATATGACAGAGACCTCGGGGCATGGTGATGTCTCCTGTGCCATCCATCAAATCCATCTCCTCCTGCCCTTTCATGTTCCTCTTCAATACATATCCTTTTCTTCCCCCCACCCCGCCCCCCAGCTCCCCGCAGCAGCGTAAAATATTCAGTGAGAGTATTTTTGATACAAACTTACAAATCCGAAAAACCTTACGCATGGAAGTTCTGGTTTTATTGGCAGGTGGTGCGTCTGCTTCCATGTCTTTATTTTTTTGGTACACTTTAACAACTGCAAAAAAAAAAAGGCAAAGATTCTAACTCTTGCATGATTTTTATAGAGCTCCTTGAACTAGATAAAGAAATCATTCCTCTGTAAAATCCAGACTCAATCAACAAATATTTTCTAATCACACACAAAAAATAAGCTCTGAACCATGACAATCGTGATTCCCCCAATACGAAATACAGGAGAAGTTCTACGTGAGCTCCTGCTTTGAAAATACATAGGTAATGAGGTAACAACCTCTGCAGGTGAAAAATCCCTCAGAGCAACATCATCCTAGGGTAGAAGCAGAAAATCAGTGAAGCCAAAGTGTTGTCCATTCCCCACGGAAGTTTGCTGACTTCCCACCCTCTGTGCTGGAGAAGCAGTGGCTGTCCTGTTTCAAATGGAAGCTTCTTCCTGCCAGGCCATTCTTCTCAAAACAGGGAATCTTACACAGAAGAGTAGAAAAGGCTTTCATGCAACCAGGCTGTGGACAGAGCCCATGGCCCTGGTGAAGATGCAATGGGTTGCGCTAACAGTGAAAGGTTGGTGCGAAACATCTTTACTTTTGTCTTGGGGTCTAGTGGCTGTCATTTAACAGAGTCATTATCAGGCACAAGAAGGGATCTGGAGGTAGATCTTTTAACTCCAATTGACTGGTTCACTTTTAATGTCTCTGGAATACACAGAGGCCTGTAATAATCACCAACAAATCTGAGGCTACCGAGACACCCACTAGGACCAGAGCACTCATCATTACCTGGCTTTGACACATCCTTTCACTGCACCTAGGAAATCAAATCAACCAGTCACTATCATTTTTGAGTTTCTCAAATCAGGAGCAATGCCAGGCAAGCAGGAGTACTGAAGATTTCAGCTGCTTTTCTTACCAAGACATTGGACAGCCTCACATCCATCCCTTCTCTATACTGCTCAATGTCCTTACATGTGCGATGACTGACAGGGTGCCCATGTGCCTCACATGCACCTGTGCCACAACCCCAAAACTCTCCAGGTGCTACTCTTCACATTTTTGCCATTGATATTAAATGGGTCATCCTCCTAAGTGGGTTCCACTATTGTCACAGTGTGAGAAAGGAGAAAAAAAGTCCATCTTGAAAGCCAAATCGCTGGCAGATCTTTATAACTGTGGGGATGAACCACCCACTTGTCAAACTACACAGGCAATTTTTTTACTACAGTATCAGTTAGGTAGCCTCACTATTAAGAGAGTATTTCTCAACTTAATTAGCTCAGCTGAGCTAAGCAGGCAATGGTATAGATGGAAAATCTCTTCAGACTTCATGAACTGCCCTTCCTAAGCTTTTCTCCAAAATCACACAGTTGTGAGATTTCCACCCAAAGGGTTATAAACTTAAGAAATCATCTCCTACAGCTTTGATGACTTACTTTGAATCGGACTCCAAAAATGCAGGTTTCCTAACAATTCATTTAACGAGAAGGGAGTTTGGTTTGAGGGGAAAGAGCTGTTTGGGGTTTTTATAATTTTCCCTTTATAGAAAGACTGTGGTTCTGTGGCACCTCACCATGCAGAACCCAGTAAATGGAATGTGGTGGGGCTCATTCCAGGCTCTGCATTACCAGAAAACTGTCTAAATGTCTTGGATATCTGATGACAAAAGGTGGATTTTAGATGATGGCAGCAAACAAAGACTTCCTCCCTGAGCAAACCCCTCCCACTGCTGTCTCACCTCTTTGAGGAACCTTCTGGTTTTACAGGCCTGCTCTCTGATGAGCTGCCTTGCTTTGCTTTCCTGCACTTACCAGTTATCTCTTTATCTTCATCATGAGGTCTGCCTAGTTTTGCAAAGGAATTGTAATGGATTCCTACAGTGGTCACTCTAACACACAGGCATTCAGGTCATGCCCAAAAGCCATCCAGTGTGGCGTGTAGGTATTTAGGAATTAGCTGTGTCTACTTTGATTTCATACATTTTCAGACTTGTAGAGACAGCAAGATCCCAGCAGTGCTCAGGAAGGGATCCTACGCAGGGAACATTGTACAGCAGACAGCAAGTTCTGAGTGCAAATGAAAACAACATTAAACAGCATTATGAACTGAAAAGGCATGAAACAACTCCTATGGCTGTCAGTGAGGGAGAGAACAGGGCAAAACAAGATGAAAACATTGTCCTGAGAAAACATACCAATTTTATAGACAGTCTGAGAGAGAATTTTAACTCTGATATACTGCAGCTCACTCAAAAGCTGAAATTCTTCTACCAAGAACATATTTAAGTAAAGGCATTAGTCCTGAGGGAAAGAAGAGCATTCCCAAGTATAATGGCACCTGAGGGTCCTGAGCAGCTGCCTTGCCCAAGCAACATACAACCCATCTGCTGAGATTCTGCAGAAATCTCTATTCATGAAACCACTGACCACAGCAGAAACTCTTGCAAATAGATACCAAAAAAAACCAAAAAGAAACAATTCCCACCTATTTGGCTGAAAGATGAAAAATACACGGGACATGGCCAATTTGGAGAGAATTTAAATAATACATAAGGGACCTGTTAGCATTCATAGGCAAAATGAAGGAATCAGAACAGTTATAGAGTGAGGCTGAATGGATCTCAAAACACATGTGGCAAACAGCAGTTTCATTGTGGGCTCCTACTAAAGCAGCCAGTGACCTGCAATTGCAGTGTGATACCTGCACAGGAGGTACTGAGGGTTCAAGCAGAAAACACAGCTCCCACTGCTGGCATGTCTTTAGTGTGGGAAACAGCCCCAAACTGCTAATGGTTGTTATTCCTAAAGCAAAGCCTGTAGAAACGTCAGGAAACCAAAGTTACAGACACCTGCAGGCAACTGCAGGAAGTTCAACACTACTTTACAATGGCAACAAAATGGACTTTCTGACTCTCCAGATGAGTATTTGCAGGTTAATAGTATAGAATCTCTAAACTCTTTAATTTGGAGGAAACAAGTGAAGTATTATTTTACCTTCTTTCTTTATAAGTGGAAGAAGTAGGATGGAAAATGGAGTTATAAACAGGAACATTTTGCAACAGGATTATCAGACTACTTAAAAAGGTGAATTTGAGGAAAACCTCAAGGCTTTTAAAGATGCTTACTGTAGAACTGCTGATTTCCCTGAGTGGCAATAGTGACAAAATAACTTAAACGACAAGTAGTACACGCTACTCCTCTCAGCCACGTGGTGATAAGGTCATGCTGCACTCAGTGGAAAACGACTGGGAAACATTTGGCAACATCGACAAAGCATGAAGTGTCTCCAAGCTACACCATATTACAACTTCAACCCAAACCAGAAAGAAACTAAACTCCTGTATGAGGCAGTGGAGATATTTCAGGATGGCAGTAAAAGGCAGGAAAGCAGAAATTTGCTTCAGAAGAGAGCAATCCCTATATTTTGCAAGAGCACAAAATATGCCTGTGGAGCCCATGATTAGGAAACTGTTCCAGCTGCTGCTGATGCCAGGAGAGAGATTACACACCCCAGCTGCTTATACGCCTTCCTTACCTCTCTCTCATTCCCTCTCTTCCCTCTCTGTTCTGCCTCTTTCACAGCTCTCTATGTAATATGGTTCTGTAAAAAGAGACAGTTAGGAAAAATTAAAAACTAGTACTACATTAAGCAAAGAGCAGCACCTCTCCAGAGAAGGAAGGAGGGAAAGACAGGCAAGCAGTATGTAAACACTATTCACTGCCTTATCCAGTTGTACCCATGGCCACCTACTGCACCACCTACTAGTAATTCATTCATAAGTTATGACTGGATTATTTTGCAGAACCAGGCTGGGGACAGACAAACATTTTTCAAACAGCTCAGCTGTTAGAACTGAGAGATGGCATTTACTCACAGCTGGAGCAGGGTGGATGACAAATAAGAACATCATCCAAAGCATCTGATCGTCTCCAGTAGTGCATAGAAGTGGGTAGTGTCCTGAACTAACTGCAGTGAATGGATTGCCTTGTTCATGGCTGTACAGAAACAGAATAGGACTGTGCACATCTGAAGGGATTGAAGGGTTGCTCAGTGCTGCCACACGAAGTCCATCTAGGATACAAGAGATGTTGTTCTTACTGGGCAGCTTGGACTTCTACAGGGTCAGCACTGTTCAAAATTATCATCAGGTGGGACTAGAGACAGGAACGAGGATTCCGTTAAGAGAAGCAAGGATTGGTATCTGCACATTTGGGTAAATTTGTTCATTTCTATGCCACCAGGTTTTAGTGGTGCATTTCAGGTGGAAAACTCTGCAAGCGTGAGATCCCCTATTTTTTTCTTTTTACTTTAATCACAGCTATATGAAATATACCGAAATATACAGAGATCCAGTTCAATTATGGAGGCATGAGCAACCAACTTCACAGTGCCTCATGGATCAGTATTTTGACTAACTTGCTCAGAGATCCTGTTCTTACCCTCTCACCCAGAGGAGAGTCTGCTTGCCCTAAATGCTGGTACACACTGTCTCCTACTAAGCTGACAGCCAAGCTCAGCAGTCTCTGCTGAAGGATATCATTCCATGTTCTGTTACTCCTAATGCAGGGCTGACTCCAAGCCTGTTTTCACTTAAACCTAAGATGACTAAGCGTTTACCAAAGCCAGCTGTTGTTCACAGGATAGCCTGGTAATTTTATGATGGTCCTTTTCTAATAAATCAAACACACAGAGAGGAGGTAATGACAAGCTAACATATGTATGCTATCTCATAAAACAAACAAAATATAAACAACATAATAATATCATCAGCATGATTCCGGACATGCTCATGCTGCCTTTCCTAAGCCCACATGCTAGACAAGCTCCTACCAAGTCCACTCAACATTGCCAAGAGTCTGCCTAAACAAAAATGAATCAGTGAGGGGATTACAAACGTAGCTGCTGTTGGAAAAAGACAGAGACTTCACTTGCTCCTCTCTTTATTGGGTCCTTGTCAGTAGGCTACCTGTTTTCATCATGTTCAAGGCCCCTTGCCTCTACTTCCAGGTCTTTTATAGCGCTGAACTCTCCATGGGGCACCTGCATCTCTGCCATCCTGGCTCCCCTCTGACCCGCCAGGAGCACAAACTCCTCCTGTTCTGCTACACCCGTTGGTTACCACAAACTCACCAGCAAAGCCTCCAAGGTCCTCTCCTTTCTCCAAACCTGTGTTTCTATTGCAGAGAGCCTTGCACCTACTCTGGTCTCCAGGAGAAGCCAGTTCATTAACATGCCAGGCCTGATTCAGTTTACATTTATGAATAGTTTAGATGAATATGTACTTTCACCAAGATAGGTAGATCTCTACCACAAACTGCAGAGATGGCAGCATTACAGACATGACCTGTGGGTCTCATTCCAATGGGGCTTTTACAACAGATGTTTTCATTGATATTTTGAAAAGTAAAAGAAGCCCTAAAGTCAGACGCTCAAAATAAATAATCTTTTCTTATCAAAGTAATTGTATAAAACAAGAAAACTTCGCTCTTGTTGAAACTCCTTTTTTTAAACCAATCCAGCCTGATGTTCAAGAAGGGCCTGTAATGATGATTTTCATTGTCAGTCTTCTTTGGCAAGGAAGCTGTTTTTCTCTTCAGTTAATGATGCTCTGGAAACAAGGATGTACAATTTATATCCTTACATAGTAACAGATCAGTCAGTTCAGCTGACAGAGCTTTACAAGATGTTCCTCTGCTGCTACTCAGCACTGACTGATATTTTTGTAGTTTCCTTTGAAGACTCAAATGCTTCTTGTCTATCTAAGAAGTGGGGTTGCCTTAGGGTAACCAAGCTGAAAAGCACACGGTTTGCTGACCAGGCCGTTCTGAGTAATATTGGGTGCAGTGCTTCTTTTTTTCAAGGAATGCTGTTTCCATTAATACCTTCACGTGATGTTTTTCCTGCTCAAAAACTTTAGGAAAAAAACCTCAAGAATTATTCTTTAAATTAACCAAAGAGTAAAGCCTGCATGTGACTTTTTGGGAGAAAAAAAATTAAGCAAAACAGAACAAAGTATGAAAGGCAACCTTTTTGGTTCACTGTGGGTTAATTAAATACTAACATACTTTGTCAGAAGAAATTTCTTAATTTTCTTTACCAAAAAAAGAACACGCAAGCTACCTTACAAGAACTTCTTAGAGTCAATAGAGTCTTTCAAGGGTTTTTTGGTGGGTTTTAATCTGAACTTCAAAGAACGTGATGAAACTCTCATTATGGTAACACAGGCATTTTTTACCCAGGGAAGTTTACACAAGCCACAGCTCCAGTTACGGTAACCCTACCTCAGATCCCAGTTTAGAAGTCCCCTAGTCCTCACCAATGCAGAGAAATACTAGATTGGAACAGCACACTTAAGATGTTCTTTGAAATAAAGGACAAACATATGTACATGCCCTGACCCAAAGAGGCTTTTTACCAGTTCCACTAATCTCTAGACCCTGGTGCTCATAATACGACTGCTGCAACTTGATTCCCCCAGATAATTATAAATCCAGAAAAGATCATTATAAAATTCATGGCCAGGACCCAAGACTCCTGAAGTCTGTCAATCTTTGTTATGTTCTTTGTTGTTATGTTTTACAGCTGCAAAGGAATAATTAGGAAAAAATGAAGGTCTGTTTAACAAGTAGATTTTTCTATATCTTTTCCACTGAAACTTGCTCAGCTTGTCCTTTTACTTTTCACTTCTAGAGCACATTGGTTGTTCTTTCTTAAATGTCAAAGAAACGAAAAAGCTGAGCATATAGCAGAACATATCCATAGCTCGCAGTGATTCCTGCCAAGATGAAACACAAACCTGGGCTCACCTTTTCATTTTTCTTCTTGAGCAGGTCACCAGCTGTTGTCTCCGAGAAAATGTGCATCCTAAAGCGATGTCCAGCTCCTGCCTTGCAAACTTTATGTTTTTTAACATGATGTTTTACACTTGAATTATGAATTACTAATGTTTTCACCTTCTCTACCAGAGGTCCTACAAGTTTCTGTAGTCCAGAAACACCTTGTTCAAGTCCATCTAGCCTTTTAACCTGCTGCTCTGCTTTCCTGTTTATATCAGAGAGAGATTTTTTCATTTTAAGGCAAAGTCTCTTCATTTCATTATTTTTCAATTTTTTGTTTCTTTCCATCCTTGATCCAGGTTCAGATGTTTCCGCCTTTACCATCTCAATGTCTTTTTCAATGCAACAGATTTCTTGGGAAACACTGTTAAGCTTCTTAAGGACATTGTCTTGCAGAGTCAACAGTTTATCAATTTTCTCTTCAAGGGAGGCAAACTTCACATCCATGATGTTGAAACTTTCAGATGTGCTGACATCACTTCTCGCAACATGAAGAATTTGAGGAGGTTCCATTCCATTATCTGGCCCGTGGCTTCGCAAAGTGTTTGGATCGAATATTTTGGCCAAGTTGTTGACCATAGATGTAGAAGAGCTCTGCCTGCTGGATGTGGTCATTTTGCTGGTTTGGGTATGGGAAGGAAATGCTCTGATGATCAGCTGCTTGAGGACAATATCAGTTGCAAAGGCTTTCCATCCAGGCTGCTCAGATATACAGCCAAATTTGGCAACTCCAGCTCAACTAATTTATAAACTACTCTCATATATTTGACTAAAACAGAGAAAAGAGACACTCAAATTATTTAGGAGAAAAATGCCCTTCATCCATTCTTTTCTTTACAAAGATATATCTGTCTGTTTCCAAATTAACGGAATATGGAGATGTATATCCTAAATGCACTCGGTTCAGTGATATCAGCCTAGCAAGGTCCGAACTATTTGCACTCCAATGGCATTTGACAGCAAAAAGGCTACGCGATACATGAGAAGTCATTAAGGGTAGAGAGAATTTGGCAGTGGTGTTGCTGCTTTTCAAAAGCCTAGTATGTAATGTGACCCCCGCTCTGAGGAGAATAAGGGTCCTTACACAGAACTCAAATGTGGCTGCTTGAAATTGCTATATTTTAAGGTAAACTTTTCAGATGAAAACTTCTATTCCTTGAAAAGCCTGTTATGCCAGGCGGGAAGTCAATAGAGTGGTTAAAAAACAAATACATGAAAGAAAGTAAAACAAGAAGGAGATGCTGGAATGCAAATATTTGGGGGGAAAAACAAAATCAGAGCCTTTTTATCTATCCTATGTCTCAGCTACCACATAGCTAGCGCTTTATGCACAAGTAATTAACTCCATAGCTAATATCTTAATTTAGTTCTGTATTTATCAAGACTGTTCTAATTTGCTACAAATTAAGAGGCTTGTGTTTTACTGTGATCTGGTAATACAAATACCAAAATAGAACATTTGATAGAGACCCAGTTCTTCTTTGTTTGCCCGACAGTAAATGTCTCATGACCAGTAATTAGTATTCCTAACTCAAACAGTTTATTTAAGTTTTGCTTTTGCAAAAGACTTTCGTTTCTTTCAGAAAGACAACACTGGACAAAAAAGAAATTTCATTACTAGGAACTGGATTCCCCTAAAGGTAGGTCTGAATTGTTGAACACCTTTCATGCTGGTTAGAAAAATAAAAACATAATTTGGAAGAAAGAATAAAACCAGCATTTCTCATCTCAAGTCAGCTATACTCCACAGGAGCAAGAGGTAAATCAGTATGGATCAGCTTGAGGGAGACAGGCTGCCTCTGAAACACAAAGAAACGGCTACCTTGGACAAACGACTGTCATAGATTGACCACACATAGGTCAGTCTGCACTTTTATAGAAATAAATACATTAAGTTGGCCAGCTGGTTGAAAAACAGCCAGGCTGTTGCTCTGCTCAAAGGATCAAGAGCTTCTTTAGTGATCCCTGTGAACTATTTCTTTTGCCAACCTCAGTTTCTCCATCCTTTAAACAGGGAGCATGAGGGATAATTAGATAAGGGACATAGTGACTTCTGAATACCTAACATACTGAATAGTCTTTCAAAATCGCATGGTTTTCTCTCCAATTTTAGGTGCCAAATGTGTCTTTTGGAGTCAATCACAGCTGAAGTTTTCAAAAGCTTCCAAAGGCGTTCTCCCACAAACATTTGTGACTCAACATGTAGTCAGTGTTGATAAGGGTAAGCTAATTCAGGAGCTTATTCTCCAGTTACTGCAGGTTCGTAAGTACATTTGTCACCTTCTGGGATCAGCATGTTACTGCAAGTGAAAGTGAACTGTGTTCATGCATGACCCTAAAATGTGGATTGCATGCTTTAAATAACAGACATTACCAAGAGGTGGGCATCATGTGTTACTGTGCACAGCATATTCACTGAGCAGACTGAGAAGGTTAAATATTTTAAAAATAGGAAACAGGATTAAAAAAAAAACCCAAACAGTTTAAAGATCTCTATTTCATGAAAAGAATTATATACAGGACAGCAGTTAAAAAAGAGGAAGTAATAACAAAGCAAAGAACATCACATCAGTTCCAGCAGAGTAGTTAAGTTTGAAGCCCTTTTTCTTCTTCTGTTCATCTCTGCTAGAAACATGAACTAAACTCTCCTGACAGTTTCATATCTGCAGAAGCCCCTGTTGGACACAAACTTCCAGAAGAGGCGTTTGCATGTCTGTAAACTGGCCAGGTTTGAAAAGCCATTTTTTCTTGGATGAAACATCCCTGCAGGAGTTCACAGTCAGCTTTCCCCTGTCCCCTGTCCTCCCTGCACACAAAAAAAATAGGTTAAAGGTTTATTAGACCTTGCCACCCATCCAGCTAGGACTTCTGGTCTGGGGAATTTCATAGGCAAAGACTGTTAGGCACAAGGATCCTCTCCAAAAGGAACATTTTGTTAAAGCATGAAATTATTAAAAGAAAAAAGAAAAGGACATACAGATAGCAGTGGTAAAAACATGTGTTACATTACTGTGCACAGCTACATATGTTAAACATTTAAATCTCTCCTAACAGTTGCCCAGGGAAATGCTATGTGAAGTACCTCAAACCAGTACTATAAACAGTAATAAAAATTTTAAGCTCTGTGAGGTAAGATCCTATTATCAAGTATCATCTGTAAAGTCCTACTGATTTAATATTTTACCATGACATACAAAAATGCCAGACACTGAAAGGGTAGAAAGCAAACTATAAACATGCTTCATTAAAAGTTCATCAGTATGTTAGCAGTTCTGTCTGAAGCTGAGGTGAACTGAAAGAGAGAACTGCTGTGTAGGGGCTTGAAAATGGGAATAAATGAAAGAAAATTAACACCAGCTTGCTTTCTAGGCTCAGAAAGCTCGTGCCAGTAACTTCTTCACAGCAGGGAATTTGTGATCCCTGTCTCTCGGACTGTAAAATTGAAACAACCTTATATATCCAGATACTTTTCAGGAGTTCAGTGAAAATTAATTACTTAAGGGAAAGTGATCTGTAAAAAACAGTGTAATTTAAAGTATTTGGACATTTCCTTCTCAGTGCTGTGAACTATTACTGCTACACTATGAAATTCAATAATACTATATGTAAATAATTTGAGCCTTTTATAATAACCAAATAGCTGAATGCAGTTTTCCTGGTAACTAAAATAATCTCTTAGCACCTGAACCTATCATAAATGCACAAAATAAGCCCATATAACAGCATTCTTATTTTCATCTCACAAACTTTAGTGATGACTGATCATTGGATTTGCACAGCACCAAAACTACTTAAAAGCCTGTTGGAAACTAAGGGTCCGAGCTGCAGCAATGGTTACTTCCCATGAACTGAAAAAAGTGAAACATAGCTGACTGAAATACTTTGGAAAGAAAGCAATTCCACTAGTTCTAAAAATTACATGATTCCCCATGTTCCCAGCATTGCATAATACTACAATTCAGAATATTAACACTAGGCCTCTGCACCATGGCAGTAACCATGTGAGCCCAAAGGCTGACATTGAACCCTGAGAACTTTTGCACACAGGTGTAATCAACACCTGCCAATCAACTGAGAAAATGTATGGTATTTGATAATCTGCCATACAGCCTAATTTCTTATATACAGTTGCTGCCCTGTTGATGATGAATTCTTTTGAGTGGCTTTTACATAAAAGAAAATTAACCTGTAGTTCTCAATTATTTCAAGGTCAGTTGGAAAAGGCCTTAAAGCAGTGTATATAATTTTCCAGGTGTAGTGGCATTGAAAATTTGGAAGAAATAGCTATGACGTACCAATGGATATGTTGCTCCTACATTTTTAACATATCTGCAGACATGGTACAGTGAGCCTGTAAGACATGTTATAAAACTGTGTAGCTTATATAGACATAGTTAAACAGGCTATAGGTGAAGATTGGACAGACTGGAGAAGTAAATTTTTCCTTCTGATTTCTCTCTTGAAGTCAAGTTGCAGCCAGTGTTATTTTTTCTGCACACACAAATATGGAAAGCTGGCTAGCATTAGGAAGTTATCCCAGCCCATCTATTTGCTCCCTAGCTCTATAAGCTGTCTGCTTCTGAAAGTGATCCTCCAGTTCAGAGATGCCAAGACCAAGCTTTTAGCACATTCTGCCCCAAAGCCAGTGAAAGGCAGGAGGACCTCAGTTCCACAGTGTTTGGCTCTCAGTTTCACAGGTGTTAGAGAAAAAAAAAACTGGAAAAAAATATCATAGCCCAAAACATCCAAACAGTTTCTAATCAGTAAAAATATGTAATCTTTGTGGTTCTTTTAATTTCACATGGCAACTTCAAAGTTCAAGTTCAAAGAAAGCCTGCTTTCTGCTTAAAAAAGTTGTTCACTAAGTTTTCACCAGTTCTTGGTCCTCTGATGATACAGCTGAGCTGTCAACTACCCTGCCTTACCTCATCTTGTTCTACTGGACCAGTGTTACCAGGAGTTACCCTCTCCCTCCCTGCTTTTTTAGACTGAGTTTTTTCAATTTAGTTCAGTTCAGTCCTTCATTTTTCCTAACAATTAAAGGTCCAGACAGTGCACCTCATAAATTTATACCAGCGGGCATCAAACATTATAAACAAGAACACAAGTGGAAATGTTTGAGTTGTAGAGTCTTATTCCAACTTCCTTGGGCTGTAAGCCACGTATCAGGATATGACATATTTTGTGGAAGTCTGCTACCACTGAACTTTATCTGGAGAACATGGTACACATTCATCAATCTTGAGTTGTTCTAGATACGGTATCTCCAAAACTCCCGTGTCCAGTTTAATATTTTACTGCTACGGAGGAGGTGTTTTCCCCTCAGGAATAACATGGGGTCACCTGCCATACAGGAGTTTGCAGCATGTGTGTGATGCACGCTCCACATTCCAGCCATTCCTCACTCATCTGTGCAAGCAGCATATGTTCCCCTGACATTTCTGTACCTAGGTCCTGGCAAGGATTGGGTTTAAATAGGGAATATATTAAGGGGAGAGGGCTGCAGGTATGTGAACAATTAGCTCAGACTTCCTGAGTTTTCCCAAAACACCATCTAAATTTTCCTTGGTACAATTGAAGTTGATTTCCTCCTGTGCCATCCAATGGGTGACTAGAACAATTTGTTCTCTTCTTTTCTGCAAATACATTTAATGTATTTGAAGTGTGTTATTACATCTCCCTCTCAGTATTCTCTCAAATATATAGTTACTTTGCACACAAAAACATATTACCGTTTCCTAGAAGTGATCAGTATTAAGAAAAATCGGGGGATTTTTTTCCTGAATATTTTTCTGGAGAAGTTGCCTTCCTAGATGAAAAGAAATTGAAGATAGTCTGTGTTTGGGGATTTTTAATAAATTAATTTGTGAAAATGGTGCAAGCCAACATGTTATGCTGTATCTCCCAGAAAAAAATGTTAGATTTGGCCTTCCTTAGAACAATGGATCTTCTTTTCTATTAAAAATCTGTTTAAATCTTTAAAATAAAACCTCAGGACAGAGAAAATAAAAACTGCATAAACATACAGCATGAGTCAGCTTTTCAGGAGCCCATGTAACAAAACTACTATCCATTGTTTTATATTTCAATGACTTAAAATAAGACCTTTGTAAGATTATCTACAATTATCTTACTTTTCTGCTGACTTCTCATTTATTTTTATTCTTTTCAATGTCTAGTTCATGCCTTATATATCCCTGCCCTATATATCTGGAACTTCCATATTCTTCTTCTTTCCTTAAAATTAATTATCTCCTGCCATCCTAACCACTGTCTTGTCTTCAGCATTTATCCTATGGTTGATCTGCATTCACTTACTGAAAACTCATTCATAAAGTAAGAACGGTCAGGGAATATTTGTTACTTTATTTTTATGAAGTTCTAGTTCAAATTAACTATTCTAATGCTATATCTTCTACAAACAAAAAAAAAAAAAAAAAAAAAAACCAAAAAAAAAGCAAACAAAAAACAAAACCCCAACAAAAACAAACAAACAAACCAACAAACCCAACCAACAAACCACTCCTTTTTATGAAACTCTGATCAAGAGAAATGCTAATTTTATTCTCAGATTTTCCACAGAAATGCATATTTTGTGGCTGGACTGGCCAGAGGACCTCGCAGAAGAGTTCCAATAGTATTTTTTATATCTGTGTTTTAGAGACAAATCACATCTTTGTATTTTTCCCTGCTGTGATAGTGGTAATAAACTGTAGACAACCCTAGCAAACAAGCCTGTCTCCTTTAATCCTTTGCAAATAAGGTGTTTTGAAGAAGACTCTTATATCACACACAGAATATTTCTGTAGAAGTCTCAGTCAGATTCATGTCTCAATAAGTCTCAAAGAAGGAACAGCTTGAGACTTTGGGGAACAGGAAAGTCGCTATCCAAAATACGCAAAGATCTCTGTGTGCTAGTCACAAAGCAGAGAACATACACAGTAGTGCACGTGAGAGCTAAAGCACATCTGCTCTTTCTCTAGTACACAAAAATGGCTCCCTGAGAAACAGTTTAAGCTTACAGCTGCTCAGCTCTGAAACAGATTAGAAAGCAAGCATGAAAGCTATGAACCAGACTCAGAAAGTCATGCTGTTTACTGAAAGTTCACAGATGTCTCTGATGGTAGAACAGAAAATCCATTCTCTTCCCCCTGCCCTCATTCCTCCCACCCTTCCCAATCAAAAAAGATCCATCAAGATAGATGAGGAAATTTATCCAAAATGATGTATTTCTACAATCAGCAGTCATGCTGGACTCCTTCACCGTGGGGGCTGAAATAACCGTGTGTGTAAGATTAAGTGACATACTGTATCATAAGTGATATACCTTTATGGCTGCTCTGGGGCCTGCCCAAAACACTTGTCTGGAACTCTGTTTAGGGTCAGAAAAGGAAACAGCTTCATACAGTGCAGGAGCATACAGCAAGAAAAGTCTGGCACTGAACTTCATGAGGTAGGACTAGGGAACTTACTGCTCCACAGGGCTCTCTGCACACAACTACTCTACGACCTGTTAATTAATAATGAATTCTGACTTCCTTCACTGTAATGACTCTGGTAACTAAGTACCCTGGAATATCCTAGTGATAAATGATGAGAGCAAGTCCCTGAAACAAACTACAGAGAGATCCTATTACAACTCAGTGATCAACCTGCAGATGTCTGGTACTGGTCTTTTAGATATACTGCCACCTTCAAATTTTGAGCCTCTCTGTAAGTGTTTATGTGACCACCTTTTGCAGAAAAATAAATGTTAATTGACCTGTATATCCTTCTGTAGGAAATACCTTTGAAGATGAAAATGATAACAGGAGGCAAAATCCATATTCTGGGGGTGAAATCTCTTGTACTCTGGAGCTCTGCAGATCTCTTTCATGTGGAAAAGCATTTGCACAGGAAAAGTAGTGCAACTGCAGGTTGCATGGTGCAGCATGCAACATTTATCCAACATTTGTCCAACAACTAACTCATACCTTACATCCCATTGTTAATGGGTTTCTTTGGATGAATAAGAATTGCACAGCACATAAAAAAAGCCACCAAAATCAGCATCTGTCTGCTTAAAAGCCAAAGTTCAAAGCACTTCACCATCAAAGTGCAGAGCGTTCTTCCACTGAGGGTTGGTCTCCACTATCATCTCCTGCTGTCAAGATATCACATCAAGAGTCCCACCTTTGCTTAGCTGTCCCCAATTAACTATACTAAAAACAAAACAAACCTCAAAACCCAGAGTTTCTTAAGGCTGAAAAATGCTGTGTGATAAATTACCCATTAAGAGCCTAAAACTCTATTTCCAGGAAGCCTGTTTAAAGGAAAATTCCTGACTTTCTGAGGCTAAAGCAGAGGTGTCATAAGTCTGAAGCAGAGCAATGAAAGAAGTACTGTCTCCAGGTGCAGCAGGAGCTGTACCTCATTTCATCTGCTGGGTAGACTGGTTAAAATCTTTGGTTGCAATCCAAAACTTTCTGGCAGCTAGCATCCTGTATTAAAATTTATAAACCACAAAAGGCCTTTTCTTACAAAAAAGTTAATTCAGGATGGATAGGCTGAAAAGACTTGAAAGGGACAGTCATCAGAAGTGGTTATATGGAAAATTGGATGTAAGTAACACCTTTCCCTCCATCAGAACATACTAAAAATACAGTAAATGCAATTTCAGTGAGAAAGGGAAACTGTGCTGATTAAAAGACCTTTAAAAGAGCTGCAGAGAAGAACCTGAGAGCTGCCTGTCCTGTTGGGAGGTAGAAGTTTTACGAAGTATATATTATCCTCTCCAGAAGAAACACGCTGATAGCTCAGCTTTCTTCAGGCTGCAAAACTTACCTGCTGTCTACAATATCCGAGCCCTGGTCAGAAACAGTGGACATCCTCTGTGGACTGCTCTGTGCAGAGCAGTCAAGACCCCTGCGTGCCTCGGGCTGTCACTCTGTGATCAGCTGGCTTTACAAACTAACCCTTACAATGCAATTATCTTCTGATTCCCTCAGAGTTAACCCATATTCTCTGCTAGAAGAGCGCTCCAAAGACAACACCACCAGGCTAGTGAAGATCTCAGTGTGGCAAAGAGGGGAATGCACTGCTCTTCTGATGAATGACTACTGATTCAATTTCCCTTGTGGTGGTTTGTTCCCTGCTGCCTTCTATTGTGAGACCAGCTATGGCAGTGCAGAAGTGGGAAGGAAATTTTGTGTATTTCTGCTTGTTTGTCCCTTTAGAACAACAGTAAACACTACCCACAATTACTATCAGCCCAATTCTGTATCATACACTTACTGCACCAAAAAACAGGAATTCACTCACTCTGTAAGCAAGCCAGGGCACCGGTTATTTATTCAGGCAGACTCTGCTGAAGCAAACATTTTTTTACCACTATGACTGCAACCAGAGTTGGAATTAAACAGACTTTAACTAAGTAAATCAGCACAAAAAGCTGCATGCAGAAAACGCCTTGACTCATCTCTTGAAAACCTAGCATCAGAAGAAGTGAAATAAATGGCACATTCATATTACACATGGATGTCAGAATCCATGACTGTGTGAAAGAAAAAAGAAAAAGCACCATGAGATGCATATAGTGGCAACCAGTGTTTTTAGGAAAGGGGCAATTTGAGCTTATTTTATCTGTAGGGTTGGCTAATTCTGGTGAATGTCGATATCTTAACAGATTGTAACCTGAGCTTGGAAAGTTTCCATAGCATTACTTTATGCTTTAGGGATGAAGAATTCAAAGGAAGGGTGTTACCTAAAATTTAACTTCTGGGCTATATTAAAAAGCCCTAAAATCCAGGAAGCTAAGTATTAAAGCATTTCTCCCCTTTGATCTATTTGTTTTATACTAATACAAATTGTCCATTCTGCTCAATTTCATGACAGAATGCATGGACATGAGGTAAATAAAAGTCACAGAAATCTTTTTTCTTGTCTTCCTGTTCTGCCTAGGGTGCACATGCTAATACCATTTTGCACTAGTGTATATTTTCAGCAACAGAAATGCCTTTTAGCTACATGTCTTCTTTTTTAGCTATTTTCACCCCTAAAGTGTTCATTCCAAAATGAAACATGGCAAATTCCCAGCCTTACAGCTGAACTTTGAAAGCCATCACAATCATCACCTATTTTTGTCTCCTCTAAACCCCACATATTTCAACTAAATGATCATTCCAGATGCCCGGCCACCTGGCTGCAAAGATTAGCCACATTCAGTGCCCAACCAAAGACATTCAGCAAATCAAGAATATCAACAGCTGTTACAGAGACTCAGCATGTCACTTCTTCAATTTTGAATTACCTAGTGGGTTCTAAAAGGTTCTATTGTAGCTGGTAGGACACTGATACACAAAATTAGCAGAGATTCACCAAATATCTTCTAGAATAAAGCATTTTTGTTTTAATTTGCCAGGTTTTGTTCAGCTTGAAAACTTCCAAAGATGAGCATCAGTCTTGGCCTCATTGTCATGAGAACTTTCAAATTAAATTATTCCCAAGAAAAAAACAAAATTTAAAAGGTGTTTTGTGTGTACTAAATATATTCTTATGACCCTTTACACAAAATCTGGGGAGAGGACTCTTGCTGTCAAGTGCTTGCCTTTGCTAATGGAGGAGGACTTTCCTGGCAGATGCAGGGAGTTTGAGCAGGATTTACCTTGCAGAGGCTTCTTTCACTTTCAAGAACCCACTGTGGCCCTGGCAAATGCATCCCTGAACACTGGTATCTCTTCCTCCCATGCTTTCACTTCTCTCTACAACACCCTTCAGGCATTGTAGAGTCAATAAAGAACCCATTTAAATGTAGCAGAGTGAGTATCGATGAGGAAGGATGTACTAAATAAGAAGAAACAACAGTTCTGAAAGTCAAGCTGTTGTAACCAGGCTTCTGTTTACCATCCAGGAAGGTCCCAAAAAAAGCAGTATGCATGCAGATGTTAAGACAGTCCCTAAGAAGTGGGGGAGAAATTCTGAGGCTGCACATTTGCCATTTTTCGACCTCAAGTGCTTTTCTTGGGAAGCACTGTTCCTTAAGGCAGGCCAGGAATAAAATAAGAGCTGTGTCATTCAGGAAAGAAGAGCTAAGGTTTTATTTCGTGGTGATACTACAGGAAAACTGCTTTCAAAGGTCAGTTTGGGCACCTGGTGAGCACAGTGACCCAAAGGGCACAGAGTTGGATCACAGTGCCCACAACTGAAACACTATTTCTCTACCTTAATGCGCAGGCTAAGTAAAATCATGTAAGATTTAAAGTGCTTGGCCTTTGGGCCAATTAGCTAAGCAAAACGAACTCTTCCTTTGGCCAGCTGTAGTTTTTCCCAGACAGAAGTTTCTTTTCACAGAAATTTTATCAACATATAACACTGGATAAGTCTGCAGTTTGAGTAAATAATAAAGTACACCAGTGTTACAGAAGTTGGCTAAATAAAACAGAGGCTGGTATTACTGATTCATTAATATTCCTGAATATTAATGTGTTTCAGCCTATAAATACTGAGGAAATACTGGTTTTTTTCTTTTTAGGAAAAAAATATTTTATTAGTTCCATGCTGCCTGCCGAGAAGCCTCACCTTCCTACCACATTGTATCACTTAAACACTTGCAGTCCTACCTCTTAAATCTCTGATTTCATGCAACTAACAGTTTTCTCTTTCTTTTTTCTTCTAGAAAGTCCGATGCAGTCTTTAAAGACTTTAAAGAACTCAGCAGTCAAGGTTATTAAACTAGAGTCCAAAATAAAAGCCTTGTGTTAACAGAAGGGCTTAAGTTAGATCACAAGTGCCGAGGGCCAGATATTTTCTCTGAGTGCAGAAGAACCAAACCAGTGGACTCTGTCTACTGAAGCTCAGCAGCTGTATCACTTCTTTGCCAAATTGCACACATTGTGCTTTCCTGTTGTCACCTGCTCCAAATTAAAACTCTATTACAGTGCACACCTGCAGGCCACCAAAGGTGAGGCTTTAAGCCTTTGCTTGGTCCTTGCTGTGGGATTCAGCATTCATTTTATGAGGATGATTTTAAGCTACAGACACCAGAACTGAAGTAGGAACCATTTAGGAGAGCCCATCCACACAGGTGGCCAGAACACATGCAAGGTAACCTCTGCTGACAGTAGTCATGTTTCAGAGTATTTCACCATCTGATGTCATTAGCTGCATTCAGAAGCATTTCTGACTGCTTTTTGAAAAGCCTTTAGGGAGAAGCTTCGCCTGCTGCTCATACTTACTTGTATGAACTCCAGAACTCTAAAGCCTTCTGGGGTGTTCAGGTGAAAACAACCATGCTGGTGTGTGATAGGAGTGGGAACCCTTCAGAAGCTGAAGAAAAGAGCATTCTGAACAATTCATGCAGGATGCCAGCCACATGCACTGCTAAGCAGGCCTAGCTCCTTAGTGAAGCAGATGGTTGGAGCAGTGCTCTCCTGGAAACTTGTCCAGCAAAAAGAAAGACAGGTGAAGAGTTTGTACCCTTACTTTTCACACTTGCTCCATGTAGTTGGCCCAACCACCATCTGGGTTTCTTATCCTATCTGAGAACAGAAAGGGGGATGATGATGTTTAGATGGGGTGGTTTTCTTGCACCTGTAACTTCTCCACATCTTGCACCTGTAACTTCGCAACTTCTGCATAAGAGGGGCAATAGGCTCTCTAACTTTGGTTAATATGCAAAGAAACCCCAACCAGAAATGTTAGGGCTCTTGCTGCATTGCACAGCTGACCACAGTGAACATCCTGTGTTATGCAGGAGTAAATTACTTAATAAACCTCATAAACAGGAAACTCTGACTTGAAAATACAGCAGGAGTAAGAAACACTATACCTATGCAATAAAAGAAAACTAACATTTCCTAGGAGCCAGACCTTTTGCACTTACTGAAGTATTTTCAGGCTAAATTGTTATGTACTTTTTGTGTTGAAAAAAAAGGAAACATAGCATTGCTTAGAATAGGTTTGTGTATTTATGTTAATGAAAGATCAGATCTGGATTCCTGAGTGTCTAGTGACTGCTTCTGGGAGAGGGAAACACGAGAAGAGCAGTCATGTTATGAAACAAACTCTCCTCTTACCTCAAAGTCACTTTTCTCTCTTCCCCTGACCTATGCTCATCTGTTCCCTGCTTCTATTTACAGAACTCCATTAATGTTACACACTCTAATTTGATCACAAGTTTTTGGGTTCCATACAGAAACCCAAAAACAGAAACCCCTGGCCAATTTCCATGGCCTCTACACCATGGAAGGGCAGGCTGAAAGATAAAAATGGTCCCTTCGTACTTCATGCAACCGATGAAAGCCTATGTTACAGGCCGTTTTACCTTTTAAACTCTGTAATATTTTTGGAATCACAGATACAAGTAACATCCTCTTTCTCTCTCCTGTTTGAAGGGAAAGCAAAGATATATAAAGCCCTAATGATACCACTGTCTGGCCATCCTCTTCTCCTCAGCAGGACAGCCAGCTACTACGCCTGTTAAAGCTGAATATAAACACAAGGAAAATGAAGTTGCAGAACCTGTAGACCCCATAAGATAACTCTAGTCATCTAAAAGATGTTTAGCCTAAGGTAGGCATTCTCTATAGTCAAGGGAGAGAAAAAGTGAGCAATGTCTACAGGACAGTTCATCCCCAGGTTATGATGGAGGACAAATGGAAAGAAATACCTGAGGTGGTATTGCTCTCCTTCCTGACTAAAGGAGGAAACCTGTTACTGTTTCAAGGACTAGGGGCAGAGAAGACTAATCTCACCTTTTGCCCTCACTACAACAAATAGTCTGTCATCACAGAAACTTGAATCATGGCTTTCAGCATTGTTTAAGTTATGTCTGTCCCTATCCTGGGCAAGAGCCAGTCTTGTAACCTTCCTTCTACTGCAGTCATGTTAGGCTGTAATGAGAGAGCACAATGGAACAGCCTATTCTCATATCAGAACACCAAATAGTGGGCTTTGATTTTGTGAGAAGATGTGGCAGATGGTATTTTCATCATGACTTCTATCATATAACTCTCATGAATGTTGCTGGGAAAAATGGCATTGGCAGGAATCATGGATTAAATCTTGTTCTAAGGGTATGACATATGGGAGAACCGATCAGAAATCACAAATTATTTCATCACTGCCTACACAACACAGATGAGCACTACAAAAGGGATTGTTCTTCTCAAAATATCTGATTTTCACTCTTTGAAAAGGCAATTTTCACAAGCTGGAAAAAATCCACAGTCTTTGGAAAGGTGGGGCAATTTCACAGAGCAATCTCACTTTGCAATTAGGCTATGTTGTTCAGTTTCTTATTAGTCTGCTTAGCCGGTTTAATGGTTCCATGAAACAGTTCATTCCTCTCTCACTTGCTCTCTTTTTTCTCCCTTTTTTTTAAAGAAATACCCGGTTTCTAACCAATCTTTATGCCTTAGTACTCACTGAAGGGTCACACATACACCTGTAAATAGTGTCATGGCTCTAGAAAATCATGATCATTGTGACAAGATTAATAGGGAATGACTGACTGCCATCTCTCCCAGTGCAATAGAATACAGACACTCAAAACAAGTACTGCACATCAGTTTCAAATCAGATTCTCACCCTAATTACTTGTGGAGGAGCTTACTGCCACAGGGTATCGATGAGGTGGTGGAGTAAGGGCAGATAAAAAGGCATTGGACAAAACTATGAAGGACAGCTGCATTAGAGGCAATAGCAAAGATCTTCTGGCCATGGGCTGCTGTCTGACTGAAGCTCAGCAGGCCTCCCTGGGTAGGAATCTCATCTTATGCTCCCCAATTTTAGATACTGCTACTAGTCACCTGCAGCTGGGATGCTGGCCAACCTCTAATTCAAAAATATTCACATGAAAACCCCTGCTTTATTGCTTGTAAGCCTTTCTTTCTGCTACTAGGACATAGTGCTTGCACCTGGAAACATTTGGAAGCCTTGCCATGACCTCACTCACCTTACTGCCTCTGGGATTCAATTTCATGACTGCTGCATTTTTTTTTTACCTAAATTTTTCATCTGACACTACAGAAAATGAACTGTGATTACCCAGAGTGCAAGCCTCTATTCCCTGACCAATTCATATGATCCAACATGAGAATTAAAAATAGTTGTCACTGGAGATAACCAGAGTTTTGAAACAAAACACTGGAATGTGTTGGAAAATGATGGCTCATGAAAACAGAAGACTGATCAACACATGATGTGCTCTTCCAAGTAAAATTAACTAGGGAAGAAGGCAGAGCAATACTTGCAACCCTGAATAAAGCATGTCTATTTTTCATTTCAGTGCACTTTTTCTATTGCAGCCCTGTCTTCAAGGGCATGAAATTATTACAATGAAATTCAAAACCTTATGAAATGAGCCAGATTATAAATTTCTTTGCAAACTAATTTCAATCACCTTGCTTAGTAAAAGGCGTTTTCTATCTTCTGGAAACCCACCAACTGAACTGAAATGTGTTTACTGTGAAATAGAATCAACTAAACTTGACATAAAAAGACAGTTTTGCATGAAGCTGAAGGAAGCTAATTTTGGTTTTAGATGCTAGTCTGTATTGAACACAGCATACAGAGTTAAGGAAGAGCAGGAAGCTCTGACAACAGGTAGAAGTGCTGGGATCTGCACTGATTTTTTCAATATTTCCTCTTTCTTTTCTCCATTTAACCCTGCATCACTACTTCCTGCTTTTTTTCTTAAAGATGGTGTTTCTTAACATCAGATTTCATCCACAGTATCCACAGAGCACAGCAAAACTCTCCAATTCTTTGGTTCTGCTGTACTAGCTGTTTCAAGTTTACTTTCAGTGGTAAACATGCCACAATGGGGAACATCACCATATATCAAGTAGCTGTAATCAGGCAGATCGGGTACCAGTAATTTTCCTAATAGAGATCCAGTGTCAGAGATCAAGCATGAAGGCTCAGATGTCTGCATTGCCACCGCCCAGAATCAAGTGTCAGGGATCAGGACTGTAACCGCCAGGAATGAAGGGTCACGTGTGGCAGAGCAGGGAGAGGATCCCACCCCAGACCTCAGTGGGGAGGCTGTGTCTCCACAGCTTCACCACTGGGCGTCGGGGACTAACACAGCAAAGGCAAAGGAGGATAAACCTTTGTCTTCCTGGGGGAACTCAGAGCTTCTTTGCCAAACATCGATTTGTTCATGCAGGTGTGTCTCTGGGCAGGCAGCAGCTGCAATTCCGTGTGTGCAGTTAATCTTTCCAGACACTGCTAGTCATGCCTTTGGCTTGCTGCTCAATATATAAGTACCTGTATGTTTTCTTAAGGAGTACATCCTGAATGCATGTAATGGCAAGGGAACATCCCAAACTTAAATGGCAGTGCTCCTGAAGGGAGCTGAAGTGACATGATTTCCTGAAAACGTTTAATTTGTATCTCAAGGACCTGCCAGTGCCCTCTACTCCTCTTGAACATATTATCAGAATGCCCAGTGCTTTAAGACTTAGCCGAAATTGTAGTAGAACATTAAGAAGAAAAATAGGAAGAAAAAATCCTAGTATATTTTTAATAGTAAAAAAATTGAAATATTTTCTCTCATTTGTATGTTGTTTCAGGCTCAGATTTTTGAGATCATGGGAAAATAACAGGGAACTAAAGTCAGTCACTACTTATTTGCTGTGCATCCCCTTAAGAAAGTTGCGTAATACCTTTCTGATTTAGCTTCTCCTTTTTTTCAAACAGGCATAATAATACAGAACTATCATTCAGAGAAGCTTTGAGATTGGAAGGAAGCATCAGGCCATGAAAATGCAAAGACTGTTATTCTGAAAGCTCTCCACAGGAGCAACTTTAACTGTCATGGACATAATCAGAGTTGGAGTGGGGTGGATATGCATCACACTAAGAGAAAGAACAATTTTGCCTCTTTTGAGTAATGATAGTTCAAGTAAGCAATCTATTTTAACCTTTCCACTTTCTGAAGAAGTGCTCATATGTTTGCTTACTGCTATGGACACAAAGTCACGAGTAACAGCCAAAGAGACGCGATTCTTTGGAATCTCAAAACATGATTTTACCTTGAATATCAAGGACCAGTCAGCCACCTGCACCTCTCAAACACATTATCACTGTGCTCATATCCCTGTTGAGAAGCATTTTGTGCAAATCTGTTGAATCTTGTAAACTGGGTGTTTGGACCTGACAGAACACCCAGTGGCAGCATGCTCCCTGCCTCACACTAACTCCATGCAGAGCAACTCTTAGGCTCTCAAAGAATGAAGAAACATTCAAAGAACCATTGACTTAATCCATGTGCTAATACTGAATAAGTGAAGGTTAAGTAGGGAGAACCTGGTAGGCTTTAAATCCACACCATTTCAGTGCTCTAACAAGTTCACCCACTTGAACAGACTAATCCAAATCAAGGAAAAATTTCACCAGGCAAGGGCACTGAGGGAGCATTACACACAACAAACAATTTACATGAACTTTGAATACCCTACTCCACTGTGAGGTACAATAATTTATATGTCCCAAATAGAGACTTAGATATGAATATGAATAGGCTTTAATATGAATAAACAATGCAATTTGTTTCTCGGGGTTTCAGGACTCATTAGAAATTGCAGAGACAGGGTTAAACCTTATAGTAAAGTAAAAGTTTCAGATGCTTCATTAGCGCTGCATTCCCTCTCATGGCACTGTAAGTTAGTCTGCTGAAGCTCAGGACAGACTATTTGAGAACAATTGTTTTAAAATTTAGTTTGTCTTTTTAAATACTTAACAGAAGAGTCTGAGGCAACAACATACAAAGGAGAAAGACAGGTAGAATAAAAAAAAAAAAAAAATCCATCTATTCCCTCATTCCTCTCTCTCCACCTTGCCTCTCCAAACTACAGGTAAATATAATTGTCATTTGAAACATGAAACCCTGCAAATGCCTTTAAATTGGAAAGAGCTTCAGTGGCTTGCATCCCAGCTTTCCTTCATCCAAGGTGGGATACAAGTTTCTAAGGAAGGCATCAGAAGCTCTGTTTACAGTGGTATCATTCACTCCTCATCTAAACAATGATCATCTGGAAGCACAAATCTTGTTTCTGCCCTGCTTCATCTTGAGCTGGGAAATAAGGTTGGTGGATGCAAGCAGCTTTACCTTTTTTGTTAAGCTAATACACAAAGCCACAGATCTGTAGATTTTAGGATGGGATGGGCACTTATAATCGTGTATTCCAATTAGTTTGCATTAGTTCCTAAAGATTTTCTTGCAATTCTCAAGCATCACTCAGACAGCAATTAATTGTCAAGATGTGTACCACTGCTGAACCAAAAAAGAAACACCATTGCCCTCAGGAAGCACTTGTGGAAAGTACTGGCACAAGTGAGTTCATGGAGAATATCCAAAACTGTGGTTTGAAGCTATGACACATTTTGATAGTGCTCGGTATTAAGTCCTTGGCATATGAGCCATCTGTAAATCCCATCTATTATTAGCAGGGATAAAGAAATATGACTGGAGCCATTTAAGGAGCAGAAACAATTGGGGAGAGATGGACTCATTATAGCTAACATTCATATCACTGAACACCACAATTAGAAAGTCTCATAAGCCCACAGGACTCATCATCATCTGCAGGTACTTCAGTTCCCAGTTAGCTTTGATGTAAATGATTTATAAGCCAGAAGAGCAGAGCCAGCAGAGCCATTGCACCCCTACATTTCATGTCATAGGTCTGAACCTTTGTCACTGCAACACCTGCTGTTCTGCTGACATCTACAATCTTCTAACTTTCCAAGCTGCTCTGACACCATCAGCATCTCTTCAGAGGTCCATGGTCTCTCAGAAAGGCATGAAACCCGATGTCTGTGTTCCACGGCCCAGAGATTACCAGCGAAACCTTACAGGGAGAGCAGCACATGCTTGCCACAGCAGAACTATCCATGGTTATGTCTATCACCACTTCTTCATCTCAACTCCAATCTGAGCCTTGCTTTTTGCAAGGATAATCAGATGAATGGACTATTTTTATACACATTTATTCCACAGCCATGAGAAATATGCATTCAAATTCTAGGCCTTTACAGCCTAGAATCACAAGGAGATTCCCAGGAAGCTAGCTGGCACCTTGCCAGCAGGACACCCAACCTCCCTCCCTATAGGATTTGAATATTCCTATTTACAAGGATATACACCCCCTTTCAGCCTAGAGTAAGGAATGCAGGAATGTGGTCAACATACTCTTTTACAATGACAACAGGATCTTTCACTGTCAGTCACTGGGGTTGTGGCAAAGGTACAGAAAACCTCTGTAAATGAAATACAACAGCACCCAACTGATTTGTTTGGGAAGGATTTGGAGAAGAGCCAGCCCAAGCACAATTTGTAGTAGAATATTTTGTGCTTTATCTTTCAGTGGGCTGCTCTGATGTGCTATTTAATTGTTTAGTTTGTTTTCCAAATTCTAGCCTATCCCAAGGAAGACAAGGCACTCCAACAACCTCTCAAATAGCATCTTGGAGGTCCAAAGAAAGTCAGTGAGAATTAAAGATCCATTATAATCAGCCAAAATTAGTTCAGAAAATCAGCAAACAAGATTTTGTACAAATTCTAGAAGCTGATCTTCATTCCTGTTTGGGTTTTATTCTGTTTATCTAGATATTCCCAGGAAAAGGCAATTCCCAGTATAACCATATTGGCAACTCAGAATATGTCCACTCAAGTAATGCATATGTGAATTTACATTCACAGCAGCTATCTTAAGTCTGCTGATTTCTGATCCCTTGCATGTCTACCACAGAACACATTTACTTGGTATATGAAGTGCAAAAGAACAGAAATCATCTGGGAAAGGCAAGTGATTCCTGTGTCATATTAACCCCCAAAAATTTCCTCCCCCCTCCTATAAAACCACAAATGACCTGACATCTTGACTGCTCTTTGTAGAATCCAGCTCCATCTTCATTCCTGAAGATAGGTGTCTATTTTCTACAAGGAAAGGTCAGTAATGCTGAGAAATGGAAGTAAAGAATTATTCTGTGCCGCCCATAGCACAAAAGTCACTGTAGGCAAGGACAAATATTCCTCTATTAAAATTGCTATCTAAAGCATAAAGGTATATTCTGTCTTGAAGAAGACGGAAATATTTTCCCTTCACCACCAGTGGCACATTCCAGCATCATCAATTCCAAAAATCTACTCTTTCATACTGTTTGTGGGGTCTAGGCTAGCCAAATGGCTAAACCCTTGCAGAATCAAAAATCAACTCTCAACACAGACCACTAAAGAAACCAGCTTAAGCGAAATGGGAAAAGTCCTCAAAGAACAACATACGTAAATATATGGGAAAGACAGAAAGAAAGATGTAGAAGAAGCTTAAAAGAAATTATGAGCATTGAGCAGACTATTAAAAAATCAAGATTTCTGAGGGAAAGAAGAGCAGAACTGATCTCATGCCATTATACCAGGAGACACCTAACCAAGCAAAGCTTCATACACCTCATATACAATATAGCTCCGGTAGGACTATGGTCAACTATTGTCAATCCAAAAAGTAAGAAGATTCTGAGAGGAGAAAGAAGAAAAATCCAAGGTTATTTTTTAAAAAGCGGCAACAGAAACACAGAACAAAACATGATAATTTGGAATGCATTATGCTTTATAGAAGTGAAGCTGCATCACCTAAAACCCCTTCTTCCAAAAGAGGGCTTTCACCACTGGAGGTCACTGTAAACTGTAGTTGCTCTTTATCAGCCTCCCAAAAGAAAATTAAAAAAGCATTGCAGGCAAGTTATCTAGGATGCAGGATCTGAGGTGAGCCAGAACTGAAATATCACTTGTAGACAATTTGAGAAACACCCATAGCTAATTGTTGAGGACTTGTCTTTGCTGGGGACAAACTTAGTCTTGTTCCAACTCATTCCAAGCAGAGCAACTGGCAGACTGCTGAGAGTTGAGACATGTGCCTGCCTATACACAAGAACCTCATTTTGCATGTCAGCTTGCCTCTCTTACTGGTCTTGCAGACACTCTCCCTGAACTCCGGCAAGCTAACAACAGCTATGCTGATGGGGACACAATGGGAGACCTATTACTGCAACTCATGAAAATCCTGGGGTTTTGTTTTTAGAAAACAAGGGTAGGATTACCTGCATTAAGGTTAGGATCTCTAAAAAAAAGACAAATGTTTGGCAACAGTTCCTAATTAGAACAAAAACCTCTAGGTCTGAAGGTTTATAGCCTATGTAATCCATAGATCACAGCTCATCTGAATGCAATTTTCTTCCCTCATTTCATTGCATTCAGATAACCATTACCGGGAAAAATCTTTCAAACATTTTCTAGCCCACCACATTCAATCAGATATCAGTGCATACATACTGTATACATCGATTTCAAACTGATGCTCAGACAGTGGAGGGAGGTTAGTCAGAGTTCCTGTCTCTCATACTGTAGGAGTCCTACTGATAGGAATATTAGAAGGAACAGCCAATGCTCACAAAACAGAAGGGGTGGGTCACTTTCAGGGGAAATAAGTATGAAAGCACTGGAACAGAATAAAGATAAATGAGTTCAGCTAATTCCCAATGTATTAAAAAAAATAAGCAGCTTCATAAACAAAGAATTTACATTTCAAGTACATATCTGAAACTCCCACTTGACCACAATTCTGACAATGAATCAGTGACAGCTGGGCAAGTTTTATCTGAAATACACCATTTTATACACTATGTTATGATTTTTGATATGGAAGGGGAATCATCCCAATGCAGGTTTCTGTATTTTCTGCTCAATGAAACACAGCACACCAATTCTAGGCTTGTGTCAACCACAATAACACCAAAGGAGTTTGGCCTGGTTTGATCTAAATTGAAAACTTCTGTAAAAGACAAATAATCTAAGTGCCTGAAAAATTGAAAGAAATTTAAAAGGGACCAGCTTTTCTTCACTCCTCTAATTTATCTTTTACTTTTCTCTTTATTCTTATGCACTTTGACCTATTTCAAGGAATCAGTACCTGAAGGCTTATCATACAATCCATGGTACAGCAAAATCCTAATAAAGACCAAACCCTGCAGAATGAAGCTTGAAAAAATCCTCTGATGTGATTAAAGCATTACCCTTGTCAAGAAAAGGCTAGCTACAAAAACAAATTCACTGAACAATAATGTTATTGCTTTGTTGTGTCATTCTCCTTTCGTTTACATTTACACATGGAATATGAGCTCCTTGAAAACGCAATTGTCTTTCCACTGGATGTATGCTCAGACAACCTCAATGTAAATGAATACATGACACCCAACAACCCTGATTTAACAAAGCATTTCAGCACATGCTTAACTTGAAGTATGTGAAGAGACTCACTGTAAATAATGTGTAATCTGAGACCACCCACATGGTGAAATATCTCTGGCCATATTCTTTAGCATGTCGTTTGGACTTACTGGAAGGTAGAAAATCCCATTTTCCCACTGGAACAAAGAGTACTTGCTTGTTTCCAATTATAGTTAACAACCAGAGAGCAGGACATCAAATGTCTTACACAGCTCAGCAAGCTATGCTTTAGTTTCAGTTAGTTCTTTCTAATTCTGAATGAATCTTTTGAGCTACATGGAGTACCACAAAGACCAAACAAAGCATGCTTTTACAAGCTGAGAAAAAAAAATAAACCAGGACAGATATTGAACAATGGATAAACAGATGCTCCAAAGCAGTGGTTTTTCATTGGGGTTTTTATTCCAGAAAACATTTATTTGGCATAAACTTCAGTGTTTCCCTTCACAAATTAATTCAAAATTCATGCTGATAAAAGTTGTTTGTAACACTACAGACTCGGACTACTCTTCTTCTTGACTTCCCTTGCATTGATGGGTCTTTATAAATTATGATGATTTCGAAGGTAAAAGACAAAATGCTGTTTCTAAAGTCAAATGTTATTGAAAGATTATGCTGGGGGAGGTTATTTTTAAGAGTCTAATTTTTTTATGGTGTCTGCTGAACATTTTGGAAAATTCATAGTTCCAGACACTGCATACATTAAGAGTATTATTCCAGACGCAGGACGATCCTGGGAACTATAGGAGGATTGGCAGACATGGAAATAGAGTTTAAATCCTTATTGCCAACCCATATTCTTTCAATTGTGCATTCCACTGATTTTGGAATGCAGAGATAGCTGAGAAGCCAATATTCTCTACTGCAGCCACATGATGCTGAAATGGAGATGACAGAAGAATTCCTGGGAGGAAAAAATTATCTCCCACATACTTGGCAAATGCCAGTTGATAACATGAAGGCTTTCATACAATGTGTCTCAGAGAATACAATCCCAGATATAAGAAACAGGTGTGATAACCAAGACATTTCTTTCATTGCAAGGGAGTCCTGCTGCAGTAGCAGCATGACTCAGGCCCCGGTCTGGAAGTCAGAAAGTCTGACTTCCAGCCCTGCTTCTGTAACAGATCTGTTGGGCGACCTTGGATGCTTATGTCCATCCTTCTAAGCCCCTGCTTCCCCACTCAGTTTCATAACAGCCTGTCTACTTAGACTGTCGTGTCTCTGATGTGACAACTGTCACTCACAGTGTCCATAAATAATCTCTTGATACTTTGAAACTCTGTACTGTCTGGGGACATCAGGAGCAAATTCTCATCCTGAGCTGGCTCCTGAAATATCTAACCACCCATGAAATTACTGCTAATGAAGCAGGGGGACCTTGTAAAGCACAGTGGGAGCCAGGAACAGTGCATCGCACAAGCTCTCTTTACAAGTCCCATGCTGGCCCTTAGACATTTTGAATGAACCTGTTGGCAATCAGTGGCAGCTAGAACACCAAGCTAAAGATTTTCATGCTTATTCTCTGGAGTAGCTGACCAAAAAATTGTAGTGCAATTTTTATGCAGCATTAAGTGCACAAGGTGGTCTTAAGTAAGAAAAGTGGTGTAAATACTGTGTTTAACAAGCCCAGTAACTAACAATGACAGGAGAGGCAGTAGTTGCATGTGGAATCAGCACAAGGAAAAGAAAATGCTTTCAAAAACCTGCCCAATTTAAGTTTTTGGATAAATTCATACCTTTCCATGTTTCTCTATTTTAACAGACGGTGAATTGTTCTACAACTAAAAATGAAGTGCACACACAAGGGAGATTAAAGTTACAGGTCTTGGATGTAGTGCTGGAAAGATGCGTTTTAGGGGCTAGAATATTGTCTTGAAAAAAGGACAGCTTAAAGGATTAAAAGGGACTAAAATAGAAACATAAATTTATCATTTTAGTAAATTTTTCATATTCATTTGCCCTAATCTTCTGAATTTTGTTCATTCTTCCATTTTAATGATACTATATGAAGTTATGTTTAGACCCCCAAAACTCTTTGGACGCTCTCACCATCAAGTTACATTTCCATACTGTACATTTCTACTCTTATAGAATAGGTTTCTTTTGAAACCATTATAAAACCCTGCCAAGATATGAGTTGGAAGAAATACATAGGGTAGGTATAAATAGGAGAATGGAGGATGCCTCTATTACGGTCTAAAACATGCAGGACCAAGAGGCTTTAGGTAATTGCCCCAGATTTAGAATTACCAAACATGGGTCTACTACAAGTTTCAGAAAGACAGCAGATTATGTTTGATTTGATAAAAGCAATAATTCCCATAGTGAATATGTCCTTTAAAATGTTGTGATGATAGTAAGGGCTATGGCAGCATCAAAGGTCAAGAGAAAATCATCCCACACCTTGCTGTCTCCCTGCAAAATAGTCAAGTTTAAAGACTGAGATTTTCTCTATCATCTTCAACTACACTCACTATTTAAGATATGAGGTAAATTAGACAGACCCATAACTAGGTAGGGTCATAACTGAAATTAAACCTATCTGCCCACATATCTGCTCTATCACTGTCTAGTCCAGGCATTGTGTTAGGGAGATCTCGTGTACCAGTGTGTCTGCCCTAGTTACACTTGAAGACAGGGAACTATGGAAAAATACTCTCTTCTTTTTTATTGTCAATAACAAATTCATTTATGTGTATTATAACCACATCCCGTGCATTTTCTTTAGCACAAGGTCACATTATAAAGCCTCATTTTAATTTCTCTCAAGAATTTCACTTGTAAATGTCAAACAAGCATTTTAACGTACCTGCCTATGCAGTACTCAAAAAAATCGTCCCTTACATATGATACAATCCATGCCAAACTTACGTTTTCAAGATAAGCAATTAAGCAATTTCTTTAACTTGGGAGAGTAAAAAAAACATTTTCATCAAACACAGCAGGACCAAACACCAGGAATTACATCAGGTTGTCCACGTAAGGGGAAAAATGAACATACTGAGCCCCTCAAAATGCTCCTTACATGTGAGGTTTCCATTCAAGGTAATAGAAATGTGACCTCTCCCATGCAAGGGCCCTTGTTTGGAATTCTCATGCCACCCTCAGTGTGCTGGAAAGTCACTTTTACTGCACTGTGACTTCTGCTAAACATGTCCACAAGACATCACACAAGGGTGCCAGAAGAGAAAGGTCACAGTTTGAATGTCTCTCCCCAGACCTCCGTGTATATTACAAATTGGTCGGGTAGGTAATCTGTAACAAGACACCTCTGAATGATCATGGCCAAAAGAATTCTTTGCTAAGCCATGCACCTAAGGTCAAAAAGAAGTTTTTAATGGAAGATAGACAAAATGCAACATCTTTTACAGAGATATAAATATATATGCCTTTGCTGTATTGAAAGTGGTCTAATTTTCAGATGTTTTAACAGTCATATATTCCAAAGGTTACAATAAGCCTCTAACCACTGTATTCATAGGATCTAAATAAAAACCAAGGAGAATTAACAGGGTGAGGAAGAAGGGAATTGTATGTAATTGAACACCAGAAAAATAAAGAAGATATCTAGAAGATGCTACAGATTTTTGAAATTTTAGATCCTGTACCAAATGGTGTGCAGGAACTTTGTGAAGTAATCAGCACTCGTGAAATGGCTGGGATCCAGCAGGCTGAGGGTTCAGAGGCATGCCTCCCCTCAGATCTCAGCATATAGCCATGTAAAGAGGACACTAGACAGAGAGTCAACTATTTCATTTCCATATTGCAGATGTCTCTGCACAGATGTCACTGAGAGCATGACCTTAGCATAGTCTTCATCCATCTCCATACCTGTTCCTCATTTCACTTCTCCCTTGCCCAGCTGTTGAGACAATGAATTCTGTGGAGTGGATCCGACCTGTACTAAGCCCTACACAGTCCCAGAGATAGGTAGGGACGCTGCTTGCTCACAATAACACACATAATTATTACCAAAGGTCCTTTACAACCCACTGAACAAACACAGGCTTACCAACAGTACAGTTACCTCCCACTGGCAGTAGTGTTCTGCTGTAGCATCACACACAGAAACAAAATGGGTTTACTGCTAGTTACTTTTTATAGGTCTAAACCTTCTTTCTCAATTAGCACTTCTTTGGGGAAGGAGCATCATGATGAAAGGGTAGCACTGCTCCCTTAAACCCTCTTAGGAAGCCAAACTCATATTTTCACCAGAATCACAGAAAAATGAGCAAGACCCACAGAGCTCTTTTGATGCGATCCCAAGTTTTGCCAACTTTGGGAGTTCAAGGAAGAACCATTCTCAAATATGAATGCTGGTGAAGATCACCAGCCTTTCTCATCACAGCAGTCCAAACCTCCACAGGTCTGAGAGCCACAGGACACACATCAGCATGCAGAGGGACAGGGGAGCTTTAGGAACTGTTTTCTTGCGGTTGACAACAATGCTTCTCTAGAAAGGGAGAGGGAAGGATGAATCTGGAATGGACATGCCATGGGGTCCTGAGATGACACAATAATCTTGGTTTCAGGCAGCTGTTGGCTCATTTCCTCCCAAAGCTACGGATTCCAATTACCCAGGAGTATTACTGCATGAGCATAGCCCTACTGACAGTTCCTGGAAAGGACACTTGCCCTGCCCTTGGAATACTTGTGAGTCCGTGCCAGCTTTCTATCTGTGAGGACTTAAGAGACAGCCTGGGAAACTTGCACTTCATAAAGGACCTTTTAACTCAAAAGAACAAATGTAACATATGCAGAGAAATAAAAAAAAGAAAAAAAAGGAAAAAAAAAGTCTTACAGATATTACCATTCTGAGTTTCAAAAGTGGGTTCATGATGTGCAACAAAACTGGCAAAGAGCTATGACAGCCACTGACTTATGCCAAATTCAGGAAAAAATACTTTAGTGCTGATACGAACTAGAAAACAATCTCTGGTAGTCTTAATACAGGGTATTTTGAAATGTGTTTTCTTCACAATGCAATGGATACAATTGTCTTGCTACCAAATATCATGTATTACGTTGGCCTTAAATCTTAAAAACTGGAAAATAAATTGACCATGGCAGAACAGTAGAAGTGCAATACAAATGGAAGGAAATTAACAGGAAGGACAGTGGAATGAAATTAACTTCTTTTTCATTTCAAATTACAATTCACTCAAAAGAAAATACAAAATCTTAATGAGCTAGGCATAAAGAAAAGAGTGGATCTTTTTTCAAGCTCATGTGCAAATGCAGGAACAGTTTCAGACAAAATGCAAACTACCAACAACAGATTTGATTTTATTTTCCAGGTGATTTCTTCATGAATCTTATTAATCTTGAGTGCTGATATGTGTAGCAATATTTCAATTATTCTCCTTATCACTATACTGTGAGGTCCTTACACTATGCACAAAAAATTCTTCTATAAATTCACAGAATAGGTCATTACTCTTTTGGCTGATAACACTAGAAGAATATACAAGTGTGAGGTTGCAGACTTTTCAGACATTAAACCTTTGACATGAAAACACTTTTGAGATTCTGTAGGTGGATCTCTTCCCAGAAAGAAAGAAAAATGTCATTTGTAGCAAACTAAATAAAATCCTAAGCATTTTGGCAATCTACATCCTTGGAGATACTTCAGAAAAAAGTGTCTTCCTTTTTGCCTTTCTAAACTCATCTATTTCTTTTGTTTGAATAATGTTTCCTGCTAGGAATTCTTCTAAAAGCTCTTGAGCTACCTCATGATGGGTGATCCCTGCATTACTTTCTAGGAAATCACAGCAAACATGTATACCATCTTTGCAACACGATGTAATAACTAGAGACGCTAATTCTTTGGGGAGATAACTCCACATTCACTTAACAACAACAGGAAAATAAGGGGCTTACTAGGGAACCCTGAGTCCCACAGCAAGGGCTGGCAACCTTGTTCCCACCATGCCCACGGACGGTAACCTCGAGGCACTCCCGTGTACTGCACCCAGCAGAGGTCACTAGAGGACGTTTTAATGGCAAGACAATGCCTTCCAACTGAAGAGATGCACCCTCCTGAAAAGCACATCATCTGCCTAGGATTTACTGCCGGGTAGACCGAGATACTGCCAGTGTGAAAGAGAGAAATAAATGCCGCTCCAGGAAAAAACAAATAGGTTTGACTGGCTACATCCGAACACAAGCAGCATTCATCCAGTTAAACAATACTGATACTGAACAGTGAAATACATCTAATTTATTAAAAGTATATCTACTACCTGTGCATTTCCAGATGCAGGGATCCCTTTCTTTCTTCCACAGCTTAACACAGTCCACAAGGTTTGCCAGAGATATGAAGCCAAAAGGCAGAAATTACCTACAATCCAGGAAGCATTTCTTTGCAGGATTAGATCCATCCCTTTAATTTTAATCATCTGATTACCTTGGTTCTCCTGCTCTAGCAGATGCAATTTGGCAGGCACCCTCAAAACCCTCCCCAGCTCTGTAAGTACCACCTAGCTAGACAAGGCTCGGACACACAGCAGGATCCCATCTCACACTTCAACGCATTCCCTGAACCTATAAGGAAAAGAAGTGATGGATCACTGACAAGCATGAAACAGGTGCAGGGATCTACACGGGATGTGTATTGCATGCACTTGCAGGCAATTACTCTGACATTCCAGAACTTCTCCAATGAAAGCAAACTGTTAGCACAATCCCTTTGCAGTTGGCATTTCAGGCCACTGATAATCTTCTTTTTTTTCCCTTTTAATAGGCAAGAAATGGGAAAAAAAATCAATGCAATAACCTAAAGTGTGTCATGGTGCATATGCATAAAAAGGTCAGTTTGAAATGCCATAGTTTTACTGTCTTCAGTCCCTTCTGTTCCTGTGCTTGCAGTCTATCTACATTGCCCCCATATCCAAACCAACACCACGCAGAAAGGGAGTCCTAGCTGCCTCCCCTTGTCATATCCAGCATCTGCTCACCTGCCAACCATCAATTCCTTGATCCAAAGGATGGAAGGCACCAAATTATTTCAACCAAATGGATATGAAACACTCAATATTATCATAAAATTATCTTCTTTCCCTGAAATTCCCAGAAGCAGATAAAATGCTTTAGTTGAATTTTTCCCAAGCAATTCAATGCAATGCAAATTCTGCATGGAAAATATTTGCTTGAGCAGACAAAACCTGGGAAATTTCTAAACAACTAAAAACAAGGTATTACAACTGGAAATGGTAAGTAACTTTAACAAAAAAAAAATCCTGCTACCACCTCCATTGTAAGCCCAGGGAGATTTATTTCTAGAGATCACAAAATAAAAATCTGAGGAACAAAGCATGTTGGGNATTCTGTAGGTGGATCTCTTCCCAGAAAGAAAGAAAAATGTCATTTGTAGCAAACTAAATAAAATCCTAAGCATTTTGGCAATCTACATCCTTGGAGATACTTCAGAAAAAAGTGTCTTCCTTTTTGCCTTTCTAAACTCATCTATTTCTTTTGTTTGAATAATGTTTCCTGCTAGGAATTCTTCTAAAAGCTCTTGAGCTACCTCATGATGGGTGATCCCTGCATTACTTTCTAGGAAATCACAGCAAACATGTATACCATCTTTGCAACACGATGTAATAACTAGAGACGCTAATTCTTTGGGGAGATAACTCCACATTCACTTAACAACAACAGGAAAATAAGGGGCTTACTAGGGAACCCTGAGTCCCACAGCAAGGGCTGGCAACCTTGTTCCCACCATGCCCACGGACGGTAACCTCGAGGCACTCCCTTGTACTGCACCCAGCAGAGGTCACTAGAGGACGTTTTAATGGCAAGACAATGCCTTCCAACTGAAGAGATGCACCCTCCTGAAAAGCACATCATCTGCCTAGGATTTACTGCCGGGTAGACCTAGATACTGCCAGTGTGAAAGAGAGAAATAAATGCCGCTCCAGGAAAAAACAAATAGGTTTGACTGGCTACATCCGAACACAAGCAGCATTCATCCAGTTAAACAATACTGATACTGAACAGTGAAATATATCTAATTTATTAAAAGTATATCTACTACCTGTGCATTTCCAGATGCAGGGATCCCTTTCTTTCTTCCACAGCTTAACACAGTCCACAAGGTTTGCCAGAGATATGAAGCCAAAAGGCAGAAATTACCTACAATCCAGGAAGCATTTCTTTGCAGGATTAGATCCATCCCTTTAATTTTAATCATCTGATTACCTTGGTTCTCCTGCTCTAGCAGATGCAATTTGGCAGGCACCCTCAAAACCCTCCCCAGCTCTGTAAGTACCACCTAGCTAGACAAGGCTCGGACACACAGCAGGGTCCCATCTCACACTTCAACGCATTCCCTGAACCTATAAGGAAAAGAAGTGATGGATCACTGACAAGCATGAAACAGGTGCAGGGATCTACACGGGATGTGTATTGCATGCACTTGCAGGCAATTACTCTGACATTCCAGAACTTCTCCAATGAAAGCAAACTGTTAGCACAATCCCTTTGCAGTTGGCATTTCAGGCCACTGATAATCTTCTTTTTTTTCCCTTTTAATAGGCAAGAAATGGGAAAAAAAATCAATGCAATAACCTAAAGTGTGTCATGGTGCATATGCATAAAAAGGTCAGTTTGAAATGCCATAGTTTTACTGTCTTCAGTCCCTTCTGTTCCTGTGCTTGCAGTCTATCTACATTGCCCCCATATCCAAACCAACACCACGCAGAAAGGGAGTCCTAGCTGCCTCCCCTTGTCATATCCAGCATCTGCTCACCTGCCAACCATCAATTCCTTGATCCAAAGGATGGAAGGCACCAAATTATTTCAACCAAATGGATATGAAACACTCAATATTATCATAAAAGTATCTTCTTTCCCTGAAATTCCCAGAAGCAGATAAAATGCTTTAGTTGAATTTTTCCCAAGCAATTCAATGCAATGCAAATTCTGCATGGAAAATATTTGCTTGAGCAGACAAAACCTGGGAAATTTCTAAACNGCAAATTCTGCATGAAAATAATTTGCTTGAGCAGACAAAACCTGGGAAATTTCTAAACAACTAAAAACAAGGTATTACAACTGGAAATGGTAAGTAACTTTAACAAAAAAAAAATCCTGCTACCACCTCCATTGTAAGCCCAGGGAGATTTATTTCTAGAGATCACAAAATAAAAATCTGAGGAACAAAGCATGTTGGGGTTTATTGTCTAATATATAAGGATATAAGGATATATGTAAGGATTGTGAAGAGCCATTACATAAGGTCTCAGGTCTATACTTCTGGAAGGAATCCCTATATATAAGGATTATGCATCTTCAATGCAACAGCTGCCATTAATTACAGTGCACGAAGAGTCACTGTAAAAGATGAAGCAGTAAGAAAAAACGGCACCATTTCTTCTCTGCTTGGGTGTTTACCTGATCAGAGGTGAATAAGCAAAGAATGTGAGTACCAGAAATCTCAAGTGCTTAAAATTCACAAATCAGCCCACAAAAATCATTATATCATTTGGAAAAGAAAGCGATGAGATAAAAAAATGTTGATGACTGTTGTCCTTTCCTCAGTCTGCTTCTGACTTCCGTGACTCCAGAGCACTCTTAAGCCACCTTTGAGTTTGTATGTAGCTGTTATGTTGGGAAGGGTCAGTTTAGTGATAGGTTTCTTTTCAGTCAGGAAACATTGATATTCCCTTCTTTTTTACTGAGAAAGACAGACAAATATTCTCACAAGCACGGGAGCCAGGAGCATTAGGTAAAACGAAGCAACCTGGAATCACGGAATCACACACATTGGCACATGACAAGAGTGCCATGAACTTGGGACGTGAAGAGGGCACCACAAAAAGGATATTCTGTAAAGCTGCGCCAGGCTGAGGTTGGCAGCGCGGTATCCCATGACAGCATTCCAAGCAAGCTGAAAAGGCCCTTGGTAAAACAAAATAGGCCCAAACTTGGCTGAAGTCCACTTCCAATTTCCTGACCATACCAAGGCAAGCTTGAGACATGGTGCTTCAATTTCAAGGCTGAAGAAAGCCTTGAGGGTTTTGATCTCTTCTTCATTAGTTAAGAAGTTTTACTACAAGTGTACTGAGTCTTTTACAGGGTTCTGTTAAAAAGCCATTCTTGATTAAAACTGTAAAACCAGAAACAGGTTTCTGTCAAAATATATAGCTCAATATCTTGAACTGTTTTAGGGAGTAGAGGAGAGTTATTTGGAGTTAATAGTGTGACAGTGATCATTTTCTTCTCTGTACAAAATATTGCCATGACTCTGGCCTCCCCTGGGAAAAGGAACTTGTAAAAGTATTGTTACCACCACAGTCATTTCCAGCACAGAACCTGCAAGGAAAGTAACTGCTAGAGAAATGGTGGTGGTGGTGGTGGTGGTGGTGGTGGAGGTGGTGAAAGAAGGCTCAAAGGAGACAATACTCATATTCTCACTGGAAACAGGGAATTAGAGGACAATTAGCCATCCCCAGGCTTAGCTGAACTAAACACCAAATACTGAGGGTATCCAGTAGTTCTAGATGAACTAAATATTTATAAATTAGTCCTTAAACTGTTTTCAGAATATCAGCAAAAGGATAGCTATGCATAGAAAATGCTGTAAAATATCTTCTTTGGGGTTAGTGACTTGTGTTTAAACCTCGGCTCCACAATTCACACGTGTGCAACTTAATTGTTTTATATTAGGGATGTTCAGAACTATAGAAGCTCCCAGGCTCCTCTCTACCCAGTTAACCCACCCACACTGGATAATAATTTCATGACCACTTTTTGCAGATAGAAATTCAAGATCAAACGATTTGAATTGAATTCTGACACCAAATATGAACCAGGAAAGAGCCAGAGGGAGGAGCCAGCAGGTGTGATGATCAACAGTGAGGAGCATTTGCTGGGCCATCAAAAGCAGTCCACCTGTTAAACATGGAGCTCATTGGGACCTAATGCAGCTGGGCCAATTGTGTGGCATTTTCACAATCAATTTACATTTGCATAAGCCGGTGCTCTTGTCAAAAGCAATTATTTCACCTTCTCACACCTGCTTGTTCCTACCCTGTTTCACCCCCTCCCTTGGACCGGCACCTTCAGACATCTTCGTTTGTCTGTTAAGTGCAATGGGTCAAGGACAGGTCTGGATTTTTAGTCTTCTTTTAATTTGATTCTCACACACGAAAACAAAAAGTCTCTTACTTGCTAATGTATAACCTGAAGCAAAACTTCATGTTCATTAAGGACAGAACTCAGCCAAGACACAAAGACACCTGCTGCCAACAGTACAGGTGGGGGACGAGAGAGCAATCTGAACAAAGCACACGTAAAACATGTAAACAACAGTTTTGCCGTGAGTTTCGCCATCCTGTCCAAGAGGGAAATGGTCGATGGAGAGCTGGAGTGGCAAAGGGTGCCATCTAGAGGGCACCGACCGCACAACTTCTCGACAGCACCAATCACTCATAATTGATGGTCAACGACTGAGGGGTTTGCTTTCCATAGTAGCCTTCTAATAGCTATGACATTATTATGATTATTATTATTGTTATTACTACTACTACTAAAACATTGTGTTCGCGATTGGGTGTTTTTTTACAAAAATATACTGTACCAAAAGATGAAAAATGTGTTTGCTTTTATATATTAAAAAAAAAAAAAACAATTAGAAAAATAGTTGTTTTGAGGAAGTGGATCACTTTCTTCTTTAATTATTATCAGGTAGTTTCAGACAGAACTATCTCCTCCAGCAAGTACAGACTTTGACCAATCTCCTCTAGATGGTCTCTTGAGTTCCAACACATTTCCATTTAAGTGAATGGATGTTTTGTCATTGTTTTCACCTTCATCCACAGAAATTACATATATAAGTGCATACACCTGGGCAAGGTTTACTATATTTCCTGCCAACACTCTCTTCTTTCTTTCTTTTCCTGGTCAATATAATAAAACTGCTCATCAGGCCAGCAGACCAAGATAAGAACTTTTAAGGGAAGGTCTTGGTTTTCCTTTTATCAATATTAACAGACAGTTACGGCACAATTTTTTATCCCATTGAGAAATTCCTGGGGAAAAAAAAGGAAAAACCAAGCCAAAATGCTGTGTGAAAGTCAAGTTTTAAAAGCTTAGGAGAAATATAACCAATGTTTACGTATCTGGAAGCCTCACTCTGGTGAAGTATATTACCAGAGTTCAGTTAGATTGTCTTTCACCTTTGAAGTCTTGTTCCCAGGAGACTGGCGAGCTAAAATGGGAATACAGAGCTATTTCTCCAGCTTGCAACTAGCCACCAGCTGTTCATTTTCTAAATGTATTCCTTTCTCCTGTACTGCACCACCAAAACCTCCCTACCCTTTCTTACAGCACTCTTAAGAAAGGCCAGTTCCAACCATCAGACTAAAGAAGCAAACATCAAGATCATGAGTCAAGAGATGCTGAAGCACAAAGTAGTGAAAAATCCCAGCACCTTTAGTGACTATCTGCAATTCAGCATCAAGCTAAGATACATTAACACAGGCAAAGCAGCTCTCAGTCCTTTTGCTGATCATTAAGACCACAGGAAGAGCTACATGGAAGAAACAGCAGTTTTTGCTGTCTCACTTGTGCAACTTATTTTCACACTGGAAGTATACTCTCTTAAAGCAGCCAATAGCATCTTCCAAACTCCTACCACCCAATTGTGGGGGTGTTTTTTTAATTTTCATTTTCACTGTAATACTAAATGAAACTCTCTAAAATAAACACATCCTACTTATATGAGATATGATTTGTTCATTTCAATATAAAGTTCTCTTTCTACGTCAACAAAGTAGAAACTGTAGTACCTTATTGAAGACTGGAATAATTTTGAACGAAAGTGATTTAACAGATTAAGAAGTCTTAAAAATTCAATTTCTTGAGTTGATAATACAAATGGAAACATCATGAAATTTCCTTTACACCAATGCTCCAGGGTATCATCTGAACACAAAAATATTCAGAATACTTGAAAAACTGCTCTACCACATCAGCACAATCAGCATATAAGCAGCCACAGCACAAATTTTTCAAGTCTTTTCACAAACTGGTATGTAGAATTAATCTCTCAGTCTCCAACTGCAAGTGGATTTTCTCTGTTCTTACCTAAATGATGTGTCAGGAAAAATACTGTTTCCTCTATATTCTCGCATAGAAAAGCCCAGAATACAAGGAAATGTGCTATTATTTCTAAACACATTTTGGCTGATCACAGAGTCATTTTCCTACCAGAGACCCCATACCATGATGCCCAGCACCGTTCTTAGTGGAGACAGGTGGAGAACAGAGCTACACTGACAACACTCGGCCCTGCAATGTGGCATTCAGTGTGTAACCATGCCCTGCTCGCCAGGCAGTGGGGAGCAATGGATAAAGCTGCCCCAGTTCCTTTGGGGAATCTGCTTCTTCCATAGGATTCATTCAGTCTCCACAACTCCAGAGCTGTTAGACAGGACAAATACTTTCAAAACACGAATCTGACAAAATCCATGTTTACCTTCTGATTTTGAAGAGAACCACACAACCCTTTTACAATTTCTGAATATTAAGTCCAGTAGTAATTAAACCCCAGAATAACAACACGTGTGCTTGCTTCTATGAACACAAAAGGTTAAAAGATGCTGACCAGTCTGTAAGAACCTGAAGATCACAGTTGCTTGTCCCAAACACTGTTAGGGCCATAAAAGGACTTTGCCACAAGATAAGCACAGAACAGACCAACAGCGTGGTGCTAACTCCAGACCTCCCAGAGGCGAGATCTGATTAGCACATACTTGGGAATTCATCCAGACAAAAATTCCCAGTGTGGCAAACTGTGTACAGAAGCAACTGTTTATATCCCCAGTCAAAGATCACCCCAAGTTATGGGAGAGATGGCACCTGCCACCACCAAAGCCCTGTCCCAAACAGTCAAGCCACTGTGACTTTCAAGAACTTGAACTAAGACAAATATGTTACTATTGTCTGAGTGTTATCTCAGACCGAGGAGGAGGTTAACAAAGCTGGGGGAGAAGAATGTATCACTGAAAATGGACACAAAGAATGCAGAATTTATGGGCCACAAGGAAAGCCAACTCAGCAACTGTGCTGAAATCAGCTCTGACTGGGTAAAAATTAATTGCAGCATGAGGAGATTGCAGCAGCCCACGACTCAAGAAACCCACTGACCCAAAAGAAGAGAAAGACTGAACATATGCACTTACTTAGTGTTAGAAGTGAGGAAATCATTTAACCAATAGAATAAGAGAACTGTGTAGCCAATGAACTTCATCAAAAGACCTTAATTCCTTTCTTTGCTAAGATATATAAATAGTGAAAAGTGTTGAATGACCTCAGGACCTCCACCACTGAGAAGCCATGGGTGAAAAAGGACCAATGGGATGCCATTTGATTCAGAGGTGGTGACTAGCTTCTACTTGATTTCTCTCTCCCCCTCCTCTTTTCCATTTCTCTCTACCTCAAATCATTATTAAATAAAATTCATACTATTGACTTCGGCATATGGTCTCATTTGCACTTTAATTTGGGCAGAGGCATCTCTCAATAATCAGGTCTTAACACAGTCTCTCACAGCTGCAATACATTTTAATAGATGATAATGAAAAATACAAGTCTGCTGGGAAATACACACAGTAAACTCTTAAACTAGCTGAAAAAAGAAAGAGGCAGTACTTTGGGAAAACAAAATTAATCATGCAGTTAGTTACCTTTTTATCTTCTGTTCCAGGATCTGATTCACTGAATTTTTCTTCCTGAAAGCTTCTAGTCATCTTCATTTTCTCCACACTCTGAAAAAAGGCTGCTTTTTCTAGTCTGCTTGTGTTGAATCGCGTATTTATCTCTTCCAGCCTGTTAATCTTAAGTAGCTTCATACTATGTCCAGTTAATTTACTGTCTGTTCTCCTCTCCACCTTAGATTCATAAACCAGTGAACACTCGTAACTTCTGATTTCTCCTCTTTCTTGGCTGTACAAAAGAAAGACAAATAAGAGATCTCAGTGTTATTCATGCATTTTCGCTTTCCAAAAAAAGTGTTGCAACACTTCATATTTCAACTCTCTCTCCTTATACTTGCTGAACCAATACACAGAGTATACAGTACTAGCTGTCCACAGAGACCATTCTACATTGAACACCAGATAATTCAAGCAGGCTACAAGACCAATATAATTTTATTAGTTCATAGAAACTATTTAGCTCAACGAAATCAATACCTACTGCTGTTGCTGCAGACCTTGCTTATGGAGCATTCCTCGCTTTTTAGCCATCTCAGTGGTTCCCTGTTGCTCAACATTTTTTCTTTTCTGTTGCAGTTACAGCAAGTTGATATGCAAGGACCCTGCTATTAAGTCCAGAAAGATTTTAGATGCTAAATAAAGTAGTATAGGCATGAACACAGTCCTTTCCTCTCTCTTCCCACTATCCTGTACCACAAAAATAGGTAGTTGCCAAAATGGTGGCAATTTCTGGCCCTCTGTTGAAGGCTGTAGAAGAGCACAGTCCTCAGCTGGGTTCTTCCCCGCTGCAGGCCCTCACGATGTGCCTGGTACATACAGGATGTAGGATCATCAAGGCTTATCTAACGGTAAGATTGGTTGGAAGGCTGCTGCAAGTCAAGCTGTTAGCATTGACTCTCTGTAGAAGGCTTTTATTCCACAGCAAGGTCGTGGGTTCCCACCTCAAGTAATCATTTGGCTACACTTGGAATATATGTCCTGCTGAACAACTAACTTTTGGAAAAGAGTAAGAGAAACTACTCTAAAATTTCAGCATCTCTTTCTACACCCAGGAAACAGAGGACCAAAACATTTCCACTGCTATTAAAGCAACCCTTCCTTCGCTGTACTGGAAATGCAGCTACAAAAGCACAGTGCTAATGCCTTAGCTCTAGAAAGCTGAATCTGTTAAATCTCATTATACAACTCCTAGTTTTTAATTTAACTTGCATAAATACCATAAATTATATGGTGTAATTAAGACTTTATATACAACCTTACAGTCATTGGCAGCACAGAGAAACAGCCTTCAGTGTACAACCAAAGACCCAATTAAATCTGTTATTTTTTACCCAAACACCTTCCAACAGAAAATGTTCCTCAGTGTTTTGACCCCACATCTGTGCACGTGCAGCAGATTAAATGTGTACCTACACCAGCTAACTGCTCTGCCCACAGTTATCCCTTCAGACTTCCCAGATGTGAAAGATGCCCCACGCTATCCCATGTGACACAGGAGATGGTTGGACAGTGGTGACATTTAGAGACGATGGACAGCAAGAAACCATGCAAGCTTGCAGTTTTCAAATGAGCCTTCCAGAGAGATCCCTGCTACCATGCTGCCGTAGTCCTAGATTGTGCCATTAATACGGGAGATGCAGGGACACCATCATGGGACTGTAAGGCATTCATCATCTGAAGAAGTTGTACACCCAGTATGTAAAAATGTCCAGCCTGCTGCTTCTAGCATCTCTCACCAGCTTTCACAGCTCTGGCATCCCTCCCTTTCCATTGCCATCAGCTGAAAGAACACTTCATGAGATCTTCTTCTCGCATTTCTCAAAAGCAGGTTTGTGGGTTTTCTTAAAGGCTCTGAAAATTCCAGGTGAAATACACAATGGTTCCGTCTGACCTTCGAGCCATCACTCTACAGATCGTTTGATCTCCTCCACAACAAGGGAGGATACAATATAATCAAAAGCTGTCGGAAAAAACAGGAAATGTTTCCAGATGCCCTCCTACTACCTCCATGTCTGCAGCTACTCAAATCCCACAGCGATTTAGAGAGACCTGGCTGTGAAGACTGCTTGTGGCCTGACAGGACTGCACCAAGGAAAGCTGATTGAGGCTCTCCATAGCTTTTAAAAGAGCACATCATCCTCTGTGCTCTGATCACCAAATGTGGCCATCTATCTAATGAGAATGACATGTCCTGATTAAAGGACATGTTTCTTCAAGCTGACCAGTGAGTCAGTTATCTGGGAAAATATTAGTGGGATGGCAAGCTCAAATGTCTTACTGGGCTCTATTACCAAGCAGAGACTAGGATTGAGTCCAAACGTGATTGTCCTTTCCACCATTATTACCTTAACACATTCCTGAAACAAAAAGCTGAACAATGGAAAGTGAAATTTGTTTGCAAGTGCCTCCTCCAAAGGACCAGCGAAGAAATCTCACCCTGGTCATGTGCCACTGAGCAATGGGAAACTCTGACCTTCACTCCATTTCCCCCAAAGGAGGGTGAAAACCTTCCCCCAGTCATTTACATTCCCCAGCTTTGGCCTGGGAGATACTTTCCTCTGGGTCATCTTCCGCATACCAATCTCTCACTTCAAGCTAAATATCTTGCTTCATGAACCACGTTTTCACTTACAAGCTCGGAGACCACACATGTCATAAAACCACTGCCTAGTTGTAAGCACAGGCAGTGCATACCTATGGTCCTGCTGCTTTTTCTGCCCCATAGCAGCAAATCAACATATTTGCATTATAAAAATATAAACAATACAGTAAATGTTTATAAAACTGATCAGGAATAGAAATGGGTAGGCAAATAGGTATTAGCCAAAGAGTAGAACCCACAAACAACCCATTTCACTTTCAACATCTGGGTTTAAATTGTAATCCCTTCAGTCAGAACTAGGTTTACATGATGGGCTGTAAAGCACTTTGCTTCAAACTCAGTCCTTTGGTCTCCATCATCAGTTCAAATAAAAATTTTATTTCTGACCTGCTGGCCACTTTCTAACCAGCCATTTTCAAATTTTAAGCCTGGGGGTACTGTTAGGCAGTAGCTAGACTTGTTTACCTCCTAATACAGCTGACATTAGACTGACCTGAATTTTACAAGCTGGGAACTATTATGTCACAGTGTATAATTAAACCTAAACATATACTTTAAGAAAGAAAACAAGATGTAATATGGAAAGAATTACCAATGGGTCAAGTTCGGGTCATAAATTAGGATGCGAATGGTACCACTTACTGTGCCTATCTTTGAAATACAACCTGCCCTGCATTCTGCATAATACAAGAGTTGGGGTTTGAATCTATTCTTTTTTTAAATAGCAATTTATTGATGGTTTTTCCCACACAGAATGACGTTTTCACACATTTCAATGAAAGACCAGGCAGACCCCCAAGCCCAGAGACCTTGGCGCTGCTGCTCAGCACGCCCCCGAGAGGCAGGGAAGTCCGGCTGCCGGGGCGGGGAGCGGGCCCGGGCGGACTACAGCTCCCGAAGGGCTGCGGGCGGCGCCGCTTCCTGCCCGGCCGCGGGAGCCCATGGAGCCGACGGAGGGCGCCGAGGAGGAGCGGCTGGTGCAGTGCCCCGTGTGCCTGCGGGAGCTGCCGGGCGCCGACATCAACCCGCACCTGGACCGCTGCCTGCAGGCCGGCGGCGCCGAGGCCGAGCCCCCCAGCAAGCGGCCGCGCCTCACCGCCGCCCCGCCGGGCAGCCAGGCCGAGGGGCAGCCGGAGGAGGCCCGCCCGGCCGCCGGGCCCGCGGTCTTCTCCCTCTTCCACAAGAGCCGCAGCGGCGGGCAGAGCCCGGCAGCCGCCGGCGGGAGGAGCGGCGCGGGGCGGGATGAGGCCGCCGTGCAGCTGGGCCATGGATGCTCGGCTGCGCTGTGCGGGGAGAGCCTGGCGCAGAAGCTGGAGGGGAAGCCCCTGGCCGAGCGGCTGCGGCCGGACACGCTGGGGGACTACGTGGGGCAGGAGCGGGTGCTGGGGGCGCAGACCCTGCTGCGGTCCCTGCTGGAGTCCCACGAAATCCCCTCCCTCATCCTCTGGGGGCCGCCGGGCTGCGGGAAGGTGAGTGCGGGCGGCGAGCGCCCAGCCCCGGCTCACAGCCTGCGGGTTCGGGCTCTTGAGGCCGGTGAACTTAAAACTTGTTAATTTCCGGACTCGCTGTTTTTTTCGCCCCTCTGTCTTCCTGGTTTCTTTTGTAGCGTCCTTGTGTTGGCTGATGTCCAGTAGTTTTCACTTAAGATTACAAAAAACACAACCTGCCTCATGAATAAAATAGTTGGTCCACCCCCATCAGCTCCACTCCATGCAATTTGCACTTTGATTACTCAAGGCCTCTCTCGCTTTCAGATAATTCAGATTTCGTAACTTCAAAGTCCGTACTTAAAATATAAGCCGTGGTTTAGTTAGTGGCTGAGAAGCTGAGAAACAGGAACAACACAGAATCTGTAAATACGTCTAGGAAACAAGGTGAGATACCAGCAGATTAATACAGCACAGTTAGGGAATGCTTTAGCCTACGAATTCTTGCCCCTGAGAGAAGGCAACACTGATGTGGAAGAGAAGTAGCCAGGCACTCATCCACTTTCATACACTTCTAGGCTGGTGGGTCTTTGCAGGATCTGACCACTGCATCTTCTTGTTCTGCCTCCTTTAAGATGCCAGGGGCCATTGTGAATCCCAAAAGGCCCTTTAGCACAGCAGTGAAGGGATTCACAGTTGTTGTGAGGGAAGGACCAAAGGAATTCCTCAGGTGTGGTCAAGCACTCTTTAAGATCTTGCCTTAATTTTGTCCTGTTGTTCCACGTACCTCAGATTTGTGGTGTGGCAGGGCAAACAAAATACACAGTTTTCTCTGTCAGTCTAATGTGTTCACAGCATTAAGTTTCACATACATATATAATTCAGTGCGTTGGCTGTGTGAGAGTATGTTTGGGAAATCTGGTATGGGGGATGCTTAGCAGAGAAGTTAAGGACAGAGCAGCAGCTTGCTCTTCTCAGCATACTTAATTAAAAATAAAAAAATACTTACTGTGTATGGTGTTTGAATAATAATGCCAGTCAATCACAGTAAATAAGGAGCAGGCATTAGAATTAGATGAATACCATTGGCAATGATGCAGCAGGTTGTTTAGGCTAGATAACATACACCTGAAAATAACCAACTGGTGAACTTAAATAATTGCCACTGCCTTTAAAATGGCAAAGTAACAGCAGAAAGCAAGAGCTCAGAATAGATAGTGCAAAGAGGGGCTGTTTCTGAAAGTAATGAGTTTCTGAAAACTGATTAAAGGGGAGGTGGATTGACCGAAGATGGCCAGAGAGAGAAGTGGAATTCAGTTCTTCAGTAAATAGGAATTCTCCTTGCTGAATGAGTAACACATTCAGGGGCTTGCTTCTGTATTTATTTGTGCTCGCCTGCCTTTTGTTCTTGTTATCTCTGCCAACAGCCGTGCTTGCTCTTTCTGGAAGCCTTCTTTGTTCAGGAAAAAAAGCTGTTCCAAGTACAGTGGTAGCAAAGCAAAGGCTGCAGTGCAGTCTCTGCAGACTGGCACTGACTTCGGTGGCCTTTGGGTTGTGATCTGATGACTACACCTGGCTCTGACCATGGAAGTGCTTTTTCATGAGCTTGTGACAGCTTAACAGTTGTGTTTCAGGTCTTCTTTAGGAACCTTCGGTGGTACTAAAAGTGTCTTTGAGTAATGGGTGATCTGTTTTATGCCTGTAATATCACAGCTTTCACTTTCATTTGACCCATCCTCCTCACCCATATGCTTTACGCAGAATTGTATTTAGGAAGCTTGCTTTTCACAGAGTTTAAATTCTGTTGCTCCTAACTTGTCTGACTTGCATCATTTCTATGCCTTTTGACCCATCAAAGAACAGTTCCACAACTTACCTGTTATATTTTTACTCACTAAGTACTTAAGCTATTGGGTAACTCATCTGCTTTCTAGGTTATTCCTTCTCAGCAAAGAGTTTTGAGTCTCTGTGCTTTCAGGTGGCTCCTGACGAAACATCCATTATTGGCTGAACCAGAAGCTCCTACAAAAAGTTGAACTTCGCCCCTTCAACTATGTTTATCAATATTTTTAGGATGGTGCTAGAATATAGTTTTTTCTCAGGCCTTCTTCCCCATAAATCATATTGTCTGTCTCAGTTAAATATCCGCAAGTTCCATCCTTTTCTTGGATATTTTTTAATAAAATTCCTCTCCTAACAGATTTAACATGCAAGCAAAATAGTCTGCCTAAAGATGGAAAAGGAGATCTGTGCTTGCCTGCCTATCCCATTCACATATTATTTGGGTTGTATGTATATAGTGTGCCTAAGAAAACATTTCATGAGAAAGCAACTTAGCGCTTGAAAACTTGAAAGAGCCTGTGAAAGGGAAGTAAGTATTCTCACTGCCTCAGGACCTGGTTGGACTGATCAGCAAAAACTTCTTCTGTTAAGTACAGTCCTTTTCAGCAGGAAAAATACTAAGAAATAACTGCATGTTATGTAGCTTCGTATGTAACAAGGCCACGTGCTAAGCTCTGCCCACCGAAGAGCTAAAACAGGAGCATAATTAGATATGTTGGTCTAAATTCAGAAGTGCTGTGTAAGATGGTCATACACTTCTTAAACCTCTTCATGCTCTTGCTGCCCATGGAATCTGGTTATTGCAGCCCATCTATGCCTTCTTCCATTTCTGCAGCCAAATGCCATGCTAACTGATCCTTTGGAAAAGGGTAAAGCAGGACTAAGTTAAAAAAAAAACCAACTGAACATGGAATAAATCATCAGGGCCAAATTTCAAATCAATTTATGTATTATTTTTCAATCTGGACCTTTATGAGATAGTAGTTCAACAGACTTTTTCTAAGCAAGAAGAAAATAATCGTGCCTGTTAAAGTGCTATAAACGCAATATTTCATATTGTAGGTCAAGAAATTTTTGGAGGATTTTTATCATGAGAACAATAAAGCTATGTACTGGAGTAAAAATATGTATCCTATGTAACTGCTCTGCCCAAGTCAATTTTGGCCTCAGCTGCACCTGAATATTCAAGGAAGCACCCTCAAAACTGAAAAGACAAAATTGATGTACTTCTGTTGTGATCCTCTTTTCTTCTGAGATTCCATCTGTACTGAGTCCTCTTACTTGAATGGAACATGATCTTTGTACTTCGAATTTATCATCCTAATTTCTTAGGAAACCTAGGTGCTCTGGGTGAAAAGACTTTGACTTTTTGTTTGCACTTTTGTTGCTCTTGAGTTGAAGACAAGCCTATTTTCTGCTTTTAAGAAGCTGACCACACTCAGGCCAGAAGAAACACTGCCTCAAAGAGATGCCGTGGTTATTAACTTAGGAACAGTCAGCTTGTTCATCCTGACTATGCAAATTTTTAAAGGCCTGTATGAATCCGAGTGTAATGTGAGTAAGCTGTACTGTGATTTATGGCACCTTAATACAGGGATTTAGATTTTTGCATGTCTGCCATTGGGGCACCAATTTTAGTAAAGAGTTAGCAGGGGGACACAGCGTAACTTGAGCACCAAATAATTTTGCTGCCACAGATGAAGTTTAAGCCTTATAACCTGAACATTCTGTATTTAAATACAGTAAACATTCCCTCTTATGTCTGCTGTTTAACAAAAAAAAATAGGTAGCAAGTGACATGAACCTGCTCCTTACAGATAGATAAGACAAAGCATTCACGCATGGTTTTCTGAGGTTCGTGTCTGCACTCTAGTAATAAAATAAAATATGCTATGTTGATACGAGTGCAAAACATTAAAACCCCCAGTAAGTGGTCTTTGAAGTTTCTATCAAATCTTCTCTAACATTATATTTTATTTCTAGGACTCCGTTGTATATCTTTTCTTTGTTTGTATTCAATAAATGACACATTGAAACACAGACAGCAAGTCCAACTTACCTATTTTGCTGCCGGCATATTTATCATCCCTTCCCTCCAGTGCTTCCTACTTTGCTAATTCAAGTGGTTACCTAACAGGCTGTTTGATTGGTTGAGTGTATTTCATCTTCTCTTATTCATACAGCTTGGGGCCTGATTTGAACCATTTGAAGTAATGAGTTGTTTCAATTGATTAGCGTGAAATTTTTAACTGAAAATGCATCATGTCTTTCACAGTAGTGTAAACCGAAAGTCCAGGACAACTCCGAAACATGGGTTTGTCTTTGCAGTTGCCTGGATGCAGTATTCTAATACAGTGTGCTTGGTTTAGCTTATGCCGGTCTAAATCAGGAATAACTTGGGGTAGCTCCCTAGGAAGAGAAAGCTGTGAGAGAAAATACCATTGTATTCATAAACCAGTTGGAATATAAGTACGCAAATCAGGATACAGCAAATGGAGGTCCAGCTCCATTTCAACAAACATTATGCAGTGACCTTGCATCTGTTTATGCTTGGTTGGGCTTGGATTCTGGAAGTGCTGTAAAGCACATGCTGTGGCTCTTGTTCAGTGACACTTACTCCTCCAGTAGTATCTCAGTGGGCTATTTGGGGTGTGGGGAACCAAACAAGATGGGTAAGAATAGCATCTGCCCTTACATAAATGCCAACTGCTGCTACTTTGATTGTGTTTATCTGTATAGACAGTGTCCCCAGGCCATGTTCATCTGCTGTGCTGCCAATATCCTTTAGACACGGCCTGACTTATCTCCTGTGACGCAGTGTGGTACAGAGAACATCCACAGAGCTGCATCCCAGAGAACTGCTGCCCTATGAGGCATCCAAGGATGCTCTTGGTGTCTCCCTCAAGGCATGGCCTTTCCTAATTGCTTGGCAGCCACAGTATCGCCCTCCTGCCAGCCAAGGGAGGGTTGAGGGTGAGGAGGGGCCATTGATGGCAACACCATGTAAACAAAGATATGGAAATCCTGGCCAAGATAAAGGAAGAGCAAAAAATAGCCAGAAAGTCACGGTGAAACAGCAGCAAAGAAAACCAGGTTGCTAGTTCAGCACTCTGATAACGTAGCTTAGACCCTACAAGTCTGTAGGTGTAACTAGCCTGTTGCGTTTTGCACTAGGGTTATCAGTCTCTTGTCGTCCCTGCCACAAACATCATTCACACTGTGGTTTGCTCTGGAACAAACCAGCAAAGTCACTTGTTGGGGAAACCTACATGCCAGCTAGATTATCCATGCTCAGGAATAATCCATGCTGAGCTGCACTTGTGCCAATCTGTGCCAGATCTGCTTTGGTCACCTAAACATGGCCTGGCAGAGCCTACAACCTTCCAGACTTTCTGGGAGAAGCATGTATGTTGGAAGGACCTTAGTTTCACAGTATTCTTGATATGATCTAACCATACGTGCTAATCCCTTCCAAGTTTTTTTCAATTCCACTTTCTGAAGTGAGCTAGGCAGTACCATTCTTCATTCCTGTAAGGAGCTTTGGTGAGCTAAAGTGATGGGCATAGGTTAATGGCCTGGTACGGGTCTGCAAAAATCAAATCAATTACTTCTAAGAAGATAATGTAGTCAATGAACATCAACATCAAAAAGACTGGCTTAATTTGTATGTGCGTTTTTCTGTTTTCTTCCAGCCATGGGTGTGAGGTAGCACTGACTAGTGGCAGTGCAGAGAGGAGGGAAATAGTTTATTCTTAGAGTGTTGCCCAGTCAAGGAAACTTCTGGGTATACAGAAAATTCTTGTCTCCTAGTACAAAAACCCAGCTAACCAAATAGCAAATCTGATTGACTTCTTTGCTCTGACAATGGGAGGCGTGTGGAGCCAAGCATGCTTTGAGGGTAGCTTTTGTTTCATCCATAACTGGTATCAAAGCCTGGAAGAACGGATAGCATTGTTGCTGAGAGTGAGCTTGTTTGGTTATTTTTTTCGTTTTGTTGCTGGGGTTTTGTAAATCTCAGACAGTTTCAGCCTTTGGGAAAGGATATTCTCATTTGGTCTGACACAAAGCACAGGATGTTGAAGGAGAGTTTCAGTAGTTAAGTGTTTGTTCTGTGTGTAATGGGTCTGGAAATAAATGACCACAGGCTGAAGTTAAGTGTTACTCATTGGTGAATAATGCTTCCGAAGTTTCGTGGTGAATATGTTTCTGTGTTTCAGAGCAGCTTTATGATGTCACTGCCTTAGCTTGCCTAAACAGTTAAGTCAGTAAGATCTCACAATATTCAGCATAAAACTTGAGATAATAGGTATGAGTTTGAATAGTTTGGTGTGATAGTAGAAGAGAACTAAAAATGGTTTCTGGAAGGGGCAAGGATATTACACTGTAAGGTGTAATTTTTAGTGATATTAGCAAAAAGTTAGTTTGCAGGATCACTGGATCACTCCTTAATTTATGGGAAACAATATTCCTGCTCTTCCCCGTAAGGAAAAAAAACATGAGCTAAAAAAGAAACACCTGTATAACAAAAGGGACACATTATTGTTTAGATTTCCTTTTTGTGCTTGTTATGCAGGTTCTGATATAGATGTACTCATTCATATTAAATTGCAACATCAGTGTCAGTGTTTTAAAATACTTGTTTTCTGATGTAAGAATCAAACTTCAAAATTTATTTTAGATGATGAAGGATAATCAGTGTGGTTTTTCTGCCTTATTCCGTATCAGATTTTTAATTTTCTTCTCATCCCTTAAATACATTGCCCCTGAGGGAAACTAGGAGTGTAGCATATGAGTTATAGTTGTTCTGTGCTAATGCCTTCATACTTAAGCTACTTTGCTTACATGAGTTCTCCACTAGGTTATGTGTCCCTTTAGGTTGTAACCTGAAGTAACAAAGAGGGAGAAAACTGTAGCTTGTTACTGACTTTTGCTTGAGATGGTAGGACAAAAAGCAGCATAAAAAACCTGAACTCGTGGGAAGTAAGTCTTTGAGAGGACCAGGGAAAGTTTGACGTATTTGTGATAGACCTTTTGACTTGCTGAATGATTGATTGTGCAGAACAGAAGGAAGAGGCTGTGAACATGCTGGTCCTTGTCAAGCATTGCATTTGAAAGGCAATGTATGTTATTCTTATTGCAACCTTTGGTGACCCACAAGTTGGCAGAGCGGGAGAGGTATCCGCTGGCTGAGATCTGTGCAGCAGATTTCAAGTAGATTCTTGGTCTAATAGGAACTTTTAAACAAATCTCTATGATTTTTCTTTCCTAAATTAGAGTTAGCAATATGAACTCCTGTGCATGTGTTTAAAACTAAGTCCTTACTGCTTTTTTTGTAAATAAAGAAACTGTCTGAATGACAGTCAGGGTATAACGTCAGCTACCAGTCCAAGTGGAGCTACAAGAAGAATAGCTAGTTTGTTTTTTTTTTCTTCCTTCCCTCACCACTGCCACTTTTAGAGAAGGAAAAGGTACATTATTCCTTTTTCATCCTCAAATTTGATGTATTGGGTGTTTCTATGCTTTCAGAGATTTTTAAGGCATGGGTACATCCTCTGAAGGTACATTCTGAATTATGGGCCTTTTGTAAGGAAACACAAGTTTTGATTTTAATTTGGTAGCTTAGTTTAAAAGATAGTTTTCTTTAGTTTTTTGGGGGGAGCTGCTTGTTTGTTTATTTTCTCAGATCTTTCGGATATCTATAGGCTTTGCTGCAAATGCTTGCCAAGTGTCTTTCCAGTCTTGTTCTCTGCAGTGATACAACTTGGGGATTGAAACAACTGGTGGTCTGAGCTCCAGGAAGCAAGGGAGGATCTGACATAGGATGCAAGTCTTGTACCAGGACCTGAAATGACACCACTTCTGAAGGCAATCAGGAAGCCCTTACTAAAACTAAAGCAAGAATAAATAACAATACACCCTTCTCCTTAACCTCCTGTTTTCTAACTTGGGCTGGTTGCCATTTGAGGGACAAGGAGAGCCATTAAAGGGACAGAGCAGGGTACTGCAACACTGCTGGTAGCCAAGTGGCAGGTGCTTGCTTCTGCAGCCTCCCTGCAGGAGGATCAGGTTGACACCACCTGCTGCTTTAACCTCAGCACTTGGAATATCTTCTGAGGTGATTTTGTCGACACCTGTCCCACTCCTCATCTGCTGAGGCTCTCCTATCTTCACTCTCCTTTGGATCCTTCTCTAATAGAAGAGTGAGCTTGATGGAAGAAGAACCTGTTTTCTCTAGCAGTACTTTCAAATAGAGATACACTTTCTTTGGGGCTTACACCTGTGTTTAGTAAGGGTTGTAAAGGGAAGTCTGAAAATCATGTCTGTGATATGTTGAGGTGTAATAAATCTACTCAGGAGGTTGGTGGAGGTTGCTTCTGTGCTTTGGTAGGCTAAGTGAAATTATCTATAAATAAATTTGGATTTAAAGAGGTTGTTCATAAGGACAGAAAAAATGACATAGCTGCTCACTAAAAACAGCCAGTTTGTTCAGTCAGCTGCCTTTTACTTCCCTGGGCCAGCACTTGATTACTATTGACTATTTAGATTTAAGAGTTACATTTTCTGAAGTACACATGTAATTTTTCAGTACTAATGTTCTCATGGTTTTGTAGAAACTGCTGTCTGATTAATTTCATTTTTATGTGTATTGGAAATACAAAAGGATTTAGTTAATAACATTTTAGCTTTTTATTTCTCACATGCAGTTGAACTGTAAACTTTTCTGCAGGTGTCTTGGGGTAGTCCAGCTCTTTATCCATTAACATACTCCACAAAATAACTGCACAGGGAATTGCAGTCAGCCCGTCTTCTGTGACAGAAATGTATTTGGCAGAGAGTTCTTCTTCTGTGACAAAGGAGACAGCTGTCAGTGCTGTCCTTTTCAGTATTGAGGCTCACTTGATCTGGTACGTAAAAGTGCAGGCATTAGAAATGCAGCAGAGGAATTGGCAGCTACCTCTAGCAGGAAGTTTTTGAGTCTTCTGTGCGCTAGAATAACATGAGCTAAAATGCCTTACTCTGTAAACTGTCAACACTGTCCCTATGTGCAAAATCTATAGCTTTGTTCTTTACATGTTTTCTTAAAATCGGTACTTTCTGTGTCCAAAACGATTTTTACAAAGCTTTCTGCTATTGCTGTTTCAGACTACCCTGGCACACATCATAGCCAACAGCAGCAAAAAGAATGGCACAAGGTTTGTGACACTGTCAGCCACAAGTGCCAAGACAAATGATGTTCGAGATGTCATCAGCCAAGCCCAGAATGAAAAAAGACTCTTCAAGAGAAAAACTATCCTCTTTATTGATGAGATCCATCGTTTCAATAAATCCCAGCAGGTACTGTACTACACTGCTTTCTAAAAACGCCTTTGTCAGCACTACTTAAAATTTCCCGTTTGGCCTTAAGGTGATACCTTCTTTTGTATTCTTCCTTTGGGCTTTTGATTTCAGTGTTAATACTTTCAGTAGATGAACTAGGGAGCTAGTTCCTTAGCTAACTTCCAACCAACGTTTAATTATTGTGATTCAAAGATTTTAATAAAAGGCTGAGCTATACTTAGAGTTGACTTACGTGCCCGTCTGTGCATGATATTTTTATGAAATTTTATTTCTGCAAAGTCATGTTAGTAATGTTTGCTGCACACATCTTCATTTCAGCCTCCAAATGGGGGATAGCATTCTGTATTACCTTTACAAAGGTCTGGAATGTGAATGTGCCAAAGGTGGGTATTTTAATGTTGTCCACTCTTCTGTGTGAGAAAAAATAAGTCGTGGCATGGTACTTCAGAAGAAAACTGCAGCCATCACTTGGGGCTTTTTTTTCTTTTTCCTTTCCTCGGTGTAAGGTTTTTTTCAGTTGTGCCATGGAAATATTGAATTCTCTACTAGAGGTTGCAGTTTTTAAATTGAACTGTACAGTAATCTTCTTGGAGTTTTCTGACCCATCCTGTAGAATTAGGTAGGGAATTGTAGCCCTTAAGATTGATTCAAAGCATATTTAGGAGTAGCCTCACTATTTGTTATACTTGATAAGGCAATTTCATGATTTCTTATGTTGCCATGCAATAAACCAAAGTTACACAAACTAAAATTTTGCAGATTTCTTTCCCCTATTTCTTTTCAGCTGGTAGGGTCATTCTCAGTGCAATCATTTGTTATTAAGGTGTTGGGTGCATGAAATTAAATCATTTCCATATCTGTGCAGATGAACTGCCTTGTCAGTGTGGTTATTTGTCATATCAACAGAGAACCCAAATTCTCACAAGACACAAAAAAAAAGTAGCCTACTCACATGGGAAGTTTCAGGTTGTCATTGATCGAGATCAGCTTTTTCTGTTTCCCTCCCATGCTCAGGACACTTTCCTTCCTCACGTCGAGTGTGGGACGGTGACCCTGATAGGAGCGACCACAGAAAACCCTTCCTTCCAAGTCAACGCCGCTCTCCTGAGCCGGTGCCGGGTGATCGTCCTGGAGAAGCTCTCGGTTGAAGCGATGGAGGCGATTCTGATGAGGGCTGTCAGGTCCTTAGGGCTCCAGGTTTTGGGCCAGGGCGACCAGCACGGCACCCCTGCGACTGGCAGCAGCAGCAAGAGCTTGGAGTGAGTACTTTATGGGCTGCAGGGTGTTAACATGCACAGCCCGAGGAGCTGACTGCCTGCCAGGGAGAGAATGAAGCAGTTGGGGGGTGGGAAGAGAAACCCTAGCCACTTCTGATAGTAAAGAAAAGATGTGGCAGCATATGGCAGGGGCGGGGGTGACAGGAGAGAGAGAATTCAAAGCATTGGCTCTCTCCATCCAAAACATAATCTCACCATCTGGATTAGGAGAGAATATTATACTTGCATCCGTAACTCCTGACTCACCCTCTCAGGATATTTAAATCTCTTCTGCTGCTGAGGATTTGCTGTGGAAGCCTGTAGCTGAGTCTTTGTCATGTCCTAATGTGTGTTATTTCTTGCTACTGGTTGTAAAAGTATCACGTTACCATTAAGTGGGGCATGGGGTATCCCCTCTTAGTTTGGAAATGCCTGCCAGAAGTTTGTTGTTTTCTGAGATTTTTTTTTAATAAGATCAGAGAGGGTGCTGCTGCTTCTGTGCTTAAGTTGCAGGATAAGTCCTGTGCTAGGTTTTAGGCTATCCTGTGAGGAGAGGAGGCTGTTGCTGTGAGACGTTCATAGATTGTTTCAAGAGAGACTTTGTTTTTCTCTGCTCCTTGATGTCCAGACAGATAAATTCACATTAAACACTTAAGAAGGTTTTGGAAAAAACAACATCCAGATTTGTCTACAAGAGATGTTACCTGCCTTCTGAAACAGGAGGTTGGCAAATAAGAGTAATGTGTGGTGCTGTGGTACTCAAATGCAAGCTATTGCACTTCCTTTGTGTTGGTTCTTGGCTGCACTCCTAGTAATGTACAGTGCATTGACATGGTGGTGATTGACAGACTGTATGAAATAAATGAGAGGGAATCCTTTTGAACTTTATCACAGAATGTAAGCACAAAGCATTGCCAACATGAATGCTGAGGTCATGGCAGGTAAGGAAAGGTATTCCTTTTTTATTTTTAGGTTACCCTGCCTCATGGTTTACTCATTTGTAGCTTTTATGTGTTGTAGTAATGTGAATTTTAGAAGAGAAGGCACTACTGCTTGTCAGCATTAATTTAATGGCACAGCTGTGGTTGTGACTACACCCTGACTGGTTCAGAGACTTTTCTTTCTGTACAGGATTAAAGTACAAGGCATAGTTTCAGCTGCAGTTGTTTGGGTTTGGGTTTCGCTAGACTCTCCATGTCTGTAACCATCCGATAGCTATGGATGATTTAAACAGCACAGTGCTTCATCAAACTGAAAGAAGTCTGGCAGGCAGACTAACACAGTTTCAGAAATCTCTCCATGAGGAGAGAGGGCCACACTCCAAAGGCAGTCATGGGAACTAAGCATTTAAAAATATAAATGGGGTTTTGAACTGAGGAAAGTTTGTTGCAGTTGTGTATCAGGTCTTTCTTGTCTTTCATGATGCATTCTGGTTCTGGGCCATTGTTCCTACATTCTGTTGCTGATACGTTTGGATTTTTATAAGCCATCCTGTCCCTTACTGTGGTTCTGTTTTGGCTTCCTCATTAATTCCTGCTTCTTGCTTCAGTGTCCATACAATGGACATGCTTCTTCATTTCCTCTCCACTACTCTGCAGGAGCAGCTGTCTCATCTTTTTAGCCCCTTGCATCTATGAAACAGGACTGTCATTAGATGCAGGCAGGTAACTGTTTATACTGTCCTGAGGAATAAATGGAAATCACCAATTACAATTGATTTGGTTGTTAATGGTGCTCATCTTTATTCCAGAGTGAGAAAAGGAGCTGTAAGGCAGCATGTCCTCAAATTGTGGGGTATACCCACTTTGAAAATGCTGCAGAGATCTAGCAAGAAGGCATAAGAGACATGCACATTGAGTTTTGGGTTTCATTTCCCATGGGAGTCTCCCTTTCCAAGCCACAGCAGTGTAGTATGAAGTACTGCATGTGGTGCTTGGCCTCAGTTAATCAGATGGTTTTAGTATCACATCACTTGTCTGACAGGATGACTTACCTAAAAGAGATTTTGAAGGAGGGGACGATTCTTTGTGATCTCTCCTATTACCTTGAGGAATAAGGTGAGGGTGAATCTTCCTTGGTCTTTACAGGCATCCCCAAGTGATTCAGTGAATTTCATCATCTGCACTCCACAAGGAAAGTGTGCTCTACCCAAATCTGTTTCCTTAAATTTTCTTGGTGGCTTTTTCTTATCTTGCTTCCACCATTGCTGCCGGTTTCTGATAAGGTTAGATCACCTGGAGTCTTCTTTCACTCTGCTGTGGCCTTTTCTTGCTCCAAAGCTGAAACAAGTAGCAGGGGGTGTTACCTACTTTGGTATCTTTCTATTTGTTATGTTATCATGGCTCATAAAAGTTCTTTGACAGAAAGTTTTTATGTTAATTACTGGATTTCTTTAGGATAAGATGTGCTTTTTGTTATATTTTCATCAGCATTACTGCCATCTGTAAACTGTGCCTCTAAAGTCTGCAGTAAATCAAGCTGAAAGATGGAGAAACAGGAAAGGAAGAAACATACTCGTGATGAGGAAAAGTAAGAAGTCAATGTTAAAGATGTTTTTTATTGCTGCAACTGCTTGTGCTTTCTGCAGTTTATGCTTTGTCAGTAATAGCACAAGCTGTTCCAGGTGTGCACTGATACATTACACTTGTACTGTGTCAGTGGTGGAAGAAACCAAATTCTTCTCTTGGCTTTTTATTTTTGTCATTCAAGTGCTGCCCTCAGAGTGATAGCTCTAATTGAAGTCAGACAGTAAACTGGATGGCTGATTAATGTGTTTGAAGTTAGCACAGAAGGCACACAGCTGAGGAAAATGGAAGGAACCCCAGTTTCCTGTTGGCAAGCCCAGACATCATGCAGCTCAGCTCGTTATTGGCTGTATTACAAGTTCTGGCGCGTTTTGAATTCACTGGTTCATAAATCACAACACTGAAGATGGAATTCCTTTGGATCTTCAGTGTTCAATACTCTTTTGAAAATTATTCCTTAATTGAAACATCCATTCAATTTCCTTGCAGGAAATGGGTTGCTGAGGTGAGAGGCAACACAGGAAGACAATGTTGTAAGGCAGTGAGCAGTGCATATCACAGTGCAGTAGTTCAGTTGGAGAACTGTGTTTGCCTGTGCAAGCGTTGCAATCTGCCAAGGGGTGAATGTAGTGAGAGTAATTGCACTGAGAAAGTAAGAAAGTACTGATTTATATGGGAAAGAAGCAGTGAGTAGTTTATCTCATGTTTTGCTCACTTACTTTTTAAATCTTTGATCATACAGGTTCTCCTTGCTTGGGCTTCCTTATATTTACTCCCTGGTACTATTTATGCTCTCTTGTCATTGGCTCAGTTGCTGCCATGCTCTGTGGGTCTAACAGGTAGTTCATCATACATTTCGTGTTGGTTCTTGGCACAAACTGTCTCAAGGCTATGGTGATAAAGAGGAACTGGAAGAAGGATTTATTATCCTGTAGTGGTAGTTTTCCATTCCTTGAGGTAGTATATCACCTTCAGCCCAGTGAGTGATGGATCCCAGCACGTCCCTTTTGGCTTGTTTGTGTTTTTGTCTCCAAGTATCATCGGTTACAAGGTACCAACATCGACCATTGGCATCCAGTGGGTGTTCGGTGTTAATTTTGGAAGTTGAATAAAATTGGATTGCCCATCTGCAAGAGTATCAGGAGCTTGGAAAGAAGTCAGAAAGCATGGAAGTTATTCTGCCTTGCAGTTCTGATGGGTGCAGGAGTTGGGTAAAGTGGGAGGGAGTAGGGCACTTGAGCTCCTGAAGACAGGATGGGCTTAAAAATGTAAAATACAGCAAGTGGTTTTTCGAAGCCAAGATATTGAAATATTTGCCGTCCTGATTTTGAAATTAGACTCCTGCCTAGTAAAGTTAAATCATCAGAAAATGGAATTTAAGGTTTTAATTGCTCAGAAAAAAATCTGAATTCAGTTATTCTGAGTATAACATTTTATTATTTTGAAATACTGAGCGTGCATGGAGCTGAGATTATGCAACAGGGAAGCATTATGTTATTTCCAATCAGTGATTCTCATCAGTGTGCTGTGCAAACAGCTTGTATGTGGAAGTTTTCTCCATTTATTCTTGTTCTTTATCATGTCCTGCATGTCACGCTACTGTATGCATGGACCGGATCAGCCCAATACTTAGTGCATTATTTGGATTGGAATTGCCTTTATGGTTATGTTGCAGCTGAAATTTCACCATGGAAATGGACAAGGCCTTTGCTTGTAACCAGATTTTTCATACTTTCTCGTGAATATTTGTTTCAGTTTCTGTAATATAAATTGCTTATGTTGAGCCAACAGGGCACTTAGAGTCCTGTAGTGGCACTGAAGAGACAGGAATACAGCTCAGCTTTAAATTAGAAGATAAATGGCAAAAGTGCTCTGAGGCCTCAACTTTCTTTGAGACAGATTGTACTTAGCTTCTTCCAAGGCAGTACCTGCCTTTTAGTGCTCTCAGTGCTTTCCGTGCACTTGCAGTCACTGCCTGCAGTTGTGGTATCAGTGTGAGGAGGCCTCAAGCACAGGGTGTTCTTCTCTGCAAACAGTAGGCAAAGAGCTTAGTCCTTGCAGGTGAAACCCTCTCTTCAGCATGCCCTGCTGGTGTATGAGAAGTGTTTGCTCAGTATGCTGTATATTTGGGGTTGTTCTGTTGAAGGAGGTATCAGCAGCAGGATGCCTGTGTGTAGTGCCTGGTGGGTTTTTAAGAAGAGCTTTTGCTTTCCTTGCCAGCTTTTTTAATTGCTTATGAAAAATCTGGTGCCCATCTGTAGTGCTCAGGGGTGAACGTTGCTTCCTGATTTTCAAGGAGTTTGATGCTTGAGATAATTGAATGAATATGTCCCTGTGCAGTTGTATTGTTCTGCTTCCTTGTTCAAAGATGATGTTTGAAACACCCTGACAAAAGTGCCACTGTATGTGTGTGTTATTTTTGTTTCTAGATTTATCAAATACACAAGAAATAAGGAGACGGAAAAAAGTCATGACGAGATGCATGTGTATATAGATCTATTTTTCCCAGGATGTGATTCCTACTATCTACTTTCTGCAGCATGGGTTTTGGCCCTAGAAGACATTTGTCAGCTTTCCCTTGTAGTGATTAATTAAGATTGCAGCTGTACTAGTTTTTCCTTTTTATGTGTGGCCATGAGAGGACTTAAATGTTAACTGCTGGAATTTTTCCAGAACCTATGGTCTTTTTCTTTTGTGTGACAAGTGCAAAGTGGGTTTGCAAGGAGAAAGAGAAGGCAAGTAATGAAAATCAGTGGACATGTGTGTCTGGGGAGCCCTGACGTTGCCTTTTTGTACCCACTGGTAGTAATAGTAACATATCTTTTGGTAGATGAAGTGCTGGGCTGTTGTGAAGCCCTTAATTACTTGTCACGCAAGAGCTTCATAAGAAATGGCCTCTCACACCAAGCTCTATGTGCTAATCCCTACTGATACCTGTCACTCTTGATTTACAGTCCAGCTACTAGAAGTGGCTCAGTTAGGGCCATTACTAAGAGCCGTGTTTTAACTCCATTAGCTGCTGTCTCCAAATCAGATCAGTTGCACCCTCTGCCTGGCAACACCTTAGATGTTCCCTTGTCTACATAACTAAGATTTGAGGGTTAAATCCTCAACAGGGTGCCTGTGAAACCTGCAGAGGTGAGCTGGCTTGGATGTGCCCCAACAGTGGGGACTGCAGCCCAGCAGGTGAAAACCTAGAGACAAAACTTGAGGACTTTGTTGTTCTCACAGATTTTTCATGGACCCACTAGAAGATCTCAGGGGATCCTGCTGCTTCATTTCTCAGGTCTTCCCATCTTCATAGAATCACTGAATATTCTGAGCTGGAAGGGACCCATAAGGATCATCAAGTCCAACTCTTAAGTGAATGTGCCATACGGGGATTGAACCCAGAACCTTGCTGTTATCAGCACCATGCTCCGAGCAGGTGAGCTAATCTCAGTCACTTGTTCCTTTAGACTGTGGGTTCACTGGAATTTGTCCTTTTTCATGTGTGTTTTGGGGTGACTTTATGATGTGTATCCCCTGTCGCCTGCTCTATGCCCAGACATGAATCCTGTGCCTCTCTGTGCCTTTAAAGCTAGCTAAGGGAGAGGGAGGAGAGCCGGTGGAATTCCTTAGGCGCTGTGTTCAAAACAGATAAGCTCGCTGGTTTCTTCTGCCCGGCTGCTCTGCTTCTGCAGCAGGGGAAGAGAGTTACATTCCTTTTGCTTTTAGCTAGTTTCTCATTAGTTCATTAGCTGAGGAAAGAGGTTTTCCTGGGTCTTTGGTTTCTTCTTCTTCTCTTCTGGACTGTTCAGAACACCAGAACATCAGAACCTTACTGTGTGGCCTTTCCTGCTTAGCTTCACTATTGCTACAGTCATACCACCCTGAGAACACCTGATCTCATCTGATCTCAGAAGCTAAGCAGGGTTGGGCCTGCTTAGTACTTGGATGGGAGACCGCGTGGGAATACCAGATGCTGTAGGCTTCTTTTCCTTTCCACCGAGGCCCGGAGGGGCCCACGCTGAACTCCAGCTCCAGAGAGGAGAAAGCCACACCCACAAAGGACTCTGAAATCTACCCAGGTTCTCTCCACTGTGAGAGGTTTTTATTATTTAGCATTATTCTTTTCCCGTGCCTGCGTGCACTGTGCTTGTTAAACAAATATTTTTTTTTTTCCTTTTTCACTTTCCTTCAAGGAATTTTCTTTCCAAACCTGGTAGGGGAGGGGTGGCTGAAACCTGCTTTCTTTGGAGGGGATGTTCCTCCCAGAGTGTTTCCCTGAATTTGTCTCAAACCAGGACAATGTGTTTGTGTAGTTCTGGCACACATAGAGCAGTAGTTGGCAAGAAGAGTGATGGGCATGTATTGGGATATAGTTTCTTTCTAGTAAGATTTTTTTTTGTACCCCAGTGACTAAGTTGTAATACCAAAAAATGTAGGATGCATATGTTTTACATTGTAAACAATCCTTCCTGTTGTTGCTCTTTAAAGAACAACTGATAGCATCTCTTGCTGTAGTTAGTAGTTAGTTCAAAACCTTATGCTAATTACTTTATAACTCACTATGTTCTCTCACCTGCATTTGGATAGCTTCCTACCTTTCCACTGTTCTTCCACTAAGGAATCTGAAGTGCTAGCAGTGAAATGCTGATGGAGTAAAACCTTGTAAAGTTCAGCTGGCTGTGTCAGAATTGGGCTCTGGCAAAAACCTAACCCTAGTTTTTGTTGAATTTAATGAGGTGAGGAAAAATGAGGGTGTTAAACAGATGAGAGCTCCTGCCCTCCATTTTTCGCGTGCGATTGTAGTCAGCAGGCTTGGAGCAGCAGGAAGAGGGTCAGCCCCTGGCTCTGCAGGATGAGTTAAGACAAATTTAAACCTAGCTGTGTCTCAAGAAACTTTGTAGAGAAACATCATCTCCAGCAGGATAGGCAAGGAGAGGAGTGTGATAGGGGCTAAGGGTGTGTGGTTATTCTGTTGCAGATTCCCGGTGTACATAGAGGAGAAAGCTCTGAACACACTTGCCTATCTTTGCGACGGCGATGCCAGGACTGGGCTGAACGGGCTCCAGTTGGCAGTTCAGGCCAGAGTGGCAGCAGGAAGGACCACTCCTCTGAATGCTGCCAAAGGTGGTGCTGCAAGTGGCATTCTGGTAACAGAAGAGCATATAAAGGAGGGGCTCCAGCGATCTCACATCCTGTATGACCGAGCAGGTGAGTAACTGATGCAGTTTCTGAGATACAGTAGCTATCAAGGTGTGATAGCCTTTCTAATTTCTCGTTCTTCTCCGTTTTTCCTACCAGCTGCTCTACTGAAACAGTGATTGTACTAAAGTTTGTCCTTGAAGTTACTTTTCCTCTACAATGTAGTTCAGCCGGAAATTTCTTCTAAACAGGAATTTTCTTCTTAGCAACTAGGAAGTGTAGATTAGCTGAAAGACCTGTTTGCTGTCCTGAAAACAGTTGCATGGTGAAATTATTTGTTATTTAAGGTTATATTGTCTTCTATGAGGGTTTCAGTGTAAAGAGGCAGATGAATTTGATGAGGACATTTTTCTTGGAGGGTTGGATATCTTCCATTGCACTTCTACTCCTTTGAAAGTCTTGGAAGTGCTCACATTCACAGCAGTGTGTTATGTCAAAACCTGAGCAGTTTGCTTTATTTTTAGAGTTGCTTTTTAAGGTCATGAATGCTGTAGCTTGCTTAGGGCAGGCCACATGAATCTAATTGCATTTAAGGCTTCCTAGTGTTATAACTACTCCTGCTAAATTTGTGACTTGGCAATCTTAGGCATCACAGTAGTTGGCCACTAAACCATTTTATGTCAGAGGTTTAAAAATCAGTGAGTATCAGAGATTAGGTGAATCCCCTTGAATGCCAATGCTAGTTCTTCAGCAATACTTGAATGACTGTGCACAACAGTATGACATGGTTATGCCAAGCAGTATGTGACGAACTGATTTATTTTCTCTTTTTTTTTTGGCCATGGTTTCTGATATGCTCCATTAACTGCCACTGTTCAAAACCTGTGATGAGGGGTTTCTTGAGGTTGGTCGTAACATATGCCCGATTGTAGCCTTCTTGCTACAAAGAAGTAATGATGACTCACTGTCAGGAAAAAGGCAGCTGGGCAGATACTGATCTAATGGCAGCTGAGAAGTCGAGGGTAGGCAGGGGGAGGGAGAAGAAAACTTTTATGGGGTCTGTGGCAGGAAGAGGTCATGATTAGAAGGAAGCGGAAAATCTGACCGGTTCACTGGTGCGAGTCTCCTGCACCGTGTAGGTCCCTTGTGTGTTTGCTGTCGCCTTGTGGCCGCTGTCACACAAAACTCTTGGCTGTGTCCATTGCTCCCAGCCCTCCTACACCTTCTTGCTCTGGTAGAGATGGCACGGACTGCCTCTTTCTGAGGCTTGCATCAAGTCTGGGTAGTGTGTGTCAGGCCCTTCTCTGTTGCAGAAATCCTTGTTGTGGTTTATTGTGGGTTTTTTTGGTCAGAGGTTTTCAGAGTGGTGAGAGCAGTGAAAATGGTGTTTTTCTGGATTGTATAAATGCCAGAGAGCCTGACACTGATATTATCACAGTAGCAGGTTGCTCAAGTACATGCCTTTACGGAATTTCTCTCTTCTGTGGAATAGTCTGTGTTGACCACTGACTGTTGACTCCAGGTTGACCACTTTTGTCCGTAGTAGCGATACCTATTTGTCCTTTTAATTACAAAGGACTTCAAGATAGCAGCTACTGCTTATACAAAGATTTGGTTTTTTGGTGGCATGTTCTGGCTAATACATTTTGAATCACAGCTGTGGTGATGAGATCTGTAATCCTCTAAAATAAAATGCTTTGGCCTCATAAAGCGGAGGGTCTAGTCATGATAGCAGCAACATACATTTGAGTGTAGTGTGTTCATGTAGAAAGCACGCACCAAATAATTGATTAGTGTTCAGAGCTGTGTAAACATGAAATTTTTATTATATGTAATTTTTTTTGTTCCCTTCTGCAAAATTTGCCAAATAGATGTAGTTGGGTATTCTCTTCTCTACTTTCATCAAGTAATCTAGGAAAGAAATCATTCGTCATCCAGTTGTTAGGCTGTTGTTCTGATTTATGTGCAGACATATAAAGAAAAGGTCTTTGTGCAGATAGTTTATGCATTTTAGCTGGAAGGACAACAAAACAACTTTAATCAAATTTCACTGCCAGCAGCCACATGCAGCCCTTGCAGTGTGAGAGGAAACAAAAACTATTTAGTCATATTTTAGATTTTAATTGCAGTTGTTAAAATTTTGATCCTTTTAGAAGATGATGTAGCAACCAAATTCATTTAAGTTTACCTGTAAATGGGCAGTGACTAGAGCTTTTAAACAGAGTTGTATTGTTGCCCCTTCTTTTTACATATTGTATCACTCTGCTAACACTGATTTAATAAGATAAATGTCAGTAGTTTCACTGTCTGTTTGGTAGCATTAGCTATGGTAAAGACTGGGAATGTGTTGAGCTGAATTTAATTTATTCTGCAATCTGGAACGCAGTTTTTCCTTTCCCTTCTCTGGAGGAGAAAAGAGAAGGTGTCTCACTGCCCAGGGCTTGCTTTTGGAGCAGAGCTTAGAGCCTTGTGGGCAGGGCTAAGTTGCTATTCCATACCATGCACATCATTGCTGGGGTAGGGGATGGGTTATTTGGAGCTGAATTCACAGCTGGTGTTAAACCACCACATCCACACCATAATGTTTTTTTCCAGTTCAATTTTGTTCTGCTGGATCAGAACAAGAAGTCTTTTTATCCATGCTGTTGCCTAGTCTTACTTCCAAGGCTTTTTTCTGTCCTTTATTAATGCACAGTTGATGTTTACTTTTGGCTAAGAGAAAAAATAATGTGAGATGGGGACTGTGATTTTACTTTTGCCCACTACCTTGAGAAGAGGGATTGTTTAAGACGCCCCAATATTAATTATGGTCAGTGAACGAGACCTTTTCCCTACCTTCTACCAATATGACTTTAGATAAATCAGCATCTTAAACTAGCCTGAAAACTCCTCATGAGAACATAAAGCAATCTATAGGCATACATCAATGAGATTTATGCATCTGTATATGTCAGACCCTAGAAAGACTTCTCTTCCACAAAGCCTCTTGTGTAGTATCTTGTTTCAGAAAGGTATTTGCATTTGTGGGAACTGCATAGAGAAAATGTATTTTGATTCCAGAAACTCTTCGTAGTTTTGATTTCAAGAGGCATCTGTGATACAGAACAGCAGAGATAGATAAGCTGGTATGTGTCTGTCTCTGAACTGATTTGATAAGGCCAAAATCTATATGTTAGCTAACTAGCCTGAGAGAGCTAATAAATAAAGGTCTGTTAAAAGTTCTGATGTTTTTTTAACTGCTTCTGGTATCTCAGGCTATCTATAAACTATTTTTTAGACAGAAATGTAAGACCTGTCTCCAACACACATCACTGTATTTTGCTTTTAATTGAAGCTGCAAGTCTGATGTATAAGTATTGTCACTGTGGCTCTGTCACCAGCATCAGCTTTGTAAGGAAGGAAGTAAAAGGAGAAAGCTAATTCCCTCCTCAGCCCGAAGTTCCCTGCAGGTATATATATCTAGACCCAACCTATCTGCTGGATTTCTTCTGCCTCTCCAGCTGGTATCCCCACGTATGACACTTTACAGTAGCCCAAACAGCATATAAAAACCTCCAGCAGAAAAATCTGGGTGGGTGCAACCTCTGGAGATATTTAAAGGCCATCTTCCTTACTTTTAAGAGACCAAGAGACGCCTCCTGCAAGAGGATGATGCGAGTTCAGCTGCTTGGGTTTATTGCTACTGACTCAAGTGTAATGATGGAGCACGGATGTGCTGTTTGTGTTGGCTCGAGTGAGGGCTGCATACCAGGGCTCTTTGTGTGGAGTCCTAGCAAAAATAGCTGTCTGACTGCCTGTGCTCGCCAGCAGCATGTCCAATTCCCCACAGAATCACTCACCAGCAGGAGCAGAAATGGGGTGAATGGACTGGGAGGTGAGGTCTTGCTGGCTACAAAAGGAGCAACTGCAGCAGCATGGCAGTTTTGGTTCTCAAACTCACGCATGCAGCCCTTTTACTTTTCAGAGCCTACAAGTGACTGGTGTGTTCTGACATGGCCCTCAGGCTGTAAATCCTTTTAGCCTTAGGAAGAAGAGGAATATTAACAGATGGCTGTGCATGCAGCCAGTTGCCTTTAAAATACATACTGAGCTGTGAGCCAAAGAATGCCAGGCACTTGAAAAAAAAAAAGGCAGATAACATGGAAGGTTTAACAACAATATTGCAGCAAAATACTCTTACAAGTTTGATTAAAAGATATGCATAACAATCTAAACCAGCTGCACAGAGGAAAATTGTAAGCAGGGAAGGGTCTCATTCGATGTTTTAAGTGTAGCCCTAGAAGAGCTGTGGAATAGCTTTATTTCTCCTTGGAGTCCATATCTAATTGTATATTAAACTTTAGCATTAAAAAAAATTCCTTGTAATTCTTTCCGTCTTCCCACTTTTTATTCAGTAGTCTGGCATTTCAAGTATTGTTGTAGTAGTGCAGGTGTCCACAGTTGAACTCAGCATTTCTTAGGGGTTTGCCAGGGTTGTGCACTGCAATTCTGTTTTCTCCAAATTGTATAATGTTCCATCATTGTATATCCACAGCATTTCCTTTTTTCTCACCTCTGTATAGCACATCAAACTTGTGTTTTACTGCACACTTTATTTTCAAGTTTTAGATGATGTGAAATTTCTTTTTTCTAAAATATCATTACTATATAGCACTGGATTTCTCTGATTCTTGTGTTGTCTTCTCAGAGCTCTGTGTGTGTCCTAAAGCAATGGTCAGTTGTTTGTATGTGCTCATACTTTACCCTTTGGCAATTAGGAGCTATTTATGTAGAGCTTTCTTCCTAACTGCTTAAAATATCTGGGTTTTTCTTTGTTTTTTTCTTTTGAAGGGAAGGCTGTTAGGGTACAAAACCCAAATTGTTTGCCTTGAAATGTTTAAAAAAAACCCAAAAACATCCTTTTCATCAGCAGTTGCTCTGTTTTGCTTATGTAGTTAGGATATGATTCACATGGGAAACCATGAAGGCACTGAAAACGTTAATGAATGCTGCAACCACATAAAGGTAATAAGAACTTGGAAAAGCAGCTTAGGTTTACTGATGTGATCTAGTAAAATACGTTCTGTTCCCTTTAATGCATTTCAGTTAATTTCCTCCTAACAGCTTTATGTATCGCTTCTCCCCCATCCTAAACAGGAGAAGAACATTACAACTGCATCTCTGCCCTGCACAAGTCTATGAGAGGCTCCGATGAAAACGCCTCCCTCTACTGGCTTGCTCGAATGCTTGAGGGTGGTGAGGATCCTCTCTATGTGGCAAGGAGGCTGGTGAGGTTTGCAAGTGAAGATATAGGTCAGTATTTGCAGTATATCACATTGGAATATCACATTGAATGAAGACCTGCCAGGCTTCTCTGATTTCTAAAATTTGGCTTTTGAAAAAAGAAGCAAACCCAGAACAGTTGTATGCAAAATAGGTACAAAATACTGAAATGCTCCACATGCAACAAAAACTTTGTATATGCAGGCAGAGACCTACATGTGGTGTCATTGTGATGATTGACTATTTCAGGAGAGACAAATGTTTTTGAGGTCAGGTTTGGTGTGTATTAATATCGATTCTTTTCAGCCCTGCTGGCTGTAAGTCACCAGTAAACTTGTGCCACAGGGAGTGTGTATTTCAGGGATGTCTGATATGTCTGGCACATGAATGCCTACCCTGACCTGCAAACCTCAGGTTTGATAGCTGGCCCCCTAGTTGTAAGGCATCTTGATTGACTTATCCAAAGTAGCAGATCCAGCAACACTTTTAGCTCATGTGTGATGGGTGAAGAGTTAGGAGATCTGGGAAAGCTATGTCTGTATAGCAATATTTCCCAATTTCTTTATCAATTTCAAAAAGTAGGAAAACCGTGTGGTCAGCTACTGCTCAGGCTGCCACTGTGTGGCAGCAGATTCAATCTGTAAATCATACCCACGACTTAGACCTTTTTTTATTTTCTGGGGAGGAGGGGTACAGAAGAAGGAAAGCTTGTGGATGGAGGAGGTGTATCTTATGTATGGTGTGGTTTTGTACCAGAAATTCCAGTATCTGAGAAAGCAGCTCTGAAATGTGCATGGATACCTTACAGGAGAGGAAAAAATAAAATTAAAAAAAAATAACAGAGAGACATTAAGTGAAGTGAATTGACTATAGCCTGCTTTTATCTGGTCCCTTTCTGTAGGACTGGCAGATCCTCTGGCTTTAACGCAAGCAGTTGCTGCTTATCAAGGCTGTCACTTCATTGGAATGCCAGAATGTGAGGTAAAGGCTTCATTAATTCACTGATTTGAAAGTTCTGCAATCTGTAAAACCTGTCTGTAACTATAAAAAGAAGCAGATTGCAAGGACAGGGCAGACTTAGTTACTTGTTCATTCTGCATGCCCCATCTTTGACAAGAGAACATTGTAGCTCTTGAAACAGATGATGTAGTTTGAAATAAAATTTGCTGCATATTTATTGTTAAAATGTGATACATGAACATGTATCATTTTTCTCTGTCCGTTTTTTCTATTATAAATAAAGTAGCTAGTATTTTCTAGTAGTGAAAACCATGAAGTTGTGTTGTTGTTAAATAATAGTATTCATATTACAGTAGCAGGCAGATGTCAGTTTGAAAACATAATCCCTGCCATGCTATACAAACAACCTGATTAGCAGGCCTTTTCCCAAAGAGCTTAAAAGAGCTCGTTTAACATTTTCCCTGTGCTTGTTTGCAGGTGATTCTAGCACAGTGTGTAGTGTACTTTGCCAGAGCCCCAAAGTCTATAGAGGTGTACAGGGCATATGGCAACGTCAAGGAATGCTTGAGGATGCACACGGGACCACTGCCGCCTGTTCCTCTGCACCTGAGAAACGCCCCAACAAGGCTCATGAAGAACTTGGGCTATGGAAAAGGCTACAAATACAACCCCATGTACAAGGAACCTGTGGAGCAGGACTATCTACCAGAAGAGTTGAAAGGAACAGACTTCTTCAAGGAACGAAAATCGTGACCACTGTGCTCGGAATGGATTTGATTTTATGACTCTTACTTTTCTACAGGGATAGAAATTCCCCTTACAGTGTCAGCTGCCTGTTACTGTGGTTGAAAGTGTTCCAAGCCTTCCAGATACTTTATCCTTCCGGTTTTATTGCTGTTGTTCTGAAGGTATTTTGTAAAGAATTGCAGTTAGGCAGTGTAGAAATGCAAAAAAAAGCTTCATCCATATAATGCTGTCACTGGTTCACGTGAAACAGAGAGAAAACAAGAGACTTGTATTTCTGGCTCTTGCTGTAAGACAAGAAATATTATTGTGCTGCTTTTTAAAATCAGTTTCTATTTCAGATTTTGAGAATGTTATTTTCCAGAAAAACAGTAAATTGTACCCCCTCTGCTAAAATACTGTAAACAAAATATAATTACAGAGTAATTTTTGCTCTTATGATGTTCTAGAGACCAGTTTTGTACAACAGTTATTAAACCAATAAAGCTGTTAAAAATAGTGTCTATGCATTTGTTTAAATACTCCTATGACAGCAGTGTGGTTTTGAAAGTTTGATACCCTTTAATTTTATTATCCCTACTTTCCAGAGCAAGTTTAATTCATTTTGTAAGTAGAATAGTCATGAAAATGGCCACTGGAGCAATACTGAGCTCTTTTTTCACCTCTCTCCAGCTGTGATAGGACCCAGCCCTGTCTGGAACACACCAGTTGCAGGTGGGTGTTCCTTGACAGCAGAGTTATTTGGTGCTGTGTGGGGCTTAGATCAGAGGGGCTGCCACAGCCGCGCATCTGGAGTTCATTCAGAGCAATGTTCGCAAGCCAGGAGGTCTCTGGGCTGAGGATGCAGTGCCAAGTCCAGAAGCCAAATTTATTCAATTTATTGCTCTTAATTTTCAAGACAGATTGCTGACCTTTGGCCCTGAGCAAAAGTTTTGGATATACAGCCTCCAAAACTTTGTGATTTGTATTGGAGATTAATTTTGTTGTGAAACTCCCTTCGTACAAAGTTCTGCGTGGTGTAGGACTCCAGCCAAAGATCATGGTGTCACTGAAATGTTTCAGGAATTAAACCTTTTGCGTGACTGTGTACTGTTGGAGGGTTTGAGTCATATTCTTTAAACATTTCTGTGTTCTCCTACCTCAAGTATAGTTTTTGAATGCTTTGAGCAAAGTGTTGTCCTAAAGATGAGCAAGTGTTTCAACAAGCTTCATTTGCGTAAATTTGCATACTTTTCTTTTTAACACAATTCCCTTTTTTGTTGTTGTTTGGTTGGAACTTTCCTGTTGCATGAATTAAGGGGGTAATTAATTAGAGTAGTATTTTTATCCTGATGATCCACTGAAATGCATTTGGAGGAATAAGGCAAGGTGTGGTCTTTTCCAGTGCAGCAGTAAATCTGAGCAGCATGTGCTCACCTTCAGAGGGCAGCACAGGTTGGCAGAGGGTTCAGAGGTGGTGTTTCATTCCTCAGCCTCTGATGGAGGCAAGGAGATCATGGCCCTCAGGTCAGATCCATCAGACAGTGCTGTCTAATGGGCTACCAAAATATTGGTAACAAGAAGTTAATGTTTCAAAGCTGTTGTTCCTCATGGCTGCTCTCCAAGCTAAGTATTATTTACCTTTTCCCTTCCTCCTTGTGGTAATTAGCTGCACTGGAGAGTGGCTGCTTCCTGCTCTCTCCCTGCTGCTGGTGTGCATCTCTTTTATATTCCCTTAAAGAGGGTCATCTCCTCTGTTTGAAGAACTCCATGCTCCATTAAAAATCCATTAAAAAGGACAAGATGCACTCACAGATGGACATTTCACCCTGCACCATCTCCCATCCCTCCAAAACAGACCCAAGGCAAAAACATCCACTCCCTCTCAGCAAGATGTATGCAGTCTCCACACAGGATTGGCAATGCTGCTTTCAACAAGCAGAAGCCAATATCCTAGTGAAACTGCTTCAAAAGCACAAGTTGAAAGAATGAAATTAAAAATCACAAAGCCCATTTCTTTGTTTTCTGGCTTTTGACTACCTGGGGTTTACCCTGAGAAGCTCACTGAAGGGCAAAAATGGTTATGAATTGCATGCTGATATAGTGGTGTATTTATTTACCTTCAGTGTGTAGAGCTGTAAGGAAATACCAAATATTGCCGTGTCACTGGAAAATTTGGGATGAGATTTGTATCCCATCAGGTAACAAGTTGCTTCTGCTGTAAGGAACACCATCGAAATCCACCATGCCACAATCTCTTTTTCTCTTACGTAAGTTGGCCCACTAAGAAATAGTGTAGATCATGAGAAAGGCCATGCCATAAACATTCCATGTTGGAGTATTCAATACTTTGAGAAGCAAATTGTACTGATGTATGTTGCTTCTCCCAGTAGTAACATGCCCATGTCAAAGATATGGATAGTCACAACAGAAATATCAATTAAATAATGCCCCAAATGAGTTCCATTGCAGGGTTCTTTCAGAAAATTACCTAATGAATATTGTTTCCATCATTTAGCTTGTTTGACTCTCACAGATAAAAATTTGGATGATAGAGCAGGCAAGGAGTTGTCTGGGCTTTTATACTAAATATTTATGTGAAATCATTACTTGTATTTTATTTTCCTTGTCCTGTTTTCCGTGCACAGAGTTTAAACCTTCAGTTTAACCTCTGGACTGCATTTTTTCCCCTTTTCTGTGAGCATTTTCACTCATATTGAGAGGAAAGCCCTTAGCTGAAATGATTGCCTAGCATTTTCCATTAAATGACTTAAAAATAAAAGTGTTTGTGCAAGCTGATTGTTTGAATTCCTGTCTATCCTGAAGATACATTTTCAGGCTGCTGTGGTAAGTTCATTATCTGAATTGCCAGCAGCCACTCTGCATGTTCAGCATGTTTCCAGACAGGTTGTGCTCTCCAGGATTTTGGCTGTGGTTTTTGTCTTTTGTTGTTACTAAGTAGTCTGGGATTGCGTAGGCCTCTTAATGAATAACTAACATGCTTTTAGATGGTACCACGAGATAATATGACAGAACTAGTGGTTCATTATGGTAAAAAAAAACAAACAAAAAAAACAACAAACAACAAAACCAGAAGCAAAAAAGACCCAAAACAATCAAAATAAAACCAACCAACCAACCAAATTAAAAAATCCAAACCAAAAGCGAGGTTCTGATTTCAATTGTACCTTTTTATCTCAATAGGTGCAAGACAACAGGACTAGTCTTATTTCTGTAATAAACCATAATGAAACGTATCAAATCAAGACAAACATCCATCTCCAAGGCTTGATCAGGCTTATGTACTTCACCAGGAGTTTGGTCGTATGTACACATATACCAACATTTAACAGCAAAAGTATAACTAACATGCTCTGAGTTAACTCATCTAAGTTTATCTCTAGTATAAGGTGACGTAAACCCGGGAGATAACTGTCCTCCTTATCCCCTCTACGGTAGGTGCTTCCTAGGGTGAGCAATTTCAACTGCATGAATCAGACAAAAAGCAGACAATTGGTGGTGGGTGGTGGTGGTTTTTCTGTTTAAATTACCAAAACCAAAGGGCTTTCCTAGGAAGTCTGTTGGCAGCAGTACAAAGTCTGGATTACTCATCACAGCGCAGTAAGCAAATATTTCTGAGTTTTGTCTTCTTGTAAAGCCTGGTCTGCTTAGGAGAGGCCAAAATGGAGAAGGAAATCCAGCTACTGTAATCCCCTGTTCCACTGGAAGAAACTTACATGTTGTCTGCTCAAACCAGCAGCCTGTTGCAAATTGGTTTTGAACAGGGTACTCAAGTACTCGAAGTGCTCAAGAACTTAGCATTTCCCTGCTAGGAAGTTTAACTGCAGTCAGGCTGACTTTTTAATGTTGCATTACTCAGGGTTAACAAACCAAAACTTTTGTAAGCAGTATTTTTTAATGCAGTGGGTGTGGATTTATGACTGTTACTTAGCTAAGACTAAAGCTTAGTTCCTGATTTTATATTAAGACTTCTAATGTGACATACTCTCATCTTGTGTATCTTTAATACATTAAAATTACATTTTCCACCTTTTTCCTCTGTTAGAGCATCTTGTACTCAAAATTACCCTGCTTTGAACCCAGCGAGGCCTGTGTTCATTCAATAGTTCTACAAACAAAATCCTTCTCACGAGGTCATTGAAGCAGCATATTATTATTTAGAAATGTGAATACAGATGGCATGCCAATTTTCTCTGCTGGAGTCAGCCCTTGTCAGTCATTTGTTCTGACAAAAGCACAAGAAAAAAAAACAAGTATTAAGGAAAAACACAACCATCTTATTGTGGGACATAAATTATGGGAGGGGAATATTGGCTAGTAAGATTGCTGGGTTTTTTTAAATTGCTGAGTGTGAAGCTGGTTTTATTGAGATTCTTATTGCTGAGATTTTATTTTGTGCACCCTGTCTGTAGAAAACCAAACTTGTCTCAACATAATTGTTCAGTTACTGAATGCTGATACCAACATCATAAATACAGACAGACATCAGTCTCCTCATAAAGCCACACTCATTTTTACAATTATGCAAGGTTTTATCTTTCCTCTGATTTCCTGGTAATTGCTGCCCTAAAAGCCTTCAGTCATATATCTTGCATGCATTGAGTTTGTGCAAATAAAGATAAGGATGTAATTAAAATAGAGTTTTTGAGCCTTGCTTTGGCAACCCCCGTCTGTGGTAGCAGCACCTCTTTTTGCTCAAATACTGCAGACAAGGCCCAGAAACGCAGAACTAACATAACATCAAAGTTTTCCAAATTTTTACATGGGTTTTGTACTAGTACTTTTTGCTTGCAAGGCACTGGGGTTTCAGTGTTGTGTCTTTGAGCAGTCAGTGCAGAAAGGATTGCAGTCACAGCCGCAGGCTGCAATACACTCTCTCCTTTGCAAGCCTACAAGAGCCTTTGTAACCAGGTATTGCAGACCAAGTGCTTGTGCCATTTCATAAATCCGTGACTGCCCCTGTTCCCTGTGGGGGCCAGCAGCTCAGCTCACACCTCCAGGGGAAGCTGCTGGTTTGTGCAATCATCTCTTCTATTGAGTAATTTGGTTTTCAGTATTTTCACCTACTCTGAACGACTGCAGACAGCTGGTCGCACCTGCTGCACCAGTGGTTTTCTTTGGATCTACTCTTCAGACTGTTACTTTGGTACTCTGAAATACTAAAGTGCATGCAAAAAATTGCCTTTTGGAACAAAAGTTTAAGTAGATGACTTTTATTTGTTGCTTACAGACAAGATTAAAATACAGTTTGCAATCATATAAATTATTGTGCCCCACTCAGAGCTGAGGTTGTACAGGTAAATGTTACAGTATCCAAGATACAAGCAAATAACCTCCAAAAATAAACACAGAACACGACAGTATGTAATTATATTGGCTCCCAGGAATAAGGCTGTGGTACAGTACCAGAGGTTTGAGCATAAAGAGGTAGTGGAAGTCAGCTCAGTAAATGTAGAATACTTGTAAATAAAGAAGCACATCAGATAGTTCTTGCGTATCATGCCCAGTCATCCTCTGGGAAGCTAAAATATCTTTTGGGAACAACATAGGTTCTGGTCAAAATCTAATGTCATATTGACAGTTTCTGAACTTTCAAAAAGGCACCTAAAACCTCTAATCCCTGAAAAATTTTCATGTTTTCAATAACTAGAATGGCACCAGTCTGTAAATTTTAAAAATCCTGTTTAAACATCTCACCTAAAGTTCTTACTCATTTTTTCTCCTTCTCATTCAAAAGCTGTGCTGCAAGTTTTCTGGCTACTAACTTCAAGGGGTTACTTTTGTTTAAACAGCTTAATCCTTTCTCTATTAATAGATGTCTCTAAACAAATGTTATCTGGCCTTCTATTTCATGACAGAACCGGGTAAACCCAGCTGTTCGAGACATGCCTTTTGGTGCTTAGAATGATTTTATTACAGTATTTTTGTAAAGCAAGATTTTAAGAGAGGAATAGCTTTGCAACAACAAGTATATGTGCATAAGGAGTGCCTGGATTATTAAGGAGTGACTGGTTATCACAATGGGGAGCTGTCAACACCGAAAAACCCATGTGAGTATGCATAAAGAGTGATCCTGTGCTTTAAGAGATATGCATTTCTTCCAAGAAAATTTATTTCTGCGCCAATATTTCTTCTGCCTACAGTCAATATTTTCCTTGTTTAATTAAAAATTATGTCAATCTCAAGTAACAAAAAAATTAATTACTCCTTGGTTTCTCTGGGGTTGTTTTAATGGGAAAGGCAGAATCTCAGTCAAATTACTAGGAACCCACGACAGGAGGATTAACTCAATCAGGAACAAAGCTTTCATTACCAACAGCAGGAACTGCTGCAAATGCTAAGTTTCCTTTTATGGGGAAGCATATCTGCCCAAGAAAAGTATGCTTTGTGTTGGGTTGTGGCGAATAAAGAAAAGGAAAGGATGGTCAGCATTGAAATCCTCTTCAATGACCATGCAGAGCATAGCAATGCCAGCAGTGGCAGCTGCAGCTTCCGTGCCTTCCTCGTTCACTTCCACAAAAGCCTTGTGGACAACTTCGGAGAGGAAGAGGTCACGTGCCCCTGACATTCCTGACAAGTCAGCCTTGCCACTGTCAAATACATCCAGCAAGCCCATAGCAGCTAAATCTGATTTAAGGTCATAGCTTTCCTCCAGCTTAAACTTTGGCAAACGCACATGAACGTCAGCGGAATACAGATGCTCTGGACGTGTCCATTCCTGGAGCTTCTCTAAGGTAAGCTGCTTTTCCATCTAGAATTAAAAAGACAGAGATCATTACTCATCACCAGTGTAGTATTTCATTTTCAGTAACATTTATCAGGCTTTATTTATAGAACACTATACAATGGTAAAGCAGCTATACAAAAATGAGCATACCCATATCTTTGATAGCTAAATAGAGATCAAAAAAATACTATTAAAATTAGGTGGGGTCAGTGTAGTTTTTACTTTACAAAGTAATGCAGACATTTGCTTGTTGCTGCAATGTACAGAAGGGAAAAACTTGCACCAAGAGCAACCCAGTCTTCTTACTGTTTAATCTACTTGAATGTAACTACCTAACTAAAAACAAGTAACAAAAATCATAATCAGAGAGCTCAAAGCAGCTGGCTCAAAGAAGTTTTCCATTCAATGGAAAACAGTCTCACTACTTCATGGTTAAAAAAATAAAGGCTTTCAAAGCTACTGAAAGACAAGTTCTGTCATTAGAAACAAACAATCAAGGCAAGTTAATTCTCATAGTTAACTCTGTTTTCAGTCTCCATCATGGAGACTTGCTTGTTCAGCAAGCCAGAGGACACACAAGTTAAAAAATCAGAACACAACTTCTCTTCCTGATGCAGCACATCCATCTTTTCTTTATCGCTGTACTAGTAGAGAGTTGTCTAAAAATACACTTAATAGATCTGGTGCTCTGAGAACATGGGTTCATTAAGGCTTTAATTTTGAAAGGCTGGACTTAAGAACATTGAACAACTGCATCAGCTTAGATAGATCACCTTCTGCAGTCCAGTGGAATCCTCTTCAGTGTCATCAGGTAAGAGGATGATCATACTAAGTTCTCTTCCATCGTAAGGCAGCTCTAAAACACGGACCTTCTCCTCAGGGATGTACCCAAAATTAAATTTATTTTTCTGATACATCATTTTTACTGTCCTTCTTTCATTCTGGATGAATAAAAAGCACCAAAAGTAACAGTTAAGAAAATACCCATTTGAAGAACCGATAGGAAACAAGTAAGTTTCAAATTGCATTTATATAAACACTTTTCCTCCATTATGAAAATGCTTTTCTCAGACTTCTGACTCCCTGTTTAATAAGAGTTTCTTCTGAAGAAATAATGTGTTTGTATTATTTGGCTCTCCTTTGGCTTCTACAGCACAGTCCTCACAGAAACTGAAACAGTTTCTTCAAATTGCTGTACCTTTGTATTGCCCAAAAATGAAAATATTAAGCCAACAAAGATCAACTCTTTTAGCATAAAGCAGAAGACTGCATACAGCAACTTGTAAATCTATTAACATAAACAAAATACAGAACAAGAAGATGGGGCTTAATCAAAGTGTCCTGTCATTTTAATACTGCTTACCTAGCATCACAAACACACACAGTTCCTAGCTGAAGATCTACTGCAGACAGGAACTTCACTAGGTCCTAATCCATAGGTGAGAATTGTCCCTGATACTATTCCAGTAAGTGAGACAACAAAGAGCTTGCTGAATACAGAAAAATACTAAAATCCATTAAAAAATAATTAAAATATTCATAAATGACTTCATATTTCTTAATTATTTTATCTGGAAGCAAAGCTGCACGTTACTACCCATATTATCTGACCTCTCCATTACTTATCCTACCAAGACATATCTGTATTACCTTATTTAACCGAAATGGTGCATCAGTGGTGTCAGCTTCTTGAAATTTCTCTGCCCAGTTTGCTTTGAAATAAATAGCATTCACCAGTACCAGCTTGGTCATGCTATCAACTGAGCCTTCAGACAGCAGATCAGGGATTTTGCCTTCAGAGGCAGCAGAGAAAAAAAAGTCATAACAAAATTATGTAGTAAGTTGATGGCATATAAAACATACATTGAGAAACTGATGCCATAGAAATACTAAAATACAAAACTAATCTATTCCTGTAATAATGTGTATTTCAGTACCTGTCCCTCTACTTCACATGCTTTTTAATAGTACACACTGCTATAACTGTTGATATACAGGGATTTGATGAAAATGTAATATTGTTAGTTTAAACTTTCACATGCAACTCATCTACTCATCATACAAGAACTACAGAACACCCACATTAAGGAATACTGAATTTAGAAATATATATATGCAATATGGACCAGGACTGACTAAAACAAATTCTCCATTTGTACAGTTGTACTCATGAGTACAACTCCATGTTTAGGCATCTCTCCTGTACTCATGGCCTGAACACAAAAACAAAATGGAAAACTCTCAGGACTTATGGAACTGTTTAAATGTCTTGCTTAGGTTATTTCTGGTTCTGTCCATGCATCAAATGAATATCCCAGGGCAGAATTAAACGGTTGTAAAGACAGCAGAGAATAAAGCCCATTCCTGCTCCCAAGATATGAAACACTGCCAGTTATTAATGAAAAGGTAGTTTACCTTCAGTTTTCTCCTCGACCCACTGGTTAATTTCTTTCCTGGCTTTATCACAAGCCTGAAGAAAATCAACTGTAGCCAAATCAGCTCCATATAATTTCCGCATATTAGTCAGGAAATCCTAGATTTTGGAACGATAAGAATAGCTTTCACTGCTTGCAGGTAAGAAAACATCTAATTATCAGGTAGATAAGGTGTACACGGACTGTCACCTGCTCTGAGGTGGGGCTCTAACAATGTTAGTGCTTGGGGGGTTCTGAAGTTAACAGGTTTTTTCCCCACTCTTAGAGTAAGCCTCATAGTACACACATAGCCATGTCTAGAGCTGATGGGATGCTTACTGCAGGTGTTGCAATATTTACCTATCATTCTCCTGAAACAGGCTCAAGCACAGCTAGGATAAAAGAAAACTCCCCAAAATAGCTGAAGAGGGACAAAAACATTAACTTATGTGCACACAAAGTTATAATTCACTGGTGGAGAGGCATGTTGTTAAAACATATTGGATATCCCCTCCCAAATAAATAACGTTTTCCAAAATATTGAAGTAATCTGGTACAACTCCAATGAAAATCCCAAAAAGCTGATTGCAACAGGAACAGAACTGGCCACAACCTAAAAAAGCTGGTTGCAACAGAGTGGGATGTTATGATAGTTACTGTAAACTAAGAACTTAGACGAACAATTCTTCTCTTGAGGCCAAGCACAGCAGAAGTGAACAAGAAAAGAAAAGGGTTTGCTGTGTTACACCCCTTAGGTGAGAGGCACAGATGCCCACAGCTATGGAAATGCACATGGCAAGTACGAAATACTTTTGCCAACTGCCCAGTGATGTTTAGAAATACACCTGGAAATAGTTCTACTTCATAAATACTCAAGCAGCTGCATTTTCCCCCCAGGTCCCACCACACGCCATCGTGATGTGCACCACTGTACCGGCAGAAAGCTGTAGGACTTCTCTCCAAAGAGCCGGCTGGCCAGCCGCAAGAGATAGGGAGCATTGCTTCTGTTTATATCCATGGTCAGAGCCTGGAACCTGGAATGAACGTCTTCAATGTTGTCAAGACGAAGCGTCTGAAATAAAAGAAGTGAACTAGCTGCTGTTAATACCGCCTGAAAAGAACATACGGTGTCTCTGCAGGGTAGGTCTGATGCAGCAGGGCAGGATCCAGTAGGCAGGCTGAAGAAAGAGAAAGAAAAAGGCTGGAAGCTGCTTAGAGACTTCTGTAAACCTCAAAGAATGAATCAAACTGTCCCTGGGTGCTACGCTGCCCGTGTCAGCCACTTGTGTTGTGCTCCTGGTTAATACACAGTCACAGATGAAGCTCTTGATCACAACTCTTCGGGGATGTACCCAAATTTAATTTATTTTTCTGATACATTGTTTTCACCCTTTCTTTCATTCTGGAGAGACAAAAGGTACCAAAGTAACAGCCCTGTCTGCATTTCTGTGGGCCTCTCCTCTGTGGGCCACTGGGCCCAAGAACTCATTCCCCGGTGAGGAATCAAAAAGAGAGGTGATACCATGGAGACCCTTTTGCTTTCTTGGTTCTCCCTTTGGCCCAAGGGAACCTGGGGTTGTATATTTCCAGAATACACAATCTACTAACACAGGTGAGGTATTAAGAAAATTTAGAGCAATTATCTTTTATAATTTTATGAAAATATATTTCCATAAATACATATACACTCCATATATACTTTTTTACATATAAATATATATATATTAAGAAAATATTAGCTTTAAAATCAAACACATTTCTCCAATTTCTCTTTACCAGCACCTCCTTTTCGAGAGGCAAGCTGGCTGGCCAAGGCTTATAGATATGACAGCAGAAGCTGCCAGACCTCATAGACAGGGAAGGCTACACCAAAGCAGGGGCATTCACCTTCAAACTTAAACCATGCATTTCCCAGTAGGGAATACTGCTGTGAAGCAGTCATTGGATTCAAAGGAAAGCCTTCCCTTTCTCTCACTGGGTTTTTGCTCAGGCCTTGCTGGCCACCTCAGTGCAAGCTGTGCTGTACAGATGAATGGCTGAGCAGGAACATCACGGAGGCAACCTTACAACAGAATTATGATCCCGGAAACAAATTTCTCTGCGCTTGCTAATAGCTCTTGACAGTTACTAATTGCTGCCTCTTTAATTAGCACTGTGTTCATAAGTGAAGTATTATGGTACAGGAACATGCCCTGCTGAGGATGACTGAGTTGAAAGACATTTATTTTCCCCCCCCAAGTTCCTTTTGCATGATTTCTGCTGTCAGTAGGTTTATCCTAGGTGGGGCTGTCAGTCTGATTACATGAAATATGTTTAAAGTCTGTTTGAACAAGTAGTGGGAAAGTAATTTTATTGAGTAAGCACAGCAACACTCAACAGTATAAAACAGTTCCTCCTAAAGTCCAGAATACAAAGGTGAAATTATTCATAGGGAAGCTCATGATGATGACTGCAATGAGGAGACTCATACGCCCTTTTAAAGGTGTTAGCCTAATGAGGGTGCAAAAATAACAGTGACTGAGTCCCTTCCATGACAGAGGTTTCAGGGGAAAATGGCACACTCCTATGTGCACCATCTTTGCAATTTATAAGGAAGTTTTTTTAAACTATCCTGCTCAACCTAAGGCTATGATAAGGATAACCATGAAGGCTGAGCTCCTTCCAGACACCCTAGTGCCTGGCTGTTAGTAAGAGATTGATACTCAGGTAGCATCACCATGCATCATCATAGTTGTTACACTTTAGATATAACACCATAGATTGCTACTGTGTTTTTTTACAAAACACACAGAATTACTAACAATGAGCACACCACTGGTGATCTTGTGTTACGAGGTAATAGTTTGTCAAAATGTCTCATGAAAACTCACAAAGCCTTGCTGCTGGAAATTACGATCAATTTAGAAGGAGACTGACTAATGCAATTAGTTTCCTCCTTCAAGAATTAACAAGGGAAATTAAATGAGCAACAAGGGCCATAAAAAATACAGGCAGAGGGCTCTGGAGCAGGGTAAGGCAGAGGGTGATTAACTGCAGAGTATGAGGAAGACTTGGTGTGTATGACAGAAATCTTGTCCTGAGCACATAAAAATACCCTCCTTTCATCTTCCTTCTTCTAAAACATGACCATTTAAATGTTTAACCATGTTAAAATAAAATATAAAATTAATGACCCTTTTATTTTACTAACCTTCAACACCTGGGCTTCTGTATTACCTTTGGCCCCCAAAAGGACCATGGCCAGAGCAGCAGAGATACTGACAGGAGAAAAGAAGACATTTCCTGTTGGGTTGGCCTCACTAAACCTTCTGAGCAGATCAAGTGCAAATCTGCTGTTGGCAGTAGGCAGGTTCTCCATGGTTATAGCTGAAACATAAAACAATTGATAAGAACCCTGGGAAACATTCTTCAAACACCTTGTCTAACCTTGTGTGACTCACACAGTAAAAACTGGATTAAACTGGATGAAGCTGCTTACAGAAACAACAAGAATATCATTGTCAGAGCACCTTATCCTTAAAAAAAAAAAATCAGTCACATCGAAAAAGCAGGGGATTTTTTTCCATGGTAATTGTATATTCCAACCTTCTTTAACATACTAACTTAAAAGACATTATTTTAAAAAAAGTCTTGCCTGCAGATCTGAAATTGGAAGTATATGTGCTGGTAGGACTGCAGAAGTCCCTCAGCCTCACAGACCCAGCACACATCAGGGTTCTCCCTCCTGCAGCATTCCCTCTGCTTCTCTACCCGCATCCTGCACAGAGGACATTCAAAACATCTGCTCAGGGACACTCAGACACCTCTCAGCAACCTGCCCGTCTTCACGGCACAAAACTCATGTCCCTGAACTGCGTCAACCCTGCCAAAGGCTTCGCTGGCTATCAGCAGTGGAGAGCACCGCTGTCGCCCGCCTGGGCTGCCGAGAGCACTGGAGCTGCCTGCCCGCCGCATCCAGGGCCATCGGGACGCGGGCGGGGAGCCCGGGGCTCTGGGAGCTGCGGGTGACCTACCGACCGCCGAGGACACAAGCGAAGCGCAGAACAGACAAAGCTTCAGGGCTGACACTGAGCAGCGATGCATTTTGGGGAGATGCTCACGAGCAGGCCCTTGGAGAAGGGCGAAAGGCGCAAGGGCCGGGTCAGGCACAAAACCCCACCCAAGGGCAGTGGCGGTACCGCTGGATGCTGTGCAACCTTCCTGCTCGCCCAGCTCAGATTCCGGCTGCTCTGAGCTTGCTTGCAGCCGGACTCTTGTTTTTTCTCCTCCGGACCCAACTGAGTGGAGGAGTTTACATCAAAATTTGGGTATTTCCTGCACGGTCTTTCTACAGCAATTGCAAAATACCACCCATTATCGGCTTCCTCCGTGCCAGACACATAAACACCCGGCAGCTTTGCGACGTTCTTATCGAGCTCTAGGCTAAAGAAAGCCCACCAACACCCCTAAAAATATTCATGCCCACGCCCCGAGGCGTACTTTCACTTTCGCTTACCTCCACTTCACTGCGCAAGCCTTTCACCCAAACCAGCGGTTCGACAGTGCCCACCCCCGGTGCCCGAGAAGCGCCCCCCACCCCGCGCAGACCCCGCCGCTGAGGGGGCGAGGAAGAATTTCCCCTTCTCGTCCCGTTACCGCCCCTTTCCCGTAGGATGCCCCGGGGGCGGGGGCGGGGACAGACCCGCGGAGCCCCAGCGCAGCCAAGCGCCGCTTGGCCGCCTACCTGCCGGGCAGCGGGGAGCGGAGCGGAGCGGGATGGGATGGATCGGAAGGAGCCGAGCTGCGCAGTGACACCGCGGTGTCACCCGCGGGGACCCCGCCGGGGCGGGGGGGCGGGACGGGGCGGGACGGCAGGTGTTACCCCGCGGCCACTCCCGTCCGGGTGTCCCCGGTTTCCCGGCTGAGAGACGAGGGAGCTTCGGGAGTGGGATTAACCAACAACCCCCACCTTGAGGCAGCGATAAGAGATCCAGGTGTTTTAGACCCGTGGGACAAGGACACCCCGGCTGCCTAGAGAGGCTCGTCTCTGCCTTCCGACCCTGTGTCTCTATTTACACTCATCTTTTATAAAGTTATTTCGCTATTTTTTTTTCTTTGGTTTATCGCAATCTTTATTCTCCATCAGCCCTCGGTCTGGCTCCCAGGACGTCCCCACCCATACTACCCATATTGGTTTTAGGTGCACAGCATCAGCCCCTTAACTGGAGTGTATGGCATGCGTCCTGGTGACAAAAGTGTTGGGTCTCACTCCTCTCGCCTGCAAATAATGCTTTTACTGGCATCACCCGAGACAGCTGGGTTACTGTGCGCTGAATAAAGGATAGGCCCATCTAGCACCTTTTGGGTAATGTCTACCAAGCCTTGATTTGAAGCTGTGCAAGAATACAAGAATACATTGCAGTCCTGCCCAGAAAAAAACTATTATCAAGGGACCCCCCTTGCTATAAATCCTTTCAAGGCCAACCACTAATGTATGGCAACCCAAGTAAGCACCTTGGTTTCACTACCCAGAAAAATCTTGTGTTTATAGATGAATTCCAAACAACCTACATAGAAGCTGGTATTACAAGAAATAATTGGGGTTTTCAGAAAAGAGGTTTAAAAATGTACTATTTATAGTGGAAAAAAGAAGCAGACTTCTACAGCAATTACTGTTCATTTATTATTACAAAAACAAAGTGCAAAAAACATGCCTGTGTTAGGAAAGCTGTTACAGCTTTGTATTTGGTATTCTACAGTTAAACTACGTTCTTTATTAAAGGACCAGAACCAGGTGACAGCTAATGAACTCAAGATCTCCTCTGGTGATAGTTCTCACCCCATAAACACCCTACAAGGACATATGTTGCAAAAACATTTTTGCCTAAGTGCTGCTCCAGTTATTAGCCAAAAAAACACATCTAGGCAGGATGCTCAGTAATTCCTGGAGCAGGCTCCCAAACACTCCTTCCAGCTCCAGGGCACTCAGTGGATGAGACTGGAAGGTAAAAG
>VZRS01013382.1:44859-78693 GCA_013398055.1 Ifrita kowaldi | reverse complement strand
GCGCGGCGGGAGCGCGCCCCGGCGGCACGGGAGGAACCACCGCCACTGCGGGGGGGAGGGATGCCTGTGGGAGCTGTTGCAGAATCGCGCAGAATAGATTAGGTTGGAAAAGACCTCTGAGGTCGTCGAGTCCAGCCTGTGACCGATAGCCGCCTTGTCATCCACACCATGGAGCTAAGTCTGTCCTTAAACACCGCCAGGGACGGTGAGTCTGCCGCCTCCCTGGGCAGTCCGTTGCAACGTCTTCATGGAGAGGGGGGACACAGAGAGAATCGAGACTGATAGAGGGTAAAAAGGCACGGAGAGAAGATTCTTCCTCCCCTCGCCCTCAGAGATGGGCCCCTAATTCAGCATTTATTGCCGTCGTGAGGCGGTTTTCATCTCTCTTCGTACCTTACCCCTGCTTCGGGAGAATGGTTGGGTCCCACTGAGTGATGTTGCTGAGGGAAGCCGGGAGCACAGTTTTCAGCGGGCGTTGGTGGTATAGTGGTTAGCATAGCTGCCTTCCAAGCAGTTGACCCGGGTTCGATTCCCGGCCAACGCAACTTCGTTTTTCTCCTTCTCGTATTAAATTTTTTTTCCCCCGTTTCTCACCGATCCGAACCGAATTGAGATGCACCGGCACGCGGAGCGCCCGCCCGCCTGCGCTTTGCCCACTTGAGCCCCGGCGGGAGAGGGGCGTTGCTCAGTGATGGGGCGCGTGGTGCCGGTTACTTCTCTTCCCAGCGCTCGGTGGAGGCCCCGAGTCGTCAGGAGACGACAGGGAAATAAATAAATCCAAATAATAAAACACAAACCCTTAAGCAAGCCCCTCCAAACAAACAAACAAGAAAAACCAAGCAAAAAACGAAATAAACCGCCTCGGAAAACCAGCCTAAGCTGAAAGAAAACAGGTGTTTCCGCCCGGGATCGAACCGGGGACCTTTCGCGTGTGAGGCGAACGTGATAACCGCTACACTACGGAAACGCGCCGTGAGGACGTTTTACGCACGGTGAGGGATGTTCCCGCCATGGCGGCTGAGGGGACGCGGATCTCCCTCATGGCAACCTCAAAATAAGCCTCCCGCAAACCCCGAGAAGCGCCGCGGGGGACTCCCAGTGCCTATCATTAATGACTAATTGGAGTTCCTAGAGACCCGCTGGTCTCAGGAGGCGGCTGAGGTGCGTGTCCCGGGCAGTGTTTCGGGGGTCCCCTCAGAGACGACACAGCCCCACCGGAAGGTTCCCGCTGAGGGGGCGCAGGGCGCTGCTGAGGAAAAGTCTTTTTTCCCTAAGGCAGCTGCCACCAGATGTCGGTAGAATAGTGGCGACAGGGAGTGGAGCTCCCTGAAGAGCCACCCGGGAGGGACAGGACCCCCCCGGCCCAGGGGACAGGGCCTGGAAGAGGAACGACCCCCAAGGACAGACCTGTTGACAATCACAGATTCACAAGATGCCAGACTGGTTTGAATCGGAAGGACTTTAAATGTCATCTCATTCCACCCCCTGCCACGGGCAGGGACACCTTCCACTGTCCCAGGGTACTCCAAACCCTGTCCAGCCTGGCCTTGGACACTTCCAGGAATGGGGCAGCCACAGCTGCTCTGGGAGCTCCATTCCAGGGCCTCAACACTCTCAGTCAAGAGCCGACAATTCCAGATAGCTCTGAGTTTGTTCCTCTTACCCTACTACAATGTTAATGGCGATCCTTCTCTTTTTGGTAAAATCTCAGCCCTTGGAATCAGGTGGTAACATGAGAATTATTTTTTCCTGTTTTGTTTTCTTTGTGGAATTGTATTCTATGCTCTGCTGGCTGCAGAGAAAAGCTTAGAAGGGAGAAATGAATCATAAACCCAGATGAAAGCAAAAAGAACCTCACTTTTAATAACACTTGCTCTTAATAAAATCTACTTTTAATTCTACAATTTCATTTTACAATTTTGTAGCTGATCTTTTGATTTGGGGCCAAAAGGGATAGAGAAGAGGTTGTCACATGTCCTTTAACTTCAGGGCTTGCCAGTGCTTTATTCTGATTTATGATAAGGATTATAATGTTACATCCAAGTCCATGACAAACCTGATGATGTCTCGGGACTTGTTTGCTTCGTGTTGTTGTTAAATATCCTGGAGTGAAATTCGTTTTGCCTGCAGCTGGCAGAGCTGCAGAGAGGACTGGAACCAGCCTTTGCACTGAGCATCAGCTGAATGTGCTGGGGCAGAGCTGATCAATAGCTGGGGGCAAGGTCCCCTCCCTCGAGCAGGGGAAGTGGATCTGTGAGTGACCCAAGACCATCCACGGAAAGATTCAAATGCTTTGGGGTTTGTTTTCTTCCGCAGCCCTCTTTCAGCCTGGCGATGGGTGGAGAAAGGAGCTGCAGAGCACACAGCGCCAGGGAGGAAGCTCTTGGAAGGTACCTGTGGGAGGCAGAGGCAGGAATTCCCTGAAAGACATCGTGCTGTCGGTGTGAACTCCCGGACCCACAAGGCTCCCGCGGTGGTCCCTGGTTCTGGCAGCGCTGGCTTTGGGGGCACAGACAAAGCCACCTCTTCCCGCTGGCTCTTGCTTGCTGGAATGGCTCCCGGGGATGTTCTGGCTTTTCTGACAAAGGTCCATTGTCAGGGACGGCTCAAACTTTGCCCGCAGGACAAAGAGGCTGCAGCATTTCGGTCTCCCTTCCAGCCCCTGACCTATCCCACTTCCTCCGCTGCCAGCGCTTCCCACCAGTGTGGCACTGCTGGGTGTAGGAGCCCCCACGGACAGTCCCCAGAGCACGAGGAAGGGCTGTCGCAGGGGAAAAAAGAACCCGGGGGCTCATTTGGAGGTGAAGGCTGGATATTCTCTTCTATTATCACCAGCATCTGCCCTTTCTGAGCGAGGAGCCCTCCCCCAGCTCTCACCAGCGGCCATGCTCGGCTTTGTTTCCCTGACACGCTGCACTGGCGGCACAGTCCCATTCTTCCCTTCTCCTCCCTCCACTCCCAAAGCCTGCGTGGCTGTTCCAAGAGGGGAGCTGGAAGCACTGTGGAGCAGGAGAGCTGACAATCAGGGCCGGGAGACAACGCTGCCGCGCACAATACCCCCCCAATTAGCCATTCATTTCTTCTGCCTCTGAAATGGGGAGCACAGCCCTTGTGCTGGGAGATAAAACAAGAACGGCTTCAATAGCACTGATTTAAATTAGGTCAGGCTGGCCTTTGTGTGGCAGGGACCACACAATAGCTGTCACACGACGGTGGAGGGGAGCAGCATAAAGGAAAAGAGGCCAAGCGAGTGGCACAGATGCTGGGAGTCGGTGGGTGCTGGGACATGGGGGGTGCGTGCGGATGGTGGAGGGGCAGACACTCAACCAGCGCGTGGTGCTGAGGCATCAAAGGGGCGGCATGGTCAGCAGGGGACAGAGAAGTCACACACTGCCTGTGCAGAAACGAGCTCTGCCACGCCACAGCCATGTGCCTTGGGAAACTGGTCTTTAACCACAATTGGTTATGAGACAAAGGGGTGACACGCTCTGGACCTCTCAGGACGAGAAGGATATTGAGGGGCTGGAGTGTGTCCAGGGAAGGGAACAGAGCTGGGGAAGGGTCTGGAGCACCAGGAGTGACTGAGGGAGCTGGGGGGGCTCAGAAAGAAAAGGAGGCTTGGGGGAACCTTCTCGATTGTTGGGGTGTCCTGTGTAGGGCCTGGAGTTGGACTGATGATCCTTGTAGGACCCTTCCAGCTCAGGGTATTCCACGATTCCATGACCTGAGTTTCAATCCCCAGTGTTGCCCAATTTCTTTCCCCTCATAAGTGCCCCAAAAGCCTGAACAGGTGTGCTGTGAAATCCTTCACTGGCTTCCTTAGGGATGAGCATGTGTGGGGAAATATCAGCAACTCCCTCAAAGTGATCTCTGAACTCAGGTTCTCAAAGCCATCCGAGTGTCTGCCTTCAGAGAGAGGTCTTGGGGAGAGTTTTCCAGGAGGATGTGAGCACCGGAGCCTTGTCCTGGTTCTCCCCCCAGGTTCATTAATATCCTTATTGCTGTTTTTACAGTGGCAATGCAGATGTTCATGTTTATCTGGCCATGGGAGGACATGAGAGCAGTGTGCTCAGAGCTATCAGCAAGAGCCTGATCTTTTCAGCAAGCTGTTGTCATGGTCTAAATGAATTTATCCAGGTAAATCCATATGCAAAGGAAGGGCGGGTAAGTTTAAAAATAAGAGTCCACCCCTTCAAGTATCCCAGGAATAAATGAATGGTCTTTTGTGCCCCAGATTGGACTTTTACAGGTACCACTTTGCTACAAAAACCAGTGGGGGAAAATGTGGGTGTGGAAAAGTGGGAAGACATCATCAGCCACTTAATGCAGCCTTTTTGGAAGGACAGGGTGATATTCTTTTGCAGTTGCAAGAAAAAGCTGTAAACAAAAACGATACTTAAGAAAAATGTTTATTGTATTACACAGTCATAATTTGCATGCTGAAATTACAAATGTTATCATTTCTACTACTGATGGTAAAAAAGTAGGTGAGCCAAAGCACTGTGACAGCCAGTGCCAAAAGGAGAAAACTAGGTTAAGTTGAAGTATCAGTTGTTCCTATTCCCCTTCATTTGTTTGTTCACACATGAATTTTTTTTTTTTTTAATCCAAGACAGCTTAGAGCCACTCTGGGCCATCAGCTACAATGGCCTACATAATTCCCAGGCTGATTTAAACACACTGCTTCCCATGGGCACACACAGGCAGCGGAATATTCAGTGGCCACCAGCTGATATTGGAAAGACAGGCACTAAAAATAAGTTGTCCTTTTTTAACAGTAAGTGTAATTAAGCACTGAAGTAGTGCCTGTTGTAGGGAGGTGGCCCTGAAGGCACGGAGCCAAAACGAGACATGTTGTTAAAAGGTATGTTCCCTTCAGCAGATGGTCAGAGCTCTGATGCATGAAGCACCCAGTGAAATTATCCACCCAGTTCCTGTAGGAAGCCTGTCTGGAGCAACCAGAACAGCCCTAATTTCTCTCAAAATACAAATATATGGTTGCTAGTTTTCACTGCTTTGCAGCTATACTATTTGGTGTATTTTTAGCCGTTTAGTTGTGAGAACACAACGAAAACAGCAACAGCCCACTTTGGTTTGCATTTTGATTTACTTTCTAAAGCCCACACTGCCAGAGCTCCAGGAGCGTTTGGACAGCGCTCCCAGGGATGCCCAGGGTGGGATTGTTGGGGTGTCTGTGCAGGGCCAGGGGCGGGACTGATCCCTGTGGGTCCCTCCCAATTCAGGATGTTTCTACAATTCTTTTATTTGTTCTGTGATTCTGCTCACTGCTTCCTGTGGTGCCTGTCCCTGCACATGCGGTAACCCAGAGCCAGAAGAGGCAGGGTGTGATCATTGAGGGTTCCAAACAAGAAGACATAAAAGTTATATCTGATCACGTTATTGGTGCACACATCCCTATACATAAATAAATCAGAATGATACAATTACGTGTATATCAGTAGAGATCGTTATTCTCCAGCAAATGGCATCATCTGGGATGCTCCTGAGTTGTGACTGTGTAAGTCCCCGTATTCCTGAGATGGGCTCTATAACCTGAAATGCTCGTTGGAGTCCTTCAGCTCTCCAACAACCCAAAATCTACTGCAGAAAATAATATGTTCTGCAGAAGATTGGTTCATTCCCTGAATATTTATTTGCTGGTTTGGGCTGGGATATTTTTCTATTATTATTATTACTATTATTTGTTTTGTTTATTTCTTCTCCTTTTATCAGCTCCAGCTGAGACAGAAGAGGGTGGGAGGAGGGTTTTGTTCCTCTGGAGATAACAGGAGGCTGTGCCTGTGCAGCCATGGTGACAAGATCCAGGGCGCTTTCTGTCTTCCAAGCAATTTGCTCCCCACCCCTGGCTCCCAAGTAAAAGTGGGGCAGAGAAAGAGAGGAGCTTTTGTTTCTCAAGTGCTTCAGCTGTTACTTCTAATTAAGCGAAGAGCTCCAGTGCCTTCCCACTCCCCAGCCTAAGGAGGATGGAGTTGGGGCAAAAGGAGAGCCAAGAGGCTGTGGCAGCTCTCCTCTTTCCAGCTGCAGCCTGGCTGGGTGACCTGTGCCATCCTAGTGCCTCAGATTCCCTGGCTGCAGGGGGGAAGAAATGAGAGAGCCCGAGCCCAGCACGAGGCCAGATGGAAACGACCACCCCGCTGTTCAAGGTGTGATTATCGGTTTAGTGCAATATGTTCCCAGCTTCCCAGACATGCTGACTATCAGCAAATTGCTCTTTCCTTCTCCAGCTTTCCCTGGATGCCATCCCGTTCTCTCTGAGATGCCAGCCCCTGCCCTGAGGCCTAACAGCATTTCTCCAACCTCCCCAGTGTGCCTCTTTTTAACCCCTGCTGGCATCACTGGGATGTGCTGCAGGAGCCAGGTGAGGTGTCAACAGCCAGGGATTGGGCAGGTGGCCTTGGCACAGCCACGTGGGGTTTGTGGGACAAGGAGAGTGGGGTGGGCAGAGGGCAGAGCTGTGACAGCTATGAACCACACAGCCCCTGCCCAGCTCTGCCACAGGGAACACAGACTGTTCAAAGCACTGCACACACATGGGAAGGACTGCCAAGAGGGAAAGAGGGTGGAGATGTGGTGGGAGAGGAAAAAAAATGAATGTAGGGAATAGGAACGCTCAGGAATCCAATAGCCCTCGGACTCAATGTCCAAGCCCTGGCTCACCTCTGGAAGTTGCCCACCAAGGACTGAAGGAGCACTCCAGGTCATGGCTGCTCCCCTGTGCCTCTGCGCCCACTGCACTCTGTTGGATCTCTTCAGCCTGGGATCTCTCCCTGGGATCAGGGAGAAGTTTAGGCCCTCACTCGGAAACAGATGGTCTCCCTCTTGGGCCCCATCTGCCAGGCAACGCTGGAGCCGTTGGTCTCTGCAGTGCTGAGCAGAATCTTGTTTACTTTCCCCTCCCATCCCCAAGGTGATCGCGGGGCAACCCAGGCCTGCTGTTTCAGCCCTGATTTCCAGGAACAGCCGGAACTCCGAGGTGCAGGAGTGTAACCCAAGAGCAAGAGAGGGCACGTGGCATCGGCCAGCCCTGATCTCTGTCACTGCTCAGCCTGGGAAGAGTCCTGTGGTTGCAGGTGGTCAGAATGTTTGGGGAGTCCTTTGTTTGGAATAAAGCACATAGGAGAAAGGAGAAATCCAGGGTGAAGTTTCTCCAGGGCCAGGCTGCAGGATAGGTGCCAGGAGCAATTGGTGTGTGAGCCTTATCCATGATGAATCAATTAGTGCCCAGACCGATGAGAAATACATGGTGTATTTGGTGGAGTTGTTTGGCACTGATCTTCCCTGGAACTAAGTCCAGTAAAGTCTTTGGGTGTCTGGGCCATCTGGAAACCCTGGTGAACTCATCAGCCTCAGTGCTTCTGGCCAGGCAGACGGCTGGTGGCTGCTCTGGGGAAGTCCAGCCTTAATGCTTGGAAATCTCTTGTCAGCAGAAAGCCAAGGCCTGACATGGCCCGTGTGCTGGGCTCTTCCCCTTCAGGTTCCCAAGACAAGGCTGGCTAGGCAGGAGAGGTTGGAGAGATGGAGCAGCACCTGGCAGCTGCCCCCTTTTTCCCCCCTCAGGACACAAACAGTCTCCATCCACCAGAGATGCAGGGAAGTGTCTCGTGACAGCATTAAGCACACACAAAAATAGCAGGTGAGACCTTGAGAAGCTCTCCTTGAGAAGCACCAGCCAACATTACTGCAGCATGCCGGATAAAAGAACTTTACTTCTTCTCTTCTGGGTTCTGCTGCTGGAACTCTGTGTCAAGGACTGGAGGATATCATCCATCCGTGCACCAGCCCGTGTTTTCCAGAGACCTTGGCCCCAGCAGCCAGAGCAGCGAGGTCCTGCTCTCTCAGGTTGCCAGGTTAGGCAGTCAGTGCTCTAATGGTGCTCGCTGAGCAGAGGGCACGGAGCACCACTTTATCCCTCCCCGGAGGGTTCCCATCCGCGGAGGCTCCGGCCGGGATGCTGCCGGTGGCAGCTCCTCAGTAATCAGCCCCGAGGCAGGAAGTGGAAACTTTCTGCTTGCAGCCACTTAGTTTCATTAGAAGCATCACGAGAGAAAACGGGGCCTCAGGTGGGGCAGGGAGAAGCAGCGGGTGGGGGAGAGGAGTTTGCAGCCTGTTTTTCGTGGCACTTGGCATGGCAGCTTCAGCCGGAGAGGAAAGAGGGGCAGAGACAGCTCGGAGCTGGGGCCTGTCACCCACACTGGTCAGAGCTCTGGGGATCGTGCAGCTGGGTGAAGTGATTGTTGGGGATATATTATCCCTATCACTGCAAAGAATTTTTCCCCTTGTCTAGCCTAAATCTTCCTTGTTCAACACAAACATGATACTGTTCAGAGGTGGAATATTAAGAGCTGGAGTCGCTGCCTAATCACGTATTGATTTCAGTGGAGCTGAGCTCAATGAGAGGAGTCTGCCCGGCCTTGCTCCATCCCCCTCATGCCCCAGGAGAATGTTTTGTGTGAGACTAAATGCCTCTATAAGTGCCTCTCAGCTCCCTGCTCATTGAGAGCTGTTCTGCACAGACACATTGGAGCACAGGATCTGGCCTGGAATCACATTTCCTTTGGCAAGAGGGATTTTATTTAGCTCAGTCTCCCTGGGCAGCGTGCTTGGTGGGGCTGTCAGTGCTCCTGAACGGGACTAAGAGCCCGGCCAGGCAGGAATTCTGCCACCAGCAGCAGCCCTCTACCCCTTGCCTCCCATTTCATTCATGTCCTCACCCAAGAGCAGAAATAAACTCAACGGCTCACCTCTAAGCCTGATTTCCCTGCTTACATTTTTCACTAAGCCAGCTCAAATGAAGCAGCACATGCAGGAATTGGACTTGATGATCCATGTGGGTCCCTTTCCAACTCAGGATATTCTACATTCTGTGCACCCTGATGGCTTTGGGAGAGCTCTGGGACGGGGACAGAGCTGGCAGGATAAATAGGACAGGGAAAAGTGACCAGAAGAACAGATCTCAGATTCCTGAAGTCTCATTCATGAAAAAGTATTGCCTCTTGTTCCTGGTCTGTGTCTCATTTGTGAACACAGATGTTCTATTATTCCCACGTGGATGAGCAGTTGTTTTCGTGTGAGCTCCTGTCCATCTTCCAGTTAAAGGCTTCGTTTGTTAGCCTTGGAGATTTCAGCAGCAATAGTCCTGTTTGGAGACACCCACGCAGTTCTGCAGCGAGCTCTGCCCTGGGATGGAGAGGAGCTGGGTCAGGGAATGCAGCAGCCAGGAGATGGAGCCGCTTGGCTCCTCAGCGTGGCAGCAGGCTCGGGAGAGAAAGCCCGGGCCCTTACAGGGCTCTTGTCCCTGATGGAACAGATGTGGCAGCTGCTTTGTGCCACAACCGCTGCGTGTTTGCGGAGCGGCCAAAGGACTCCCCGGGCTGTGCCTCGGGCTGGCACATGGGCCCTTTCATTTTCCTCAAGGGCTCTCGAGGAAGAGCTCATTGTACCTGCTTGGAATTAATTCTGCCAGTCCCCAGCCTGCTTGTGGACTCCCCGTGCTGGAGTTCAAGACATGCCTTTCATTTTTTTCCTTCTGTCTGGGACAATTGATATCCTGGGATGGAGCTGCATCAACAGCCGGGACCTGATCCTAGTAAAGACCACAGGGACCTGACTTGGAGCCTCCAGGAATTGGATTCTCCAAGTCTCCCTGCAGCAGCTGCTGGCTGGCAGCTTTGTCCCATTCCCTTGTCCCCCCAACCCCAAGGATCCATCTTTGTGCCCCATCAGCTGGAAGTGCTCTTCTGTTTGGGGCTGCCTCAGAACTGCTGGCACAACAGAGCTGTTTTGGTTCTGGCTGAGCACCCGGCATCTGAGCTCTCATGTGGTTGGAGCCCATTTTTTTTCAAGAATGAAAACAGTGGATTAATGAGCTGCTTGTGGCTAATGTGCAGGGTTTCTCAGAACTGGTGCTATTAGAGCCCAGCGTCATGTAGGAGGTAAATGGCAGCACACGGTGAATAAAGCAGTGATATAATAGGTTTAAGTAGTCCATTTCCCTTTGGAGTGTTACTGATAACAGGCCCAAATGCATACAAGATCATTCCCTTAATGAATAAGACTGCCTCTCTAGCAGAGCACGCACTGCAGTGCCTCACAAGGGGTTTATTTTTCATCATTTTCATCCAAAACAAGGGTTGGGTGTTTGAGTTGGAGTGGGGTGCAGGGAGCACTGTAAACATGGTCTGACTGATCCACAGGAGACACGTCCTTATTCCAGTGTACTGGCCCTGGATATAACCAGAGGAAGATACTCAGGACAGGTCACAAGGGTGTATAAAGAATAAGGCTTCTCCCACTCGTAGTTTTGTAGCTTCCAGCAATCTGTGGGGTTTGCTTGGATGTTGCATCTAAACTATTAAGTTTAATCATCACTGATAGACCAAACCTCCATAATCTTGTCTAAAACCTTTTGAACCTATTTATATTTTCAGGCTACAAGATATCCTGTGGCAAACGAGCTCCAAAATTTAATTATGTGCTGTGTGAAAAAGCAATTATTTTTGTTTGTTTTAAACTGGTCTGGTAATTTCACTGGGGCACTGACTCCTCACGTTGTGAGAAACAGCATCTAAAATACCTGAGGGAAGGTAGAATCCCAGATTTTATTGGAAGGGCATGTGATTATGACTTCTAAGTGTTAAAAGCACTTCTGAAAATGGAGCACAGGTTCTACTTTTAATGCTTATGAAAATATTGCCTCCAGTGCTCTTGTTTGCTCTTCAGCTTGTTTTTATTTATTTTATTTTTTTTCCCTTAACCTCTCTTTACAAGCTGCCCTAGTCCCAGACAGATCCAGTTCTCAAGCTCCTTGTTTACTCTGTTTGCATGGGCTTTATTTTTTACAATGTTCTCCTTTTAAGTGCTGCAGCAGCTGAGAGTCTCTTGCGGGAGCTGTGAGCACAAACCCCACCAAGGACAGGCACATGCCTCGGGGCGACCTCTTCCTCCTCATTACGTTCGTGATGGTCTCAATGTCACCAGTTCAAGCACAGGCACACGGGGTTCAATACAACACCGAGATAAAGGCAGGAGAGACATCCCCACTCCCCCGAGGTGCGAGCGACTCTGCCGCTCCTTGATTGTGCCTTTGGCAGACACCTCATTAAAAGTGGGTTATTCCACACAAACATCCCCTTGTCCTTTCGCAGGCGTAATCTGAGTGTGAAGAGAGAGCTCAGCCCCACACCAGCGTGTCTGAGTCTGTCCAGACCCTGACTCTAACGAGCTGCTGTTCATTTGTAGCCTTCTCTGCCCTTCCCGGAGTTGTACTTCTCTGGTGCATCCTTAACTTACACTGTCTCACAGGCAGTTTTGATCGTGCCTCCAGCTACGAGAATGAAAATTAACATTATCCAAAGCAAAACCAGGACACTCCTCTTGCTAATCCTTTGATCTTAGTCCAAATAACATTTCTCCTCAGTCGGAGACACCTCTTGCATGAAACGTTCCGATGTAAAACTAAGTTAAGAGGTAAAGGAACCAGACTCTGAATCTTTCCCTTCCCATCGTGTAAATGGTTCAGTGGAAGGTGTCCCTGCCCATGGCAGGGGATGGAATTGGGTGATCTTAAAGGTCCCTTTCAACCCAAACCATTCTGTGATCCTCTGTCCTGCAGCCTCCTCCTGCTGTGCTCAGAGCTGTGGTTCTGAGCACTCTCTGCACTGCAGAGAGCTTTGCAGAGACTGCCCGTGCCTCAGTTTCCCTTTGCACGGAAAGGTTTATGGGTAGATTTGGCAGTACTGGGTTAACAGTTGGACTCAGTGATATCAGAAGTCTTTTCCAACTTAAACTTTTCTGTGATTCTATGGTCTGTGTGAGAACAAGCAGGGGTTACAGACAGGGCTGTGCAGCGCTCAGAGGGAGATGCCTGCAGGTAGCGCCGAGCGTGCGCACGGGGAGGGACCGTGGAGGGAGGTGTGAGGAGCTGCTGTGTGCGTGGAGGCTGCCACGCCTGTGTGTGGGCAGAACTTCAGCTGCATGTGCTGGGAGAAGGGTTTGGGGGAGGGAGAGGAGATTGGTCTACGTGGGAGCTCTGTGCCAGCCTGCAAAGGATCCAGGTAGGCTGGATCCGTGCGTGCAGCGGTGGAAAGCTTCCATCGAGGCCTCTGTGATTACAGGAGACTTTTTAAGCGCACCTCAGGAAAGGGATCCCAAACGCGTGCTCGAGCTCCTCTGTGGAGAGCTCCCAGGGAGCGTCTCTGCTCTGGAGCTGTTGTTCCGTTCGCGGTGTGGTTTTGCTCCGATGGGGCGCGTGTGGGATGCGCGGGCTGGGCTGGGCTGGGCTGGGCGTGCAGCGGCGGCCGGGAGGGCTGAGCCAAAGGCAGCTCACTGCCCGGGGAGCCGAGCACGCACCGCAGGGCTCTGCCCGAGCCACTCCGCCAGGAACATCGCCGAATTCCACACGAGCGCTTTCTATTTTGGGTGTTTCTCCGCGCACCTTTGCTCCCGTTTTCTGCCCGGCTGGCGTCAGGCCCTCGGGACCAAACCTCGGCTCTCCCGCACTTGTTGAGGAGCATCGGCAGGAGAGGGAGCGGTTCCCTTGGAAACCTCTGGATGCCCAGCAACAAGTCGCTGACAGCTGCCATGTGACCAGGTGCATTAATCAGAAATGTTGTATGAATCAGGTCAGATGGGGCCAAAGTCCAGCGCGCTCCCCCTCCACTGCGTTGCTAATTACTGAGCCGCAAGGGCTGCTCCGAGTACGGGGTGGAAAACAACTCAAAATAATTAAATCCAACAGTGACCTTTCTTGTCGTGGATTCTAAGTTCATCCCAGACTTTCTCCAGGAAAAAAATCGGTCCGATCCCCTCTTCCACTGAAACAAATCTTGAATGCAAATGAGTGAGGCAGAGGAGTCTCCCGAGGTGGAAAAGGCAGGCAGAATGAATGCGCCATGGACACAGAGAGTTCCCAGCTCTCTACTCACAACAAGCCCAACATTTCAAATGAATCTTTTGAATAAATAGATCAGGCTTGAGACACTTTGGGCTGGACAGGTACAGCTTGTGTTCATCACTTGGATCACTTTGAAAATCATATTTCTGAAGCCTCAACTGAATTTGATGGCCAGTATCACCAGTTAGAATGCAGGGAAAGGACCTGAGTCCAAAGTCCTGCCCAACATCCCTAAAAGAAGAGGTTGCAGCTCTCAGGAAAACAGGCAGTGCCTGTACATGCCTCGTCCCTTGTGAACTGCTGCAAAATGGCAGTTCTTTGTAGACACAGAGAACTGGAGCCCCTCTGCTCCGGAGCCAGGCTGGGAGAATTGGAGGTGTTCCCTTACTCCGGGTTTCCTTTCTAGTAGGATCTTCTAAGGGAATTAGGTATCCAAGGCTCCTTGCCCTTTGAGGTGTGTTGCAGCAGGACTCGGGCACCCCTCAGCATTTTCCATAAGATGTTTACACCTTCAGCACTCATTCTTTTCACATTTCCCCCAAGTCTCTGCTTTGCCTGGTCAAAGCCAGAGCAATGGCTTCCAGATTTGGCTCCTGAAGGAAAATCTCTTGCAGACGCGTGTCCAAGGTCAGGCACCAGTAAGGCTGTAACGTCTTCTCTTACCCCAACACCAATCTACATTCTTTGTGCTGTGACTAATTCATGGCAAGGTCATCGGGTCCTGCCAGGCTGATCCCCTGCCGCAGGGTTTGAGCCTCCCAGGCTATTCACTGATTTGTGTCACATACAGGTACATTCTGCCCCAAACCAGCTTTTATCTTGGGCAAAACAACGCTGTTGCCGTGGCTGGGCAGGGCCTGGGCTGGTGTAAGCCAGGCTAAGGATTTGGCCCATGATCCACGGTAGTGGGAGAAAACAGACAAACAAAAAGAGTTGGAAACAGAGCACCTGGCTTTATTGTAATTGCTCTGTAATTTGAATAGCATCCAGTGCCACTCGAAAATGGGCTCCTTCATGTCATCTGCTCTTACTTACAGGTCTTAAGAGCCCCATATTTACTCGCAGACATCCTTTTGAAGCAGAAATTTCCCAAATCAGACCTGAATGTGGCTCTCAAGTATTATCCAGAGATCTCAAGTATTACCCAGACCAAGCCTTCAGCTCTGGACCATTTTGATATCTATCTAATTAATGTTGCAACCAATTATTATTTTTCCTTTGGTATAGTGTCGTAACACATCCCATGCAGAGGATACACCAGGAGACAAAGCTTTACCCACCAGACTGACAGTCTAGGGTAACTTAGGGCAGTCTTGAAAAATTGGTGTCTGCAACCTGTGTATTTTCCATCTCAGAGATGCAACTCAAACCCATGCCTGCTGACACCCCCAGTCAAACCCAGGAACACGAGTGTTTCTGGAGGTGAGCATTAGGAAATTAATTTGTTTTCCGTGGTGAATGCTGTGCTCCTCGGCACACTTCAGGGAATAGCTGTCTGACCTCCTTGCTCTGGAAACAGGAGAGATCCAAACGGATTCCAGGTACTCAGATCTGGGCTGTCTTTCAGCTCAGTGTCTCTGGGAAGAAATTGAGGGTTGGGGTTTGTGCAAGCCCCAAAAACAGGATGATAAGGGCTGAGAATTTAGGGTGGAACTTGGCTTGTCCATTGGAGTGGGAAACCAGAGGGTACGAGCCCCCCAGGCCAAGGGACACTGTGGCAGGATGGAGAGGACAGGCTGGTGGCGTTTGGTCCTGGGAAATCCGGAGCGAGTGACACCCACAAAGCAAAGCTTCCGTGCTCACGCTGGGGCGCGGGGAGATGCAGATGGGCTCTCCCGGCAGGCTGCCCCCGCTGTTCCCCCTCCCGGCCCCTGTCCCTCCCGGGGAGAGCTCGGAGCCCGCTCCCCCGGCGCTGCCCCGTTTCCAGAGCTCACTGCTCCCCGGACAGACCTGTTGCCGTGTGCCCCCGCTGCCGAGCCGCCGGTGAGACTCTTACACTGAAGGCGGGCGGTCCCATGATGTAATGCTGCCGCAGCTGCCCGGAGCGGCCGCTGCCGTTGGCCGATGCGCGGAGTCCCCGCCCGGGCGCTCCGCCCGCCGCCCCCCCGGCGGGCCATAAAAGCCCCGAGGCAGAGGCAGGGCAGCTTCCACGGCCCCTCCGCTCAGGTGACCCAGGGACAGGTGAGCCCCGCAGGCGCCGAGGCGGCTCCGGGACGCTGCGAGGGGCTCCCCGCCACCTGTGGAGCCGGTCCCGCCTCTGCCGGGCGGCTCCTCCGGCGCAGGGACGCGGCGGGTGCGGGGAGCACCCGGGGGAAGGGGCCGCTCTCTCCCGGCCCTGGGGGCAGCCGGGGCGGAGGGGCCGGGGCGATCCCGGGGAGATTCCGACCGGATCCCGGCAGTGGGGCCGCGGATCAGCACCACGGACAGCGCCCGGCGGCGCCTCCCGGGCGGGGCTGGACCGGGACACGAGCCGGGCACCGGGCACCGGGCACCGGCGGGTGCGGGCAGGACTCTCCCGGGACATCACCGCCCACCCAGAGCCACCGAGGCGGCGCTGGACTGTTCGCCGGGGCCAGGGTGAGTCCAGCGCGGAGGGGTCTCAGCGGGAGAGGGGAGGCAGGAGAGCGGCAAAGGGGAGCGGCACATCCCGGGCAGCTGCCCGCGGGTACCCGGTGCCGGACAGGGATGTCCGGGTCGTGTCCGATCCAGCCCTGCCCGACACGGACACAAAAGGGCCGGGAGCCGTCCCACTGCCCCGAGCACGGCACTCGGGAGGTACTTGGGGTCTGGCTGAGAGCCGAGGGCTGGATGAGGTGGGAAGGGACATCGGGATGGATGCGTTTTCCAAACATCCCTGCCAACCCCAGGTAAGACACACTCACAGCCTCGGGTAGGGCAGGGAGTAAAAACATTTGGGAAGCAAGGAATGATGACATGAATCCAAATGTAACCTGCACTTTCCATCTACTCAACATCAAAGCTTTATGCTGGAAAACCCAACACTCCTGTTTTGAAAATGTGTCTGACTGGTAATTCATGTGTGAAGTTGCTCTTAAAATTCCCTAGTTTGTAGGAGAAACAGGACATTTCACCAAGATACTGTTGGGAGCTGATGCTTCATGAACAGTTATTAGAAATTATTTTTCCTCCATAGTTTATTCTATCTGACTACCCAAGATCTGCCTCACAGTAGTGGCACACTTTGGGTCCACTGACAGATTGTGTTATATTGAAGTGCTCAGTGGCTAAATCACAGTGGATTTTTTCCCAAAATGCTCCCCTCCAGAGGAAAAAATTAAGAATTGAGTGTGATCAAATTAAACAAAGCTATTGGTTTTTGGTTTTAATTTTGACAAAATTAAAACAACAAAGTATTTATCTCTCACTCAAGCTGAAATAAAACATTGTTTCCTGTTTAGATTATTAAACCAAGGATCTAATATAGAAAATAAAAAATATAAAATGTTGACGTGTTTGAGCACTTTGGAAATTAAGCATTTTGCAGTGCTATTGCCAGGTGAAGTGATTTGATGCATTTGTTTTATCTCCATTTTTGGAAGCTGAGATATTCCCTCAATGAATCCCTGTTCATTGGAAATTCTCCCCCAGCTCTGGTAAACGTGTGTTTAAACACTTTGCTGAACAGAGGCTCAAGAAGGTGATTTAATCCAGGCTCAGCCTGGCCACATCTCCTGTTCTTACACTTGTGTTTTTCCTGAGTAATGTTGGTCTCCAAGAAGAAAAGGAAACAAGCTGTTCTCCATCTTAAGGAAACTCCTATTTGTTATTTTAGAATTAAATATTTGGGGGGAAAAGAAGAAAAACACTTGAAAAGAAAGTTATTTCCTTTCAGGCCTTGAGTATCCACACGGCCTTTAGACATATTTTATAGACATTGAACAAACTAAGGGTGGAAATGTTCCCCTATGGGATTGGGGTGGAGAGACATCTTTGTTATCTCTCTGTAAATCTTTTAATATCTCCCATCAGTTTTGGGTGCACACGGTGACTCTGATCTGTCCTGAATGCAACAACTGCTGAGGTTTGCTCTGGGCAGTGCCTTGTCTCTGCCATCACCAATATCAGGCTTTTCCCTTTGAAGTTCAGCTGTAAAATAAGGGGGGAAAATCGTGTTCTTCACCTCCTAGCCCAAAAAGCCACACAGAAGAAGCTGGAAAATTATATTGCACCAAATACCTATTCCTTCTTTTATGGGTTTATCTCCGCATTCTGGGAAATTGCCTAATCAGATTTCATATTTAATATAAAGAATAGTAGGACAGATGATATCATATCCTCAAAGCTAACTAAATTTTGTATTGTGCAGTCTTGCTTAATCAAAATTTCATTTCCATTTGTTCAGGGCATATTTTGTCACTTTTTTTTTTTTTTAACTGGCAATTTTCTGTAGATCTCATACATGGATCCAACCCTGTCCCTGACAGAGGTCTCTGAAGAACAGGGAACTCAGGGTAAGGTCTGAACTTAATTCAGTTTAATTCCTGACCTTTTAAGTATTCTTCAAAATGAGTATACTGGAAATCAATCTGGCAGGAGGGTCCCACATCACCTGCTGGAAGGAAATATTTGAAGTTTTGCTAGCAATAATCACCATACAGACATACAGATGTTTGTTATTTAAAATTCAATAGAAATAAATCCTGTTAAAGGCAGGATCCTCCTTGCCCTCTCCCCCTCCCACCACACAGACAATGTTCCAGGCTCCTGGCTCTGTGTGCCTTGCACAAATATTTGTCTGTGCGTTGCTGCCACTCCACTGCAATCGTGGCATCTGGTAGTAGCTGGGAGACTGGGAGGTGCTTGGGAATCTCAGCAGGAAAAAGAGAGTGGATTTCAGACGCAAGATCTGCAGCAGCTTTTGAGCCTGGATAAACAGGGCGAGGTTGTTCTGCCTTCAGCTGGGATTTGTTCTGCCCCAGACACCTGAAGCGGATTCACCTTCAGCCTCTCTCAAACACTGCACTCAATGTGTGCCAAGCCCAGCCCTGCTCGGGGCACACCTGGTCCTGCCTCACACCAGCCCCAGCCTACACCCACCCCAGTCCTGCAGGATTCAGGCCAGAGCGAGAGCTCAGGGAAGTCTGAGCAAAGGATTTGGTTTTTTCTGCTCACCCAAATCATAGAATCACAGAAAGGTTTGGGTTGGAAGGGACCTTAAAGCTCCTTGGGACATGGAAATTGTGTTCCATGTGTGTTCAGCACTTAACAATTCCGACTCTGGGACTCTGGCTCAGGGGTTTAGGAAGTGCAAAGAAAAGATCCTTCACGGCACAGCCCGTGGCTCTGCAGGTGAACACATGAACCTGCACCAAGCCAGCAAACCCTGCGTGTCCTCAAGGGGAGAGCTTTGCCTTTTGATTTATTTTAATTTGGAGACTCAGAATTTTTCATAAACCTACAGTAACTTACACAGTATCAGGTCCCACTTCAGGAGAATACGAATGCACTTGCACAAACTTCAGCACTGAACTCCCTCAGGAATCAAACTAAAGTCAAGCACTTGGCTGCACTGAGGATTAAAGGATGTTTCCATAATGTTATGCAAAGATCTTCTCTTTATCCTGTGTCACTTAAGGCTGTACATTCTTCCCAAGTCATGTTCAGAAACACAACTCCCTCCCTTGTGATTTTCCAAAGCATTTGAGTGTTTTCAGGTGCCCAGCATGACATATTCCAATTAATCCTGATTTTCAGGGACTCCTAAGCACCTGACTCTTGTAATTGGTCCCTTTCCAAGTGTGTCAAACACAAATATAAGGTATCCAAAATTGCTAACCTCTTTTGAAAATCCAGAGCCATGATGAACAGTCCACCTACAAGATTCCAGCCCAGGTGAAAATTGTATGGATTCAAGCCCCCCAAAATCAGAGGCAATAGTCAGTACCTGCTCCCGTGGGATGACAATGCACCCTGCCATTAGAGCAAAGTTTCTATTAGAAAGGAGAAAATTGCACCATTCCCAGGGAGAACAAGTGCAAATCTTTTCAGTTCAGCTCACAAAATTATTAATGTTGTGGTCTGTAATTCTGGCTAATCAAATATTCTGTTGCTCCGTGTTGCCAGTCGAATGTTCGTGGAGAAATCAATTCCACGAAGAGATGGAAAACTTTCCTGAGTTACTCCCCTCAGACAAGGAGTCCCCATCTGGAGGGCAGAGGCTCCAGAAAAGGGCAGTGCTTTGCGGGCTCGGATCTTGCACGGATCAGGAGAAATGGGAATTTCTCAGGAGCGATGAGAGCAAAGGCCAGTTCAGACAAACCCTTCTCCCAGCTTGGGAAAGCGCCTCAGGGCTCGGATGTTGAAAGAGTTTTCAGTTGCTCCAATGGGTTGTTTAGATCTGCTCAGAGATAATCTGTAGCCTGAAGGCAGACGGGACAGAGGGGACAGGAGGACAGTTCCCCTGATCCCATGGCCGGGTGCACGGCTGAGTGCAGATCCCACCAGCATCAGGGAGCAGGAGCAGAGCTGTGCCCTTGCACAGTGCCTGGCTCTGGTGACAGCTGCTGCTGACAGGGACACGCACTCGGGAGGGGACAGGACTGACTCCGCTCTGGCTCAGCTGGGAAAAGGTGAGCTGGGAAAAGGTGGCTGCAGCTCTGGTTTGACCAGCTCCTCTTGGCTCTGCCCGAGGCACAGCGAGAGATGAGAAACAAACCAAGAAAAGGCAACGGTTTGACTGATTTTTGCAATCCTAATCTGAAACCTAAAGCCATTCCTAAATCAGGCACCTCAGATCCCTTGTCCATAAAGACAGACCTTGTGATCCCCATTTCCAGGGTACCAGAAAACCAAATTCAGTGATATCTGTAAAGCTCTGGTGATCTGAGAGCAAATGGAACCAGAGAACAGAAAAAGGTGATTATCCTGTCAGGCTTGGCCTGGGAGGAAGATTATCCATCTATCTCGCCAGACCTATTTATCGTCTGATTTTCTCCTGGCTTAGCTTTTATCACCTTTCTAATCCTCCCCATCTAATTCAGACAACATTTTATCTCAGCAGTTCTCACTCTGTGTTGACGAAGGTGGGCTTGGAGCTCTGCGCAGGTTTTACGTGACCTCACGAGGGGCTGCACAGGTGGGTGGAACATTAATTGCCAGCTCATGAGTTCACAACTTTTAAAAATGAATGAGCTGATATATTTTTCTAGAAGAGAGGTGTTATGTCTTTCTGCTGGTCTGTCAGTGAGGGAATGGGTTTGGAAGAACTCGTTTTCCAGAATTTTTAAAGAATGGACTCGTTCTGTGTAACATACACTGACCAAAATGTGTGTGTGTGTATCTATCTATCTATCTATCTATATCTGTTGCACAACATGTCTTTAAGTGGATGTGATGTATGGAATTGGTTTCTGGGATGGGAAGTACTGGGATGCATCGTTTGAATCAAGCAGGACTCAAAGATAAATTTGAGGCGGACAATGTTTTTTGAGTATTGCTTGTGATTTGAACCCACTCAGAGAAAACAATGAAATTCCAGGGCTTCCAGTCCCTCACAGGGTTCAAGAACCAAATCCCAGCAAGCTGGAGGTTTCTCTGGATACCACAGCCCTTTGCCCTTTTCCTTTTCATCCCGAACCAATGGGCATTTTCCCCACCTTGCTGCTGGTGAATGCATTAGGGGCTAAACTTTATCATCTCCGCAGCGGTTCCTGGAATAGCTGCAAGCTGAGCACTTGGTTAGGGACAGCCAGGAGGCTGGGAGGGATGATTACCTTCAGGCAGTCTCCCTGGAACATCCCAGGGCTCCTACAGGCACAGCCTAATGCGGGACTTAAGATGCTGAACAGACTCCCATTACAGGGCCAGCCATCTCCACACTTCCACACGGAGAGAGCTCCTTGTTAACATGCACACAGTGGCTCCAGAACACAGCAGCTCAGTTGGGGCTCATTAAGGGCAAAATCATTCCAAGGGACACTGTTTCAGAAAGGAAAGAATTTAATTTCTCTGAGGGTTGGGGCTGAGTTGCAAAGAGCCTGGGGATTTTGCTCAGGGTTGTGTTGGAAGTTGTCTTGGCGCGTGGAGCTCGGCCGTGCCAGACGCTGCGGTGGGCTTACCTTGAGAGATACCTGCAGCCTCTGCCCCAGTGCGACCCTGGCTCACATCAGGGGCACATTAAAATAAATCTTCGTTAAAGAGGTGACTTTAAAGCCTGTGTGTCCTACAGGAATCAGCAGCTGAGGTGGGAATTGCTCAGGTAGGAGCCACAGGCTCCGCGCTGCCGAGGGAGGCTCTGTCTATGTGCCTGGTTCTGTTCTGTTCCCTTGCCCCAGACCTGCAAAGCTTTTGAGACCAGGAGGGGCTGTTGTGATGAGGAAATCTCAGTCCACTTCAATCAGCAGGTATTAAAAACCCCTAAGAATTATCATTAATAGATACAAATGAGTCACTGTACAGCTGAAGTGTCAACTTTCTCCTGTTTACCATGGAACAATGCCCTGGAACACACAAGATATCCAATGCTTTAGTAATACACTGCAAATAAACATCTAATTATCAGGCCTAAGAGGGGAAGGACTAAAAAGCAACAAGGATGAAGCCATTTGTCATCTCAGTTTGATTTCCTGTACATCTCAGTTTGATTTCCTGTACAGAGTCCTGCACAAAGTGTGCTGGTAGCTCTCCTCTCCCACGTGGGCCACCACTCTTCGGGAATAACTCTGATGCCTGTTCATTCAAAGCTCAGCTCTATTTTAAAAATCTACTCTCTCTGAAAGGGCTGTCTTTAAAAAACCCAAAAAATTGTACAGGAAAAAGGACAAAATTGCTCCTCAACAAAGGGGCCTATCAACAGCCTGTCAATAATGTGCCAAAGGCCAGAACCTGCCTTTCAAAGAGGCTCTGAAGCACTGAGGTGTACTTTGAGAGCAATTAAAGGATGTAAGCAACATGATGATTATCTCATGGGTGACATTTTCATCGGCTCTTTGGGAAAAAGGAGAGATGGGCTTGAGATGGCTGTGATCAATGTTCATCCCAGTCCTACAGAAATGGCAGGAAAACATGTGGTGGTTGGGCCTGGAAATCAAAATGCACAAGGAAAGGAAGGGTAGGAGGAAGAGGTGATGAAGGCAGAAGGATTTTAAATCATAGAAGCTGAAAGAAAAAGTGACATGAGAAGGAGAGAACCTGAGAAATGAGAGTGGGAATGTCAGGAGGGCAGGAGAAGGAGAGGAAGGGAGTGCAGGTGGAGAAGTACTGGAGGAAGAGGGGAATGGATCCCCCTAGTGAGGAGGAAGCCCAGAGACAGAGCTACAGATCTGTGGTGCTTGCACAGAGAGAAGTCTCTCGTGGGCACATCCCTGTGACCCATCAACCACTCCATCAGTGTTGTCCATCCATCCATCCCTCCCTCCTTCCTCTCTTCTGTCTTTGTGCTGCAGGTTCCAACACAATCCCAGAGTCGGGAGCGCGAGGGGCAGACGGAGCTGGAGGGGTGCGAGACAGGACTGCAGGTGGGAGCCTCAGCCAGAGTCTCATTGCTTGGGATCATGCCTGAGGGGTCAGGGGAGCCTGGACACCGCCCCAGGAACACTGGCTGGCTCAGTGGGAAGAGCTCAGCCCCAGCTATCCCGGGTGGACTGGGAGAGCAGAGCCCACACGGACTCTGCTGCCAGCACCAGACCAGGACAGAAGCCAAACAGAAGCCCAGATGTTGCACATACCCAGCTGTTTTGGAGCTAGGCAAAATGTTTCATGGAAATTACATCTGCAAAACTGCACGTTTGGCTGCAGTATTTCCCCAGTTTGCTGAATTTCTTGTTTAGGAAAACAAACTTAATTGTTGCAGAACAAAACGTTGCTTAATTTGCTATAAAAATCTCCTTCCTGCATTTCATTTAATGAAAAAAATTAAAAATGTTAATGTTGAGTGAAAGAAATTATTTTTTAAATGTTTGGAAATCTCCCTTGTCCCAAAAGATCCTGTTATATTCCCAGCTCCTCTCTGCATGTACAGCACAGAGGAGCACACATCCAAATTTCCGTGTGCATCTCCACAAGTGCACACTCACATCCTGGGCAAACAATTCCAGGCAGCTCTGACAGGCATAAACTGCTCTGCAATCTCCAGGAGTGCCTTTTGAAGAGGATCTTAATAATAAAAATAATGTTATGTTACTAGTTAAACATTGGGAATAATTCCTCCATCACAGGCAAACTGTGCTGAAGCCAGGAATGAACCCACACGTTCCCTGGGAGGAATCCCCAGGGCCCCGGCAGGATGCATTAACAGCACGTCTCTCCAGTGAGCCGTGATGGGAAGAGCACGGAGCAAAAAAAAGGTAAAGTGGTTAAAAACAACTTGTATTTTTAGAGCCCAGACTCCCACAGAAATCTTCGGAGATGCTGAGCTCTCCACTTCTGATTTGCAAGAAATAATAGTTTGGAAGCCCAGCTGAGACTCCTGGGCTGTAAATTTTCTGTAATGTTTTTCTCCAGACCCATTTGCTGTCCCGCTAATTAATCCAGGTAATGGCTGGGTTGTTTTTTTTTCCCTTCAGCAGCAGTTTTCCTTTTTGTTAACACAAGCACAGAGAACCGAAGAACCGATCTCTCGAAGGATCCTGGCTGGCAGCAATATCAGCATCTGACTGAAGAGAACTCAGCCACACGCATAATCCTCGGGAAAATTCATCTCCACCCTCCCGCAGACCCCGGTGAGAGCCCTTGAAGTGGTAATTAAAGTCTATTGAGTGGCAACTGCACCTGTTTAGAGAGGAGAGTGCGGGTAAGAGGTGCACAAAGGGAGATGAGCAGCGCGGAACTGCTGGAGGTGGGGAGGAAGAGAAGTGGAAGGAAGGGGGGGAAAAAAAGTGTTTGTTGATTTGTTGAAGTCGATCCAATCGGTTGTGCATTTCCATCCTGCCCTTGATTTGCTCCCTGCCCGCTCTCACAGGCACTGATGGAAGCTCCGGGGGTTTCCCCACCTGCCCCAGCCCCAGCCCCGGCCCCGCCGCTCCCGTGGTGTGAATCCGCAGTTCCTGCACGGTCCTTGAGGACTCAGAGCAGCCCCAGCTCGCTGAGGCCGCTGCAGCCCCGTCCCAGGGATGCTCATTAGCATTAGAACAGTAATGTGAGCTTTGTCCCTTGTCACTGCAATTCCGTGTGTGCCCCAGAATCAACTGGGCTGAACCAGGATTCCTGGGGTGAGGACAGGAAGGGAAAGAGGTTCATCCTGAGAGCACCCCGAGGCTGAGCTGAGCAAACGAGTCAGGCAGAAGAATTCCACCGGTGTTGGCAAATTTTTCTCTCTCGCTGGACTTGATGGCAGCCAGTCCCCTGTGAATCCCTGACCTTCACACTCCACAGGCTGCCTGGCATGGCTGACAGAAACCACAGGAGATTTTTTCCTGTTCCTGATTGTCAGAGCACACAGCAATTCTGGTGTGAATGTTGTTGCATCTGCTTTGGACAAGTCCTGTCAGCAGCACCTCTGCAGCTTCCCAAAGCTGTGCCAGGACATGCTTCGGTGTGAACGAGGACAGGGAAGAATTTGCACTCAGAGAGTCACAGAATCCCAAATGGTTTGGGCTGGAAGGACCATAAAGCTCACCCAGTTCCACCCCTGCCATGGGTGGGGAGACCTTCCACTATCCCAGGTTGCTCCAAGCCCCGTCCAGTTCCACTGGCCGTTCCAGGTGGGATTTGAAATTAGTTGGGTGTTTGATCCAACCGTTTGGCTACAGTTTGTGGAGACAGACAGACATCCCTGGACAGCAGGATAACCTCCCAGTCCAGTCCTGTCCCAGGGTGAGAGGAATTGTTGTGCTGACTGGGCAGGGAGGCTACATGACGCAACACTAAAAGCCCAGCTGCCAAAGAATCATCCCTAAAACACCTTCCTTGGCTCTTAAACTCTGGTCTCGTGCATTAACCAACTAACTGGGTGGAAGGGCACCCTGTGATAACTTGCCTTGTTTCTGCCTTTTGACTCCCAACTCTCTCACTTTTCCCTTTTAGCCCTCCTGTCCCTCAGCCCTTTTCTCTCCCCACCTTCCCTCTGATTGCTGTGCAGCTTTTTGACTTTTCCATCAATAAGGTTAAAGAGCATTTGAACCACTCTGGTCCCTCTTCTCTCCTCCCTCCAGTTCCAAGTCAGGCAAGCTCATCGATCAGAGGAGCTCAGGAAATATCTGGTGTTTTGTTGTCAGGCTGATAATAACATTGCAGTTGTGAATGGGCTGCTGCAGGCCTGATCATGGACACCTGCAGGGTTTGTTTAATTGCATTTAATGACAAATCCTATACAGAGGAGCATTGCCAGAGAGATTTATTATCCGCCAAAGAGGCAAAGCACAACAGCTCAAAATATAATTTGCACTGAGCATTTTTCCCCCTGCCTCTCTTTAAAGCACGGTAATAAATGACAAATCGGGTAAAGTGGGAGACATGGGGCTGGGGAGGAGGTGGGGGGCAGAGAACAGAGATTGAAACCAAAGGAAATAACAGCAATAAGGCCACATTGTTCTCCCTGCCCTCCCTGTGGTCTGGTGTAGAGGAAATACTGTTTGTTTAATTTACAGCCTGGAAGTGCAGCTGGGGATCTCTCCGTGATGAGCCTGGTCGGAGATAGCTGGAGGCCAAGAGTGCCCACTCTTTCCAGACAGGCTTTTTCCCCCTGTTCTGGAGCTAAGTTTAGCTCCCATCCCTAGAAACAATTACCGAGGAGCCTCCCAGTGCTGGGGAGGGGGGGAGCTCCAGCTGCCACCAGTACAAGGAGCCACGTCCCTGAAATCTCTGGGACAAACCAGAAGTGGCAGATCCCTTCCTGAAAAATATCACACAGAGAAATACGGCCCCACGGAGACAGTCTAGACAAAAACCTCACTCGCCTCCAAGCCCGCGATTTATGTTTCCTACTAAACACCTCGCTCTGAACAGGGAATGTCTGGGTGTGAAACCAAGAGAGGAGCTCTTGCTCACACTTCTCCTGTCTTGATTTTTACGTGACTGTCTAGCAGTGATTTGTGGTAAATCTCTTCATGGAGCTGTGTCCCAGAACAAGGACTGAAAAGTGTCCTTGTCACCTGGAATTCCAGTCCCACTTAGCACTTCCCAAACTGTCTTCTCTCTCAAATTCATTCTTCTTTACAATTCATCCCCTCTTCCAATTATCTTGGGCTGAAGACTGAATTGTCCTGAATTTTTATTTCTAAATATTGTCTCACTCCCCAGACGTTTTCACTGCAGACCCCTCTGTGGGAGGGCAGAGAAGAAAATGTGTGATAGTTTAGGTGAAAGTGTAGGAAATCCAAGGCCAGGCAGGTGAACCCGTATCCAGTGTGACAAGGAGTGCACACTCACTGCTGTTCCACCCCATACTCAGATTGGAATCATAGAATATCCTGAGTTGTAAGGGACTCACAAGGAGCATCCGAGTCCAACTCCTGGTTAAATTTTACCCGGCAGGTTTGGGGTGACAGCAGTTTTGTACAAGAACACATCCCCCTGTGTTCAGCAGTTGGCTCTGTCCTTACACAAACACGGTGTTGGGTAACACCTGGACCCGTTTTTATCTGATTTCCTGGACAATGGCAGTATCACTAATGCTCCCTGTTAAATAAGACCACCTGGACACCTCCTGGTATCAGCCCCAGCTATCACAAACACTCCTGCTACCTAGGCCAGCACAAAGGGCTGTTATCTCGGAGCAGCACAAATCCCCAGACTGAAACACCCATCTGGAGCTGGAATAAAGTGTCCATAGAAAGCACATACGTTATAAAAAGGGAGAGGGAGGGAGGGATGGGACTGCTCCCCATGAGCTCCCACAGGGCACAGCCCCTGCCAGCAGCAGCAAACCCAAACCCTCTCCTGTTGCTGCATACTCTTCATCCTCCCGTGGAAGGAGCAGCCAAGGCTGCTGAGGGATGGGATTATTTCTTTCCCTTTTTTCCCCACCGGCTTATGAAAGTACCCAAAACAGGCTGGGTGAAGATGGGAAGAGGCCGTTCTCCGCCTGATTTCGGTGGCTGAGGTGAGTAAAGATCTATTGGACAAGGAATAATCCTTTCCATGGGTGTGAGCCAGCACTGTCCTTCCACACCTCATCCACGTGAGGTATTAACAGAGAAAAGCTGGGCAGTGAAAGAAAAGATGGACCTGAACCAAAGATTGCTCATCAACAGATCCAGAGAAAGGAAACAGCAAAAGGGGTTTGTTTTCCTTGCTTAAATCAGCCTCTCAGCGGGATTCCAGGAAACTCGGCACTATCATTATCTTTTTCTTTGCAGAGTCCTTTTCTCCAGAGTTCCCCAGCATAGATTGTATTTGCTTATTTTAGTCAGACTAAAATACAGCTGGGAGACAGACAGGTTGACAGAGCAGTCCTGGAGAAGTTTATCACAGGGTAAGGCAAGAGGAGCCCCCGCTGAGCCCTGATGTCCCTACAGAGTCTCTGGAGTGAGAAAATGGAGCAGAAACTCACGGGAACAGCCACAAATTGGAGAGATGATTACAGGGAGATTTGATATGGTCTCAGGAGGAACGCTGCAAAGGGCAGCATCCATCCCTGAGGGAGACACAGGAACAAGGATTACAGGATGAGAACTGAGGAAGGATGCTGGGAGAAGACGTGTGGGAGGACATCCCTGAGAAGGAAGCGCTGCTCTCCTGGCCTGGCTCTGTGTGGAAGACTAGTGATTTTGTTGTTGTGTTTGTAAAGGTGACAACAAATCATAGCCTGCCATACAGCCCAGGCTGCCACGGCCCGGGTGTGCAAGTGCTTTGGGGTGCTGCAGCTCCTGTCATGGCTTATTCTGCTCTTCAGTCCAAATGTCCCCCAATTCCTTCTTTGGCCCCATTTATATCCTGAGCATGATGTCCTATGGTCTGAAATAGCCCTGGGTTCAGTTGGGGTCACCTGTCCCAACCTCCCAGACACCCCCAGCCCCTCCCCAGCGTGGCTGGACAAAGGCAGGGAAGGCCTTGGCTGTGAGTGAGCTCAGCAAGAACAAAAACATCCCTGAGTTATCAGCCCTGTGCTCAGCACAAACCCAAACACAGCCCCAAACCAGGCGCTGAGAAGGAAATTCACTCTGCCCCAGCTGAAACCAGCACAGGACCCAAGGAACCTGCCCCAGTCACGCCAGTGCAGGGTCAGGGCACTCGGACACCGCCGGGACCTCAATGCCTGGCAGGGGTTGTTTGGAGAGTTGAGCCCTTTGCTTCCAACAGGGCTTTAAAATATAAAAAGAACAAATTTTCAACACCACTCAGAGCCTCCATTCTCAAAGGTATTTAGGTGTGAAAATGAAACTCCTGAATCCTGCCGAGGCCAGTGGTAAAAGCACTGAAATATCTTTAATAATTTGGGTTGTTCGTGCTGTCAAGCACTTTGCTCTTTTTCCTTTTTTTTTTTAAACCTACCAGGCTCAGCATTGCCCACATCACTGGTACTATGGCAGATGTGACTGAGGAATCACAGAATGGTCTGGGTGGGAAGGGACCTTAAAGCTCTTCCAGTCCCACCCCTGCCGTGGGCAGGGACACCTTCCCCTATCCCAGGTTGCTCCAAACCCCGTCCAGCCTGGCCTTGGACACTTCCAGGGGCGGGGCAGTCACAAATCTGTTGCCAGAAGAGTTTTAAGCCTGTACAAATCGCTGTCATTCGATGGTGCCTGAAAGAAAGGATCCAGGCTTCATAAACCACAATGACTCTCTCTCCCCGTCTTTTACTTCCCCACTGACAGATTAAATCCACACAAAATTCCGAGGGCAGCAGAGCAGCCATTAATGCTGCAGTGGCCAGGCTGGTGTCTGATGTAAATGAAACTTTGATTTAGTGTTCCCCCAGAAGCCTCCCCAGCGTGTTCATCCTCTGCAGGCTGATCAAAATCCTCCCTTCCAGGTACCTGCGGCCCCGTGCCCCACATAACCACCGAAAATAATGTCATCACAGCCTGCTGATGGAGGCAGTTACAGGACAAAGGCCCTGCAGCAAGCTGGGGATTGGGTCATCGTTCCTGCTAATGTCAGGGTGCCATTTCTCCCTATTTTTAGTATTGTTCCCTTTGTACAGCAAATTGCTTAACTATAGAGAGAATCTGGTGTTCACTGGCTCTGGGAGCAGGGACCCATCTTCCCTGACTTCAGGAAATAGCACAAACTGCTGAAAGCTGAAGAGATGGATAAAACCTGGGTACACAGAAGCCTGCAAACCTCAATTTACAATTAAAAACCTGAGGAGCTGCTGCAGCCCTGACTGAGCACAAAGGAAATTCTGCAGGTTTCTAAATTATCCACTTGCTGCTTCAGAAGGAACTCAGGGATTCAATAAATCAGTATGGACTCTGTTCCTAAATTATTTTGATGCTTTTGGAACTCTTAGCACAGCTCCAAACTTCTCCACATTTTGAGGGAAGAGATGGGGAGCAATGGATTAGGAATTCTTGAGCCTCTCACACTGAGGATGTTCCAAACCATCCATCCCAGCCCTTTGTTATTCTCCACATTGTACATCGTGGTTGTCCCAGACACCTCGGCACAGATTGAAGCTCTTTGGCTTCAAAGCAGAGCAAACACAAGCTGTAAATTCTGAGTTTGCAGCCTAAATAAGGCAGGCAGACAGAACAGTTATTATTCCTGCTATTGGCAGGGAATTGAGACACAGGAAGATTAAATGACTGGCCCAAGGTCACCAAAGGAGCCTCCTCTAAAGGTGAGGGCTCAGCCTGGATTTCTGAAGTCTCTGCCCAGTACTTCAGCCATCCATTCACTTGCTCTTTAAGTACCCTGTCATTATTTCTGTGAAGGAAATTATGCTCCTCCTGCAGCAGCCAGCACCGTGTAATTCAGCTTGTCTGAAAGGGAATATGAAATGGCAGTTTCACAAAAAATTAACCCTCCTGCCACGCAGCCTGGCAGCCCTGTCACAACGTCTCATTTTTTACCTGCTCTTCCTCCTCTGGGGATTTGACTCCCCTCTTATTCCCAGAGCTCGGGCTGGGGCTTTTTCTGTGTTATCCCAAAAGCCCTCCACAGGTGCCCCCGTGAGGGACCGTGGTCTGTAGGGGAGGGACATGGGGGGGGGTTGAGCCCCTCGTTTCTGCCCCAGATGTTGGGATTCACCCACGTTCCTGAGCTGGGATGGATGGGATATTGGGAAGGAATTCCTGGCTGTGAGGGTGGGGAGGCCCTGGCACAGGGTGCCCAGAGCAGCTGTGGCTGCCCCTGGATCCCTGGCAGTGCCCAAGGCCAGGCTGGACGGGGCGGGGAGCACCCTGGGACAGTGGGAGGTTGGGGGTGAGGTCCTGAGGCTTCAGCACGTTCCACATCCAGGGATCCGCAGGGAGAGGCTGTTGTGACACTTCTCCTCCTGCTCTTTATTCCCTTGTCACTGAGAAATTTCTTATTAATGGAAAAACCATTTCCATCAGCTGCACTTTACCCCACGATGTCTCTGAGCCCACCCAGGCACGGGGGGCGGGTTCTGAGGTGGATTTGGGACCTAAAAAGCCTGTGTGGTGTTCTGGTGAATTCCTAATGGATTCTACGGAGGGGAAATTAATAGGAAGCTTTGGTTAATAGATACTTCAGATAAAAGAGCGAGTGCATCTGGTCACCATGGCAACGAGAGCCAGCGGGGAGAGGAAATGTCACCGAGTCTGTGCCTTGACCTGCAGCACAGCCTGAGGGCTGCCGGTTTGCACCGAGTGTTCACAGAGGGGACAGGGACAGGGACAGGGACGGGGACAGGGACAGGGACAGGGCACGCCCAGGTTGGATATTCACAGCCCCGGAATGCACGGACATACCCAGCGGGTTCTCAGTGTTCAAATGGAACTCGTGGGGCTTCTTCTGGGTGAAAACACGGTGAACTTGTGCCCAGAGTTGCGTGTGCCCTGGGCAGGGCTGAGGAAGAAGTTGGACTTGATGGTCCTGGGGGGCTTTTCCAACCTCAAGGATTCCCTGTNTTAGGAATTCTTGAGCCTCTCACACTGAGGATGTTCCAAACCATCCATCCCAGCCCTTTGTTATTCTCCACATTGTACATCGTGGTTGTCCCAGACACCTCGGCACAGATTGAAGCTCTTTGGCTTCAAAGCAGAGCAAACACAAGCTGTAAATTCTGAGTTTGCAGCCTAAATAAGGCAGGCAGACAGAACAGTTATTATTCCTGCTATTGGCAGGGAATTGAGACACAGGAAGATTAAATGACTGGCCCAAGGTCACCAAAGGAGCCTCCTCTAAAGGTGAGGGCTCAGCCTGGATTTCTGAAGTCTCTGCCCAGTACTTCAGCCATCCATTCACTTGCTCTTTAAGTACCCTGTCATTATTTCTGTGAAGGAAATTATGCTCCTCCTGCAGCAGCCAGCACCGTGTAATTCAGCTTGTCTGAAAGGGAATATGAAATGGCAGTTTCACAAAAAATTAACCCTCCTGCCACGCAGCCTGGCAGCCCTGTCACAACGTCTCATTTTTTACCTGCTCTTCCTCCTCTGGGGATTTGACTCCCCTCTTATTCCCAGAGCTCGGGCTGGGGCTTTTTCTGTGTTATCCCAAAAGCCCTCCACAGGTGCCCCCGTGAGGGACCGTGGTCTGTAGGGGAGGGACATGGGGGGGGGTTGAGCCCCTCGTTTCTGCCCCAGATGTTGGGATTCACCCACGTTCCTGAGCTGGGATGGATGGGATATTGGGAAGGAATTCCTGGCTGTGAGGGTGGGGAGGCCCTGGCACAGGGTGCCCAGAGCAGCTGTGGCTGCCCCTGGATCCCTGGCAGTGCCCAAGGCCAGGCTGGACGGGGCTGGGAGCACCCTGGGACAGTGGGAGGTTGGGGGTGAGGTCCTGAGGCTTCAGCACGTTCCACATCCAGGGATCCGCAGGGAGAGGCTGTTGTGACACTTCTCCTCCTGCTCTTTATTCCCTTGTCACTGAGAAATTTCTTATTAATGGAAAAACCATTTCCATCAGCTGCACTTTACCCCACGATGTCTCTGAGCCCACCCAGGCACGGGGGGCGGGTTCTGAGGTGGATTTGGGACCTAAAAAGCCTGTGTGGTGTTCTGGTGAATTCCTAATGGATTCTACGGAGGGGAAATTAATAGGAAGCTTTGGTTAATAGATACTTCAGATAAAAGAGCGAGTGCATCTGGTCACCATGGCAACGAGAGCCAGCGGGGAGAGGAAATGTCACCGAGTCTGTGCCTTGACCTGCAGCACAGCCTGAGGGCTGCCGGTTTGCACCGAGTGTTCACAGAGGGGACAGGGACAGGGACAGGGACGGGGACAGGGACAGGGACAGGGCACGCCCAGGCTGGATATTCACAGCCCCGGTATGCANATTCACAGCCCCGGAATGCACGGACATACCCAGCGGGTTCTCAGTGTTCAAATGGAACTCGTGGGGCTTCTTCTGGGTGAAAACACGGTGAACTTGTGCCCAGAGTTGCGTGTGCCCTGGGCAGGGCTGAGGAAGAAGTTGGACTTGATGGTCCTGGGGGGCTTTTCCAACCTCAAGGATTCCCTGTTTCCTCCTGTCCTGACGTGCAGGGAGCTGCCCCTGCGTACTCTCCCTCAAGGGAGCTTTGCCCCTTTTCTTCTCAAACACAAAGTCGCTGTGTCACAGAATTCCAGAATGGTTTGGGTTGGAGGGACCTTAAATCCCACCCAGTGCCACCCCTGCCATGGCAGGGACACCTCCCACTGTCCCAGGCTGCTCCAGCCCCAATGTCCAGCCTGGCCTTGGGCACTGCCAGGGATCCAGGAGCAGCCACAGCTGCTCTGGGAATTCCATTCCACCCTCACAGGGAACAATCGCCGGGCACAGACCTCGCGTGGGAATTCTGCCACGGATGCTCTGGCTCCGGCTCCAGGAGCAGCTGCTGCTCCTGGTGACTTTCAGAAGCTGCTGAAGTGAAAATTGGGCTCCCGCTGCCTGTTATGCAAAAGCAGTTTCTTAGCAACAAAAGGGATATTCTGTGTGAAGGCAACAGGCATCAGTGGGATAATCCACCGTAAATCCAGACAACACCTAAAACGGGTGGATGGACTGAATAATAATCATGACAGACAGAATGATAATAATGGAAATAATGAGACTAAGCTTATTTCCCTGGGTAGGAGAAACCCAGCTATAAATAAAATACAATGGGAGAAACCCTGTGCCAGTTCTCTGTATAAAGATTAGAGACACTTAAATTCAACTTATGCCCTAAAAATAGGCTCTGGTGAGTAAAGAAAGCTTTGCTCATCTAAGCTGAGCTATTTATTGCTTGAGTGTTTTCCCTCACTCCGAGCAGGTATTGTCACTCAAGGATGGAGCAAGCTGGACGCAATGTCCTGTGGAGGGAATTGGAGGGAATAAATCTGTGTTCGCTGGTGGGGACGAGGCTTTGCCACCTCCAAGGCAGGAAACTCGTACTTTAAAACGCATCACCACACCTGTGCAGGGCCGTGGGCTGGACAGTGGCTCCGTTACAGCTCAGGACATTATGATTTCATAAAACCTTTAATTAAACCACGTCAGATTAATGCTGCGTAGCCGCTGTGTTTTGAAGTTCAATAACATCAAGGAATTTAAGAGAAATAAAACCGCTACGCAACGAGCACAGACACACCGGGACAGCGCCCGGTCCGCGCGGGACGCATTGGGAAACGTAGTCCCGGCGCCGGTGAAGCCCCGTTAGCGGCGCTACCCGCGGCGGGGCGACAGNCCGCCGCTGCCGGTCCATGGCCTGGAGGCGGCTCCTGGCGCCATGGACCTGCGCACGGCCGTGTACAACGCGGCCCGCGATGGGAAGCTGAAGCTGCTGCAGAAGCTGCTGGGCAGCCGCAGCCGGGAGGAGCTGGAGGCACTGACGGCGGGGCCCGGCGGCGGGGGCGGCCCCGGGGCCGGCAGCACTCCGCTGCTGATCGCGGCCCGGCACGGGCACCCGGAGGCGGTGGAGTACCTGCTGGAT
>VZRS01013382.1:24462-44221 GCA_013398055.1 Ifrita kowaldi | reverse complement strand
GCGCCCTCCCCGCCTCTCCCCAGTCCGCGCTGCCTTCCGGGAAACAGAGTATGCGGAGCGCAGCACCGGGTGAGCGGTGCTTCCCGCGGGACTACAGCTCCCACCATCCACCGCCCGTCCCGCTCCGCCCAGCGCGGTGCCATTTTGTTCCGCGGCGCAGCCTGAGATGGCGGCCGGGCCCGGGCGGTGAAGGTCCCGCCGCGCTGAGGGCAGGGGGGTCCCGCCNTGATCGCGGCCCGGCACGGGCACCTGGAGGTGGTGGAGTACCTGCTGGATCACTGCGGGGCCCGCGTGGAGGAGGGCGGCTCCGTCAGCTTCGACGGCGAGACCATCGAGGGGGCCCCGCCGCTGTGGGCGGCCTCGGCTGCGGGGCACCTGGGCGTGGTGCGGAGCCTGCTGGACCACGGCGCCTCGGTGAACCAGACCACGCTGACCAACTCCACCCCGCTGCGGGCCGCCTGCTTCGACGGGCACCTGGAGATCGTGCGGTACCTGGTGGGTGAGCGCGGGGCCGACCTGGAGGTGGCCAACCGGCACGGCCACACGTGCTTGATGATTTCCTGCTACAAAGGGCACCGGGAGATCGCCCGGTACTTGCTGGAGAAAGGGGCCGATGTGAACCGGCGCAGCGTGAAGGGAAACACGGCCCTGCACGACTGTGCCGAGTCGGGCAGCCTGGAGATCCTGCAGCTCCTGCTCCGCTCCAAGGCCCGCATGGAGAAGGACGGCTATGGCATGACGCCTCTGCTCGCTGCCAGTGTCACCGGCCACACCAACATCGTGGAGTACCTCATCCAGGGGGGGCTGCAGCAGGACGAGGCCGCGGGGAGCCAGAGTGGGCCCTGTGCCTCAGCTGGGAGCCATCAGAAGGGCTGCAGTGAAGAGGGCTGCGAGGGATGCGGTGCTTCAGCTTCCAGTCAGGATGAGGTCCCGAACGTGTTCTGCTCTCGAGAGGCTGCTGTGGAAGCGCTGGAGCTGCTGGGTGCCACGTTTGTGGACAAGAAACGAGACCTGTTGGGAGCCCACAAGTACTGGCGCAGGGCGATGGAACTGCGCTGCGAGGGCGGGAAGTACCTGCCTAAGCCCGAGCCCCGGCAGCTGGTGCTGGCCTACGACTATTCCCGGGAGGTGAGCTCTCTGGAGGAGCTGGAAGCCCTGATCACGGACCCCGATGAGATGCGCATGCAGGCGCTGCTGATCCGGGAGCGCATCCTGGGCCCTTCCCACCCCGACACTTCGTACTACATCCGTTACCGCGGGGCCGTCTACGCCGACTCCGGCAACTTCGAGCGCTGCATTAACCTGTGGAAGTACGCCCTGGACATGCAGCAAGGCAACCTGGAGCCCCTCAGCCCCATGACTGCCAGCAGTTTCCTTTCCTTTGCCGAGCTTTACTCCTACGTGCTCCAGGACCGCTCCAAAGGCACTTTGGCCACCCACCTGGGCTTCTCTGACCTCATCGGGGTGCTGAGCAAAGGGGTCCGGGAGGTGGAGAGGGCCCTGGTGCACGGCAAGGACCCCGTGGCCGACTCGGCTCAGTTCACCAAGACGTTGGCCATCATCCTGCACCTGGTTTTCCTGCTGGAGAAAGTGGAGTGCACCCCGGAGCAGGAGCACCAGAAGCGCCAGACCATCTACCGCCTGCTCAAGTGCAGCCCCCGCGCCAAGAACGGCTTCACCCTCCTGCACATGGCCGTGGACAAGGACACCACGACGGTGGGGCGTTATCCCGTGGGCAAATTCCCGTCGCTCCACGTGGTGAACTTGCTGCTGGAGTGCGGGGCGGACCCGGACAGCCGGGACTATGACAACAACACCCCCCTGCACGTGGCTGCCCGCAACAACTGCCCGCTGATCATGAGCGCCCTGATGGAGGCCGGGGCGCACATGGACGCCACCAACGCCTTCAAGCAGACGGCCTACGAGCTGCTGGACGAGAAGCTGCTCACCAAGAGCACCATGCAGCCCTTCAACTACATCACCCTCCAGTGCCTTGCTGCTCGCGCCCTGGACAAGCACAAGATTCCCTACAAGGGATTCATCCCCGAGGAGCTGGAAGCCTTCATTGAGCTGCACTAGGGCGCGAGAGCCGACGGTCCCCAGCCTGTCCCACCCCGCTGAGGTTGTGCAGCTGGAGGGCTCGGGCTGGCTGTGCCAAGGTGCCGAGGGCTGTCGCTGTGCTGAGCTTTGTCCCCATCTGTCACCACCCAGCTGGCGTGTCAGGGCAGGGGAGAGGAGGCTCCAGAGCTCGTGGCTGTCCCTCGTTGTCACCTGCAGGTACCAGCTCTCTCCAGTGCACTGTGCCCACAGAAGGCCACAGCCCCTGCCCTTCCCCATGCCACCATCTTGTCCTGAGAAGGAAGGAGACAGAGATTGCCTGGGACCTGCTGCCTCTCCCGTTAGTGCTGGATTAACTCAGTGTTCAGCTTTGGAGCAGCTACACATCCCCCACATGCTCTGGCCCTTCCCACCCCACACACCCAACAGATAGAAAGTGAGTGAGGAATAAAATACCCTCCAGCTAATCCCTTCCCCTCCCTCCTGTCAGGTTTGGGACAGCCCATGCCCAGCATGCACGAGGGGCTCGTGCTCTGCCCAGGGATGGCACAGGGCTGGGTGTGCTGAGGATGGGGTTTGTGTCTCTCATGGTTGGCCAAATAGCAAATGGTGTTAAACGCCTGAGATGTCCATGATTGTGCATAAAGCTGGGATGTTTTTTCTCTTGTAGAGCCAGGCCCTATCTATGCTGCAAGACTTCTCCAATCCTTTAAGATAGAGGAAGGTCAGTTCTGGTTATACAGTTTCATCCATAGATGTTGTAGTTTATGAATGGGGAGGAAAAACTACTTCAAGAACAAAATCCTGATGTGGTGTTCAGGCCTTTGGCTTGTCCATTCCACACCCATTCACTCCCTTCCCAGCGTGGATGTGCTTTAGCTCCCGAGGTCAGCAGGGACTGAGCTGGAAGGGTGAATGTGGATGGTTTGGGAGCCAAAACAACACATTTTGAACTATTTTCGAGGCAAGCCCTTTAGGCCAGGAGGTACCTGTAGCGTGGAGGTGCTTGGAGGGGGTTATGAAAGCGAGTGTCTGTGGTGGGTTTGCACCAGGGTGGGGCTGAAGGAAGAAGCAAGAAATGGAAGTTTAAGGTGTCTCCTTGTCCTTCTGAGGTTTTAGTCTCACCTGCTTGGGCTCTGTTACTGCCCCATTCTGAAACCTCGTGCAGTGGGTTCTTAGCAGCTGGTTTGGGCTTCTGAGTCTTCTTTTTTTCCTTTATTTCTTTTTTTTTTTGGTAACTTCACTGAGGATGGTGCTACTTCCAAGGTGGAATTTGAAATCTCACCTGGCTGCTGTTTTGGCAAGCTCCTTCCTTTGATGAGGATCTGCACACACCTTGTTTTTAACTCTGTAGTCTCAGGGCAGGTTTTTGCCTCCATGAGCAGAACCCTCAGCAGTGGAAAACAAAGAGTTTCCAGCAGTTTGTCCTTGTGCAGGGAGTGATGGGCAGCCCCTGGCTCATTCCCTGGCCCTGAGGGGGGAAGCAGCTGCCTCGGAGCTCTGGGAAAGGTCCCACCTGGGAGAGCAGACCCCGGCCCCACCCTCACTCTCTGTGCTACTGAAGCTTCTCTACTTGTATTTATCAGCGTCAATAACCACGCTCTCTGCCCCTTCCAGATAATGTAGATCTGCCAGTACATTTTGCAGTGTTAACTATAACATTTATTTATAAAGCGAGGAGGTTTAACTTGAATTGAGCTGTAAAGTGCAGAGTTAGTTTAGCTGCCTTCTGTTTTTTTTTTTCCTTTTGGCTGAAACCTGAACTAAACTGCAGGAATGGGATTTGTTCCTTTGTGAGCTGATGAGCGCTCTTAACTTTAAATAATAAAACAAAAAATGGCTGCTAGAATGCAAGTGCCTTGGACTTCTTCCTGATAAGCCTCTATTTTCAGTTTTTTTCCTCTATTTTCAGGTTGTTTCCCAGGGATGGGACACCGTGGGTATGGAATTCCGAGGTGTTTGTAATTAACAGGTGTGATTGGTTCATTTCATGGTTACTCCTGTGAAAAACCAATCTGTGCTGCAGTGGCAAACATTTTCCCTGGAAAAGGGTACCACTGACACTGAAGTGACACCTTGTATGTTTTGCCTTGTATTTCAGTGTAAATCAAACAGTGTGAGAGGATCTTTGTTGGCTCGGGTATTACCTGCCTTACACGTGTGGGTCAGTGGGCACAGCAAGCAGGAAGGGGGACACAGTGTCAGCAGTTTGTTTTCCAGCCCCAAATCCATCAGGGACGGTAAAACCGGAGAAATTACTGGTACTGGAGTTAGTTCCACACAGGGACCTGGATCCCCAAAAATGCTTGGTCTTCCCCAGGGAGGGTGGATGGATAAAATATTTGAATGTTTGTCGTGTCGTTAATTGCTCCATCCTTAATTCTCGATGCTTTGATGAATGATGGTGCCTTTGTGCTAAAAGTGACATTTAAGCAGTGTCTGTAGAGCCTGGGGATGCGCTTCTCCCACGCAGATCTTCCTCCTGTGCTGCAGGTGATCTCCAGGTGTGTGGGAGAGCAGCTGCCAGGCAGGTTCGAGGAGTGGCCTCAGGACCGAGGCAGGGCTGCTCAGTGCAATTCCCTCTGCACCCACGGCTGCTGCCAGGAGAGAGCTGGGAAGGGACTTATTCCATGCAGGAGCAACTCGAGCTGGGCTCTTGTGGTCGGGGAATGCAGTCAGGTGCAACAGCCCCAAGGAGGAGAATGTTCTGTGTGATGGAAAAGGCTTCACTTTTTTTTAACACATGAATAATCTGTAATTGCATAGAGGGCCCAGCAATTAAATGTTGATAGTAATTACAGGGTGGGAGAAATCACTGCATGATTTAGGGGTAATTACACTGAACAGGCCTGATTGACTGTAGGGCCAGCTCCATGTGGGGAAAACACGGAGTTGTGGGGAGCAGGGCAATGTTTCAGTGATTATTTTGTTAATTATCTTGGACAGAGAGGAGTTTTTTCTCCACTGTGCTGGCTGCAGACCCTCCTATCCGCCAGACACAGCTCTCCCTCCCTTTTGTGTGATCCAAGCACGCTGGATGTGGCTGTGCTGAGGTTGTTTACAAGCTGGAGCGGCTTCCAGTTGACTAATTTTGCATGATGTTTATTTATAGTAGGAGAGGAGCCGGGAAAGGAGGGATGTGTGTGTGCTCCCCAGGGGAGGGACTGTCCTGCACCAACTGCAGGGGACAGGAATTGCAGTAACACAACACCTCTTGACGGTGCTAAGGAGGAGAGAAACCAGGAAAACAAAAGGAATTAGAGCACTTGGAGGATGCCAGCAGGCTTCGGAAGGAGTAGATGAGTTAATCCATTGTCACTGGGTCCTGCAGAGTTGAAATCCAAATTGTTTGAGAGCTGGAAGCCAAGAGTTGGGGGCAGGTCAGAGTCCAAGGACTTGGTAACATCTGTCTCATACAGGGCTTGGCTGCAGGGCTCGCGGGGCTCTTGGACAAAGGCTGCAGTCTGGAGTTAGCCCCTGAGAGGGCCCAGGGCCGGGCCCAGGGAGTTGGAGTCCTGGGCTCAGATCCTCCTGGAACCTGCTGGGACGGACATTGGGAACCTGCCGGGGAAGCCGTGGGGTGACACGAGCACGCCCAGACCTGCACGAACACCGGGGATGGGGTCACTTCCCTGTGCTGGTCACGGTGGCCCTCGGCATCCACTTGAACAGGGAGTGGCTCCTCAGGAGTCTGCGAGCTCTGCCCTGCTCCTGGCACAGGCGGAGCTGCCTCTGGGCTCTGCTCCGGGAAGGAACAGCCGCATTCCCAGTCTGTCGGTGGCTTTGGGGTGACCTCTGCTGACGATCAGGAAAACGGCTGTGCCTGGAGCGTGGCAGGAGGAGTGAGGGGCCGGGGGATTTGCTCCAGGTGCCCTCCTGGTGTTACAGCTCAGTAGGTACCAGCCTGGTACATCCCTTGCTCAGATCCTGCAAAATTACCCCTCCCACTCCGCATTCCTGGAGCACTGCTCTGCTCAGTGCTTTTGGTTTTTCATCCCACTTTTTCCTTAAAAGCAGCTTCCCAAAACATCCCCTGCAGATTGTCCCTCAAATCATTTGGGCAGTGCCATCTCCCAGCCCTTCTACCCAACATGCAGAATAGTTTTCCATATATCCCTGACTATCCCTTTTCAAATTTTACAGGAAAGAACCAGAGGAACACAAATAAATTAATTAAAATTTATTTATAAAATCTTCAAGTATCTCCACAGAATTAGGAAAATAATTTTCTCAGTTACTTGAAAATAAGCACAAGGAAAAACAGTTCCAAGAGATCTCCATGTCTTTTTTCCAACAAAAAATGAATTTTCTTTTGTGCTTCAGGAACATGGCACTCTTGATGCACAGAATAATAGTCCCAGTCCCAGCAGGATTTGAAATTAATTGTGTCTCTGACCTCGGCTGCCCCGGGTCAGACATTGTGCCTGGTTTGCTCCTGGCTGTCCTGTGGCCCAGGTGGGGCGGTTTCCATCTGCATCACGTTGTGGTTCCCGATCTGAATCATCCGGGCGTGTTGGATGATGAGGGGTGGGATCCCTCCCTGGCCTGGCACGATGTTGTAGTGGCCTGGGGGGAGCTGTGCTTGGGAAGGGGGAGGGCCCCTCTGAGCAGGCAGGGGGTCCATCGGGGCAGGGGGACACCAGGGTTGGGGTGATGGCTCTGGTGGCCACGGCCGTGGCGCTGCTGGAGGCACCCAGGGAGGAGAGCCCAGGCTCAGGGCAGCCAAGTTCTGCTGGGCTTGGTAGCGTTCCCAACGCGCCTGGAGCTTCCTTCTCTGCATCTGGTCCCACAGGGCTTTCTTCTCCCTGATCTTCTTGGGGTTAAAAGTCTTGTCCACATTCCTGGAGAAGTGAGGAGAGCTCTCCTTCAGGATCACGAGCATGCTGAGCACTGGGGGAAGCTGGCTGCACTCCAGGGCGTTCGCCTTGGGTAAAAATGGGATGACTGAGTCTTGCTTGGAGGGGTCCAGGATGGACTGCATCAGAGCAGTGTCTGTCTGGAACTGACACAGGTTGCACGGGAAGTTCTTGGTCAGCAGGAGGATCATGAAGGCAGAGTTTTCCATGGCCTCCTGGAAGCAAATCATGTGGCTGCGTCCGGCGATGAAGAAATCCTCGCTGAGTGTGGCACCGTTGGACACCCCCATGCTCTCCAGCAGGTTCTTGACCCGGTGGGCCTCAATCTCATCTTCACTGGCGTGCAGGACAACAAACGTGAAGAACTGGGCACCATCTGGCTCTGATGGATCCACGGGTGGGAGAGCAGAAGGAGGCCAGGCTGGAGAGGGGGATGAGTGCAGGGGAGGGGGATATAGTGGATTGGGGTGAGATTCCTGAAGAGGAGGAAGAGTTGAGGAGAAGGAGTAAGTAGGAGGAGGAAGGGAGCAGGTTGAAATAGAAGCAGGTGCAGAGTTACAAGGAATGCCTGCGGGAATGTAGGAGTCCTCTATGGACATGTGGGCAGGAGCAGTGTGCACTGCAGCCCTTGGGTCAGGGACGCCAGTAGATGATTGCTTTTCATCCTGCTTTTCATCCTGCTTTTCTCTTGGTGCGTGAGGCTCTGTCAGTGCGCTGGACACGTCTCTGCTTTGGGCAGGCTCCGAGGGCAGCAGCGTCTCGGGAATGGGGAGTGTGGGGGGACAGGGACTGACCTGCAGAACCTTCTCTGGCTGGGGCCCTTGGGTAGCCGTGTCTTGCCCGGGGGGAGAGCTGGGTGTGCTGGCCCAGCTGGATTCCTGCGGGCCGTGGCTCTGTCTGTCCCCGTCAGGGTGTCCAGCACAGCTGGGCTGGGGAAAAGGCTCGGGGACGGAGGGCTGGGTGTGAAAAGCAACTGTTGGTGATGCACTGATCTCCAAACAGCTGGACAGGGAAGAACTCCCCTCAGAGCGCAAGGTCCGAGGGCCTGAAAGGTCTGAGTTGCCTCTGATCGGCACTGGAGAACTCCTCACCACGTAGCTGGAGCTGGCTGTGCAGGGAACTGCCACATCCTCACGGGATCTCAGCGTCCGAAAGCTGTCCCCTGAGCCCACACTGGCTGCAGAGCCCTGTTTGTCCTGTTCCTCGGCTGGGATGTTGTTGAGTGTCCCCCACTGAGTGTCCTTGCTGGCATGGCAGGCTTTGTCCCCGGCCTCGGGACTGCACAGCTTTTCCTGTGCCAACACTGCGTACACCTGTGCCAGCAGTGCCACGGCACCTGCATCCAGCTGGGGAGGCTGCAAATCCTCCCTGTCTTCCTGCTCTCCTGCAGCGCCCAGTTTGATTTGGTGGACGTACTGGGCTGCCTGGTTATCCCTCAAGGCCTCCAGACAAATCCTTGCATCCGTTTCTTGCCCCAGAGTCAGCAGGACCATGGCTTGCAGTAACTTGCTGCAGGGCCCAGGGATCGAGTGCTTCAGTTTGAGTTTGAGGCTCAGCAGTTTCTCTGGTGGGGCCTGGGACAGAATGTTGAACACGTCCTCAAAGCTTGGCTGGAGCTCAGTGCTCTGTGCCATCTCTCAGCTGCTGGCCTGGACCATGGACTGAAGCAGGGATGGGAAAAGCATCTTATGGCAGAGGGTTGTCTCCCTGTGGGGCTCAGGGGTGCCCTGGTTGCGCTCCTCGTACCACACAAACCCTCTGGTGCTCAGGGGCTCATCTCGGAACCGGGACCTCTGTGTGCTGGGAATCTGTGAGGAGAACAGAGGACAGCGTTCAGAGGGGTGATGTGGGAGCTGGGGGATGCTCCTGGAGCTCCCAGGCTCTCTCTCACACCTCCCAAATATTTTTGCATCTGTTCCATGCTTGCAGCTGCGTCAGTGCTCTGTGCATTATTCCAACTCTGTGATTAAGCAAAGAGCACATTCTTTGCGTTCATTTCACATTAATTACAACTGGTTTAAAATAATTGATGAAATAATGATGTATTTAGGTAAATCCAAGTGTCTCCTCCAGGCAGCTGGTTCCAGAGGTCTCGCAGGCTCCTTGCAATGGCAGTTGAGGAATAAAACAGGCGTAGAGGAAACCCTTTCCAGCTGATAACCTGTGTTACCAGGGAAGATTCACAGGGAAGAATTCCTTCCCAATATCCCATTCCCTGTGTCCTGTCCCTTCAGCCCTTGTCCCCAGTCCCTCTCCAGCTCTCCTGGAGCCCTTTTAGGCCCTGGAAGGGGCTCTGAGCTCTCCCTGGAGCCTTCTCCTCTCCAGGTGAGCACCCCCAGCCTGGCTCCAGAGCAGAGGCGCTCTGGCACTTGGAGCAGCTCCGTGGCCTCCTCTGGCCTCTCTCCGGCAGCTCCACGTCCTTCTGACGTTGAGAGACTATGTCCCCATCCACAGCTGATCCCTGACCCCCTGCACTCACCCCAGGCCTCTGATGGGATTTTAATTAAACAACAGGAGTGTCTGGAGGGGAGGAGGGGGTTCCCGGTGGGGCACTGCTCCAGGCCCTGCCTGAGCCTGCTGCAGGAACTTTCCCTATTTAAAGGCAGCCCCAGCAAACGCCCCGAAATAACTTTCAGCTGGGGAAAGTTTCTAACTTCAGTTTCCGGTTTTCCTGTCTCATGAAAATCCTGCAGTTGCCCAATTGCTCTCCCTCCCCCGGCCGGGCCAGCCCTGCCCCGTGTCCCCCGCTGGGCACGGGGGTGGCACGGCCGAGCTCGAGGAAGCTGAAGCGGGGGCAGCGCTCGGGGCAAGCCCAGCGCCGCGACCACGGGCCCGGTGCCCGCAGGAAGGGAAGGGAAGGGATCAGCCGAGAAGGGATGACCCGGCAGGGGAAGCGATCAGCCTACCTGCGGCCGGTGCCCGTGCCCGGGGCAGGCGGAAGCGGCGCGGGGCGCTGGGCACGGCCGGGGCGGAGCGGGGCGGAGCCGGGGCAGCGCGCCCGGGGACCGGGAGAGCACGGCCCGGGCGAGAACAGCGCTGGGAGCAGGAACCGGCTTTTCCCTGCGGGCAGTGCCGCGGGGAAGTGTTGGAATTGGGACGAGCAATGGAAAGCCCAGGATCCAGGGACAGCAGAAGGAGCCAGGGGTGAGGAACAAAACTGGGACATGGACAGGTGCACCTGAGCCTCAGGAGCACAGGCAGAAGTCAGGGGAACAAAATAATTAAGGCATTTTTCTGCTTAAGAAAACATGGGACCTCCTGAACACACTTTGTTTTTCCCCTCCAGCAAGAGCAGGGAACAGACAAGCTGGCCAGGGACGAGATTTGGTAAAGGCAAAGCTTCATCACAGCTCAGGTAAGGGAACACAACCCTGCAGCTTTAGGTACACACAAATCCACACGTCTTTAAACGCAGGTCACACTTTATTCCAATGTCTGCTCACCAGCCCTGGCACAGCGACAATGCCAGGACACAAGTTACCAAAATAAGTTACATTAGAAATTATTACAAAGCAATGTTTTCTGGGAAAGAACCAGCACCTGGATTAAAATCCCTCCTATTTTAATAACAGGATATCCTAATCCCATGGCAGAGTAACTCCTGGGAAAAGCTGCCTGATTTAATGGCTGTGAAGTGTTTCACACACGGAGGTACACACACGTTATCCCTGAAGTCATTCACAGAGCTAGGAAAGGTGATTAAAGAAAACCCCACCCTGTTGAGTGTTTCTCCATGAAGGAAAAAATGTTTGACTGATCACGAAGAGAAATCTTTTCTTGAGAAGCAGCTCCTTGGCCCCAGCTGTGCCAGATGTGCTGCAGGGCCGAGCCTCCCCGGAAGCACAACAGGCACAGTGGAAGTTGTGTCTGGAACTTGTATTTTTAAACATGGAGAAGGCAGGAGATGGTATTGAAGGTCAAGCACAGCATCTTCTCAAGATTTCCACAGCTTGGGCAAATTAAAAACAAATCCAGCATTAAAAATAAGTTGAGATCACTTCTTCTCTCCCACAACTTGTTTCAGCAAGAATTAGCCACTCACAACTACGGCTGGGCTGAGTTAAAAAGCCAAAGTGCAGGTCCCATCTCCCCTTTCAGCACAGCATTGTGATTTAAAAACAGTAAATCAAGATTCAGAATCTTCCCACCTTGGTTATCAAATCTTACAACTACATCTGACTGTAAATTCAGAGAGCAGAGGCACTTGCGGCACAAGTGGGTGCACAGTTAAAAGATCAGTGCTGTTCTAGCCAAGGAGCCTTGGCCAAAAGAGCTGGGATTTATCAGAGATTTTCCTCTGGTGCACTGGTTTTTATCTCCTTTGCAGCCAGGGCCACTTGTGTATCCTTCCCTGCCTTCTCCTCCAGCTTCCCTGCCTTCTCCTCCAGCTTCTCTAGCACTTCACACCATTTTTCTGAGATCCTGTTGGTTCCCTTTGGCGCTTCAGGTGCCTTTGTCACCTCCTGTGATGGTGGAGCCTTTTCCAACGTGGATAATTTTCTGTCAGTCCTCTTCTCTTTCTTCTTGTGCTTTCTGCTGTCCTGTGCCACCTTAGCTATGGCCCTGAAGGGCCCCACAACCCAGTTTAGAGGGGTGTTGTGAGTGACATACTCAAAGAGGACATCGAGGGACCTTCGGGCTTCTGCCACACGGTCCCGGCTCTGGGCCAGGGTCCTTCTGGAGAGGTCCTGGAAGGACACGGCCCTGGAGAAAGAGCTGTGGAGCCTGTGGATGTGTCGAGTGGCCTGACACACAGCTTCCTGGATGCTGCTGGGGAGGCCGTGGACGCTGCGTCTGAGGCTCTCGTAGGCGGGCTGGAGCTGCTGGGTGATGATCCGCAGCATCGCCAGAGTGCGCGACTCCACCTGCTGGGAGAGACACAGCTCAGGCACGGGCTCTGGGGGGGCCCAGCCGCTCGGGGCCTGCTCACATGCACCTCCCGGGGTACCTCTGGCTGGCACGCAGTTCTGACTTGGTTTCCTTTGGGCTGGGTCAGGCTCCAGTCCACCCACAGCTGATGGAGCTTTTCCTGCCCCTCCAGTAGCTTCTGGCCAACCTCCTGTTTCACAGATTCAATCTGATGGGAAAAATGAGAGGAAAGGTTGTATTGCAAGCACACACAGAGAAGCACAAGTGCTTTCCTGCCAGGGAAGGATCCAAGGTGACATGGAGCTGGTGTGGGATGGAGGAAGAGCTTCCAGTTGGATAGCAGGGCAGGAAAGGCTACAGACAGGAGGAAGAAGGGCAAAGCATGTTGGTACCAGTTTTATTGCCAGCTGCAGTCGTGAGAGGGTGTCCTGGGTGTGGTGCCTGATGCCCTGCAGCTTGGCCAGGGAGTGCTGGTAGGCTCGGTGCCGGACCCTGCCTGACAGGGAGCCCAGGCGCACAAAGTAACTCCGCTGCCGCTTCTGCTCCTCCACGGAGGCCACGCCAAACCCCTGCACCGTGGTGGCCAGTTTACCTGGAGGAAACAAGAACAGAGCTGCAGCTGGGCTCCACTGCCAGCTGGGAGGGGTGGAAGAGGTCGGATCACCCAAAACATGAGGGCTGAAGCGTGCTGCAGGAGCAGGAGGTTTGCAGTTGCTCAGGTGTTAAAGGCAGGTTAGTCCCTGCTCAATCTTCACATACGCAGACTTGATGGAGAGGTTGAAGCATGAACCCACGTGTTTATTTACTTTGAGGCTGATGGGCAAGGACCAACCAGCAAATGCTTGAACTCTGTCCCATACCATGTGGCAATTTGGTGTTGACAGCCAGCCAACTTGGTGACAAATTCAGAGCTACCTGTCTGCTTCAGAAGCTGGGTCTTGCTGGGTCAGGTGCTCTCTGCTCACACGGGAAAGGACTTGCATCTACAAGCGCCAGGTAAGTATTTTCTTACCTAGTTCCTCCTCGGTCATCGGGAGGTAATGATCCACCAGATCCTCTGACATTCCCAGGACAGATTCCACACCTCCGGCCACTGCCTGGCTCACTGCCTTGGCTTTGCTTATGCTGTTGGTCACCACCGAGTTGGTCATCTCCACGCCCTCCTGGAGAGCCTCCCTGCCCTGCTCCAGGGCTGTGTTGATCTTGCTGGTGATGGTGCCATAGGCAGCATCCAGAGCTGTACTGACCGTAGAGGTGACCACAGATTTGGTCTTCTCAACGCTGTCTTGAACAGCCCCTTTGGTCAGGTCCACTGCTTCGGTCACCTTGTTGGCCACCAGGTCCTTGGCCCCCTGGGCAGCCCCCACAGCTGCAGTGATGGTGGAAGCAACTGCAGACTTGGTCCTGTCAACGCTGTCCTCCACCATGTGCTTGGTGACATCCACGGCCTCTGTCACCTTGTTGGTCACCAGCTCCTTGGCACCCTGGGCAGCCTCCACAGCGTTGACAATTGTAGAAGCAACTGCAGACTTGGTCAGGTCAACACTGTCCTCTACGATGTGTTTACTGAGGTCCACTGCCTTGGTCACCTTGTCTGTCACCAGCTCCTTGGCCCCTTGAGCAGCCTCCACAGCACTGACAATTGTGGAAGCAACTGCAGACTTGGTCAGGTCAACGCTGTCCTCCACCATGTGCTTGGTGACATCCACGGCTTTGGTGACCTTGTCCACGGCATCGGTCACCTTGTTGGCCACCAGGTCCTTGGCCCCCTGGGCAGCACCCACAGCTGCAGTGATGGTGGAAGTCACAGCAGACTTGGTCCTGTCAACGCTGTCCTCCACAAGGTGCTTACTGAGGTCCACGGCCTCTGTCACCTTGTTGGTCACCAGCTCCTTGGCACCCTGGGCAGCCTCCACAGCGTTGACGATTGTAGAGGCAACTGCAGACTTGGTCCTGTCAACGCTGTCCTCCACCATGTGCTTGGTGACATCCACGGCCTCTGTCACCTTGTTGGTCACCAGCTCCTTGGCAACCTGGGCAGCCTCCACAGCGTTGACGATTGTAGAGGTCACAGCAGACTTGGTCCTGTCAACGCTGTCCTCCACAAGGTGCTTACTGAGGTCCACGGCCTCTGTCACCTTGTTGGTCACCAGCTCCTTGGCACCCTGGGCAGCCTCCACAGCACTGCTGACAGTGGAGGTGACCACAGACCTGGTCAGCTTGACACTGTCCCCAACAACGTTTTTAGTGAGGTCCACAGCTTCAGTGACTTTGTCAGCCATGGCTTCCCTGGCCTCGCAGGCGGCGTCCATGGCAGATGTCACCTTGGTGGACACCAGCTGCTTGGTGTCCGAGATTACCTGCACCAGGGAGAGACAGAGAAAGATTTTTTTTTCAAAAATATGTTTTCCTCCCTGAAAAAGCTTTTTCATTTGGGTTGGTTGTGCCTGCAGCCTGTGGGAGGGCCAGGGAAGTGAGCACACCTGTATTGACATGGACATGTTCACTCCCACATGCTGAGGGCACGTCTCCAGCTTTCCCTGCTGCTGAGCTTTATTTCCCCATATTCTTCTGTACCCATAACAGTTACATCAAGCCATGGCTTCCCCAGAAAAAGCCTTTCCTTACCTTATCTGCTGGCTGCTGCAGGAAGGGCAAGTTCTCCTCCAGCTGATCCAGACCTTTACAGGCATATTCATTCACAAGGGCAACTGGAAGAGACAACGGGTACCAGTTTATTCTTCCATGTGGGGATGGGTTTTTGACCCTACAATGGCCAGTTCAGGATACACTCATGAAAACAAGCCCCAAAAAAATAAATCACCATTCTGGGGTGGGATGTTTGTGGGTGTCTTGTTAGAAGTGAACAAACCCTAAAATCTGGCAGGTTCAAATAATCTCCATTTTGCCTTCCCAGCTTTCTAACTGTAGACTTTAATCCAGTTGCAGTGTAGCACCTGCCCTTGGTGGGTAGGGCAATGGGTTTAAAGGGTTGAAAAATGTTGGGGTAAGCCAGACTGAGCTCTGTCCCATACTGACACTGCTACTACCAGTTGGGATTGTCAGAACTTGGAGTGAGAGAGAGCAAGCAGGGCGTTACTACTACTTAGTAACCTAAAGAAATCAAACTTTGTTTCTCCTGGAAACAGTTTCATTCCCAGGAAGTTCAGTGTAGGGAGCTGCCGAGTGCGAGGCTCAGGGCTAGAGCAGAAGGTGCTGCAGGAGGTGGGATCACCCTACAGGCACAGGAACCTCCCTCCCCGCCTGTCCCTCTGTCCCAAGGGTCCCTCCAGCCCTGCACTTACTCTGTGGCTCGAGCTGGCTCAGGATGGGCTGTGCCCCTCCCACCACGCTGCCCACGGCCACAGCAGCCACGGTCTCAGCCACGCTGCAGACACCGCTGAGGCAGGGGTGGGACTCCTTGGTGTGGTTGTAGGCAGAGGAGACCAGGTTGAAGGCAGAATTGAGCAAGGGCAGGCTGGTGACTCGGTTGACAGCACTCTAAACCCAAGAGAAACGGTGACATTAGAGCCCAGCCTGAGCTGGTGGGCGAGCACAGCCATGTGTCTGTCCAGAAAGGTCCCAGCAAATCCATCTCCTCATCCTTCTTAAACTCAGAGTTGAGGAGATTCATCCAAAGGCCTCCACCGAGTGAACAAGCTGGGATTAAAAACTTTGACCTCTGGGCTCTGACCTCTGTGAATTGAGTCACACTGGTTTCAGCACCAAACCAGATGTGGAAGTAGGACCTGTAACAGCTTTTGTTTCAGAACTACTGGCATCACTTGACCAGCCCTAAAGTTGTCTCTTGAGCAAGACAATTACCTTCTGTACTGAGGGGGTTTTGATTTGGCCACAGCTTCATTGCACTAATCTCTCTGTCCCCCCAGCCTGGTTTTGGCTGCTGGCAGAGGTTTACCAGCACATGTCAGTGGATGTGTGTTGCCCTGGCACCTACCACCGTCTGCTGCTCCTCAGCCTTCAGCAGGTCTGGGGTTGGGGTCTTTCCTGAGGCCATGCTGAATTCAGCTGCAGCTGGAAGGAAAAACAAGAGTATCACAGCATGAGCACGACTTCATTTCCTGCAAAGAAATAAAATCCTGCCAAAAGAGGGGAAAAGCAGAGGGCAGCAAAGCTGGGATCCATCATTCAGCTGCTCCAGGGAAGGTTCAGGCTAGAAATAGGTGAGAACTATTTCATCTGTCTTGTGTTTTCTCTGTGGGGTGGGATGGCTCTGGCTGGACACCAGGTACCCACCAAAACCACTCCATCACTCCCCTCCTCAGCCGGACAGGGGAGAGAAAATATAACAATATAACCAGTTTGGGAAGGACATGAAAATCCTGTGGAGTTTTCCCTGGAGGATGAGCCAGGTTTCCCAGCTGCAGCACTCCATGGCTACCTGGAGACTTGCCTTCTCATCCTACTGATCAGTGAGGCAGGAAATCTCACTTCCTGTGAAACCAAGGCTCAGAGACGTTCTCATGACATAATGGGATTGAAGAAGTATAAAATGTTGCAATATTTTGAATGTGTGTTGGCTTCCCCAGCACAGATCTCGGGCGGTATCTGGACACTCCAGTATTGGTGATAAACCCGGGATTAGTCTGAGCCTTAGTCAGGCACAGCAGGGATTTCAGCACATTTGTTCTTCAGGACAGAGTCTGCTTTTCTCTCCTGTGCCAGTTAGTTGCTATTCTTAGATTTGCCATGACATTTTCCAATGGAAAACCCTCAAACCAAAATTCCTCCCAAAGTGGATTTCTAAGCCACACACTGCTCCAGGCTCACTGGCAGACTCTTCCCAAAAAAACTTTGCCATCTAAGTTGTGGCAGAGCCCATTGTCTTGTTTCTTGTGTTCTTTGCCTCATGCAAGGTTTTTATTTTGCTGAGAAACAGGAACAGAGAGATGGGGAGAAGTAGTGAAAGCACCATTTGTGAGCCCTGGACTGGTTACCAAGAGGTACCTTGATAAAACACCAAATATTGCTGCATTAACCACTGAATTAGTGAGAATTGAGCGAGATTTGAGCAGGGCAGGGATGCTGAGTGCTATGTGCCTATAGCAAAAGCTGTCACCTCCAGCCTCTCCAGTGAGAAGCTGGGAGCCAGCGCTCCTCTGGGAGCCCTCCCCCGTTTATCTGCACAGCAAAAACACCAATGGATCCTCACCAGGCTGGGAGAAGTTGTAAAAACCTGCTCCAAACAAAGCAAGGCTGAATATAAAATCCGAGTCCCAAAGTCCACAGGGTTTGCTGTCAGTGCCTGTCCCTCTTGCTCTGCCTTAGGGCAGGTTTGTTATTGCTTTGGAGCCAAGCAGGGCTGACTTCGGGGCAAAGCACAGCTCTTTCAACACCATCACAAACAACCCCTTTGCTCAGTTATTTTGCTTCTGGACAGGTGGAAAAAGCTCAAGCTGTGGAGTTTGACACAGTGGTGGCCTTGGTGTCAGGGCCAGCACAGAGACACTGCAGCAAAAGGAAGAGGGGAGGATTCTTGTTAGAGTAATTCAGGAGTAACTCCTTGGCTGATGTAAAAACTGGTGTAAGTTTAGAATCAGCCTCTGAAGTACAGGGATCCTGTGTTAATAATGGATGCAGCTGTGCCAGGGACAATCCTTCAGCACAGTCATGTTGGAACAAGGTTTGTTCTCCGCTGTGCAGGAGAAATCCACGTGTTGCAACACCAGGATTTGCAGTGTGGGCAAATCTCCACAGCATGGTTTTATTTTCTCTTTCCCTGCAAAAGTGCTGGGCAGCCCTTGTTTTTCTTCAGAGATTGCAGGAAAGCCCAATGCTTGGCAACTCTGGGTCAGGTGGTTCCAAATCCTTTGGAGAAGCCACAGCCGAGCCAGGATCGTTGGGAGTGGAAGTTCCAGTGGGCAGAGGAACAGAAACAGCACCACTTTGTTTTGGTTGTGGTTTGCACCGTATGAAAGTGATGATCAGATGATTTCACACCATTGCTACATCCGAAATATTAGGTCACTGCTGAGAAAGCTCTTGAAACAGGTGGTTTCAGAACGATGAAACTTCAGTGCTGTTTTCTAGCATCAGGGTCAAGAGATTTTCTGGGATCAGGAGCTGAACTCCTGATCATTGCCCAGTTGGAGACAGTGAAGGAACAAGGGCTGGCACCAAACAGCAGGGCAGTGGCACCAAACCCACCCTTTTCCCTGCCTCATCCCACACTGGCCCGGCAGAAGAGCAAGGAACTTCCCTGCTCCTCCCTGATTGCTGTCACTGGCAGTGACCAGTTCACACAAGCTGCTTCTTTAACTCCCCTTGGCTGGAAGGTTTCCCTGTGGAAAGCAGCTCAGCTCCATGAGAACAGGCTGCTGGTGTGTGGTCCTGTAGGATCTTCATGTTCAGGAAGCTTCTCCCCCTTCCAAAGGGCTTTTACCTTGCGAGACAGACTGAGCCACAGCCAGCATGGCTGGTTCAGTGGCTTAACTGGCAATTCCTTAATGACCATTGAGGAAAACAAAGCTAAATTTAGTGCTTTAGCTGTGAGCAGGGAGGGCTAATCAGGGCAGAGGAATTCAATTGTGGTTAAAGCACCTATTTACATTCTTGTCGAGATTTGCCACTGATACCCGGTTCCCAAAAACGCAGAACTGTGTCACAGGATGTCTGTGGGGAATGGGCTGCAAATGCTCTGAGGACAGAACTAGTTTTAGGAGGAAGATCGAATGATTCCCAGCTTTGACCTCAGGACAGTAGTTTCAGGAGGGCTGGCAGAGGTGCCCGTCTCACCTTTCTGGATAAACCAGCAGCACTAGGAAACCTCAAAGATCAAAGCCACCCTTGTGGATGGATGCAGGGCTTCCCCCCCACACTTCCAGCAGAAATTAAACACCACAACCAGTGGCCGCCCCTGGGTCAGTAACTGCTTGGAACAGAGATATCTTAGGAAAGAGGAGAGGAAGTTTTAACTAAAACAGCTTCTCTGTACTTCCCCTTTACCAAGTTTCCACGAGGACAGAGCTCTTGGTTTCAGCTGGAAGCTGTAACCCGCAGAGCAAGCAGCTCAACACATTTCCATCTGGAATTTTCAGCAGAACCGGCTTCAGAAATTGAAATCCTTCCCAGCCATGCTCAGCTCCAGGTAGTCATGACCACATTTAAAGCCTTGGTAGTCTTGAGAAATGCTAATCCAGTTTGCCAAAGCTCCCTCCAGGAGCTGGCAGGGCCCTGCAGGGACAGAGTGCTCCTGAGCAAGAGCTCCCTTGTCACTCAGTTCTCGTGTCTCCACCAAAGGATCATGAGAAACAGCCCCAGGCAGGGCTGGCAGCGCTGTCACAGGAAGGGAATGCCCGGCTGGTCACCTGCATCACCTGTCCCCAGGGTGTCACCTGCATCACCTGCCCCTGCAGCTCCCGGGGTGTCCCCATCACCCACAAACACAGCGCTGGGCACGTGAAGGTGACTGGTGGGACTGACCTCCTGTGGACCCCCCCAGCCGGGATCCTCAGCAGACAAGAAGCAGAAAAGAGCTTTTAAACCCCAGACTGTTCAATCGCAGATCAGAGATCCATGGAGTTACCAAGGAGTCATCTCAAAGCTAGGAAGGAGCCTTTAGCGAAGGATGTGAATCCCACAATGGTTTGGGTTGGAAAGGACCTTAAAGATCACCTCATCCCAAGCCTCTCAGCTGTTACCCAAGGCAGACACATCATGACACCAGAAAATGTCACCTTTGAAAAGGTGACAGAAAATGTCACCAGAAAGCAAAGACCCCGCCATGCACAGGAAAAGCGAGGACACAGCACCCAGCTGCTGCTCTCCCGGCATGCAGGAAAGGCCCTGCGGCGCACACAGCTCCCGCAGCCAAGGGCCGTGGGATGGAGCCGCGTCCATCCCAACCTCTGCCCCGGCGAGGGCTGCAAGGAGCCCCCAGGAAAGCAAGGGGCAGCTCTGGGGAGTCACCCCGACAAGTCACAAACTCCCAAGCCCCCAACAAGTCACACCCCCCC
>VZRS01013382.1:2523-16528 GCA_013398055.1 Ifrita kowaldi | reverse complement strand
GGCCCGGGCCCGCCCCGCCGGTGCCGCCGCCTGAGCGCGGTCCCCATTCCCGGGGCAGGACCGGCGCCATGTGGATCCAGGTGCGCACCATGGACGGCAGCGAGACGCACCGCGTGGACTCGCTCTCCAAGCTCACCAAGGTGGAGGGGCTGCGCCTGCGGATACACGAGGTGTTCGGCGTGGAGCCCCACCGGCAGCGGCTCTTCTACCGCGGCAAGCAGGTACCGGCGCGGCGGTGCGATTGACAGCCCCGGACCGGCAGCAGCGCGGCGCACGGACACCCCCGCCCGGCCCCGTCCTGCCCCCCGCTCCTCTTCCCCTCCAGCTGAGGACGGATATTTTAATTTATTTATTTTTAATTGCGTGGAAATGAGGGGTTTTGCTGCCATCTAGTGATCCCCCGGCTCCCTCCCGCGCTGCTCCTCCCGTGGGTTTGCAAGGAGAGGAGCCAGCTGCAGAGTAGCCTTTATTGATACTTTTCCTTACTATTTTCCATCTAACGTGTTGCTCTTCTGCCTTGACATCGCCTTTATGAAGTGTCTGAAAATTACCAGTGATTTTATGGTCTTTAAAGTGCTTAATGTTTTTGAGCCTTGCAAATTTCACCGCTCTGAAAGCCATAAAGATCTCATTTTTCTTTGTAATTTGGGATAAGCAACTCATGAGTTTGAAGTTCTTCGGCTCTCATGTCAAATTCTCACTAGGTACAGAGCACTTGAGTGTGGCTCAGTGGTGTATTATGTTCTCAATAATACGTTTACAATCGCTGTTGTACAACTGTTTTCTTCCCTGTGAGTTAATAATGTAACTAAATTAGCACTGAAGTCAATCAAAACCATTTTAAAATACAGTTGCTATATTCTGCCTAGTCCTGTGCTGCTAAACCTTCCTGCTAGGGAAACTCCTGATCTGGTGGTTGGTTGATCAGAGGATTTAATTTCAGAAAAAGCAGCCAGATACTGAGTTGGCTGGAGATGGACAATTTTTTCTAGTTGCTTTTCTTCTTGTTTTAGGCAGTCTTGAGCTAACTGTACTCTGTAATTAGCAGGTGTGGCTGTAGAACATGGAAATACACCTGGACTAGCCTCAATCTAAGCTCAGGTACCAGTTCTAGTATAAAAAGAGGCTTGTAGGATGGTGTAACATCTCTGAAGGGCTGTTGGGTTAGATGCATTAATTACCCGTTTGTGTTGTAAATCAGGCGGTAAAGGGGGATTGGTTCAGGGCAGGTGCCGCCTGTCAGCCTCACCCTGAGGTCTGTGCGGACAGCCGGGCTGAAACAGATTTTCGGGAGGTCAGGATGCACTTCCCCTACGAAGGGAATCCCTCCTCCCGCAGTTCCAGTGTTCCTTAGTTCAGGCAGAAACGTTCCCCAGCGTGATCCAGCCTCTCTTAGGCCTTGTTCCCATTGTGCTTTGTCTGGCTTTTGGGATCCCTGGAAATGTTAAATTTCTTACTCATGAACATTTTTAAATGGGGTTAGAAAATCAGCTGTTAGTTAAAGCCTGCCTCCTTTGTTAGAGGTTTGTCTTCAGTCCCGGGCTCTTCTTTCTGGCTGTGCTTTGGACTCCTGTGGTTTCCTGTCCTGTTCCTGTGCTCTTCCATTTCGGTTTGCACCTGTTGTCACTGAGTCCTGCGCTGGTGTCGTTCCCATGTGTGTGACACTATCCCTTGGTTAAGAAGAAACAACCAGTTTCTGGTGTGTTCTTACATAGCTCGAGGAGTTTTCATCTCTCAACCGGCAAAAAGCTCAGATCTCTTCCTGTGCAGTCAGATTTCCAGGGATTGTTCCATAGCCATTTGATGCCATAAATCAGAATTGGATTATCATACTGATTCCTGTGAAGTGTAAATTTTTGTGGTTTTGCTCTGCTTCCCCCTGATAGAGAACAAAGCTCCAGGGATTGCTTTTTCTGGTGGTTTGGGCTGGAAGGGGATGATCATTTCCTGTATAATTTCTTAGTCAGACCTTAAATATGTGGGGAAGCTTGTCTGAACTTCTGACTGCTCCGTGGGCTCCAGCCTTGCATGTTAACTCTAAAATGATTGTGCTCCTCAGAGCTCTTGAGAGGTTATTGAGGCACCTCTTTCTCCCTCTTCACTTCTCTTTTTGCAGGGACAAGGTCTTGATTTGACTACAAACCGTGCCAAACTTGCACATAACTCTAAATAAGCACTTAAAATTAGAGAGGGTGTGAAATTAGGACACGCCTGGCTATGCTAAAGAGTGATTCGGTAGTTTCAAGTTGAATTGATTCTTTTTTGATTTTACTTTCCATGGAAAAAATGTGTGTTTGCTGGGAGAAAAGTGTGATTAACTCTTTGGCTTCTACTTAATGCTACGATTAATGGAGATGGTGTAACAATAATCTGGATCACGCACAATTAAAATACAAAGACCAGTCTGCATTAGCGTTTGGGATGTGTCTGAATTGAGGAAGAAATAATTTCCTTTTGAGTCTGTAGGTAATGTGGAATTATCATTGAATCTTGATGAGAATGTGGGGAATCTGTAGTTGTTTAATGGATGTTTCTAAGGAATGTGCTGAAAACTTTTCCAGATCTCATAGAGGCTGGGTAGCAAGTCCAGGGCACATGGAAGCCGTGCTCTTGCAGATTGCGGGATGATTGAAAAAAGAACATTTAAATAGCAGGAATAAGGGAGAAGGAGGGCCCAGTTAGTGGCTGATAAAGGTTTTAAAGCCACGTGGTCGATCTTGGCGGGCAGAGCCAGTCTGAGCACGATGGGTGGTTGGAGTCAGCCGCGATGGAGGCAATAAGCAGATGGTTTGGTGCTTTCCCTGCAGATGGAAGACGGTCACTCCCTGTTCGATTACAGCGTGGGGCTGAACGATATTGTTCAGCTCCTGGTCAGACAAAGCCCGGCCGTGCTGCCTGCTGGGAGCAAGGAGAAGGACTCGGAGCTCTCGGACACCGACTCCGGCTGCGGCTCCGGCCCCAGCGAGTCCGACAAAAGCTCCCACAACGGGGAGGGTGCCCTGGAGCTGGAGGGACAGCCCAGCACGGCAGCTCAGCCCGACTGGACCGACCCCGGCTTCGGCCTCTACAAGGTGGGTCCTCACAAACGGAGAGCCCTCAGAGCTGCGCCTTGCCAGGGAAATTGTTCCTCTGTGGTGGGGAATTGCTGGAAATATTTCATACCCCAATTGTGTGGGCAGTTCCTTTCTTCCTTTCAAACCCTCCAACAACAAAGACAAAAATACCAACCAACCCACAAACCAATTAAATGCAACATGCTGTAGGTCAAAATATTTAGTTTTTTTCATTTTGTCCTTTGAACTAAAACTACAATACATTAATTGATTAAAAAAAAGAAAAGCATTCAGAGTGTCTGGTTTGATTTTTTACAAATTTTCCCAATATTTTTCCTTGGAGTCACTACATTTGTCAAAGCTGAAACTTTCTTGAATGAACAAAAGAAAATCTCAAGCAGCTGTTCAGAATCATTTTACTCCTCTGTTTCAATGGATTTTATTACAGATCTAATGATGTCTTTGCCAGACTGTGAGCAAGACACTTTGAAACTGTTACAGACTAAGCAATAACGGTTTGGGCTTGCTAACAAGGCTGATTTTACATGTGCTGGTGTCAAATGGATTTATAACCTTACAAATTCAACCTAAGCAGACTGTAGGGCTGCACAACAGGACCAGGAAAGCAGAGGAAATCTTAATTTTTAAGGTGATCAATTAAATACCTTGATAACAGTGCAGTTCTTGAGGTGGTTAAATCTTCAGGTAGATTGGAAATGAATGCTTAATTTGCAAATCCCTTTTGGTGAGCTGTGCACTTTGCTCTGTGTAGATCAATGACTTGGTGGACGCTCGGGACACGGATATGGGAGCGTGGTTTGAAGCCCAGGTCGTGAATGTAACCAGGAAAAAACCCACCAGTGAATCAACTGAGAGCTGCACAGATCCTGACCAGCCCACAGCTGTCCCTGAAGAAGATGTAGTTTATCATGTGAAATATGAAGAGTGAGTTTTGTTGCCTTCTTGGCCAATAAAGTCATTCGGGTCGTGATGTTGCTGGGAAATTTTATTGCAGATATTGCACAAATTAACACAGAACTGGGCAGTGACATAGTAATGATGTCATTGAGCCCTGGTAACTGTAAGGTTGTTTTACAGCTGGAATTCCAGGGGGCTGGAATCTTTTCTTTATGGATACCAGCATTTATAGGAAATGCTGGTGTCCAAGTGTTAAAGGGAGGCAATAGTAGCAAAATCAGACTGGTTGGTTCTGGCTGTGTCTGTGGGGGAGAAGGAGATTTTATCCTCGTGTTGCACAGCAAAATCAACCTGTCTGCATAAAACCTGTTACTCCTCAAAACTGATGTTGAATCTGATTTTTGTTCTCTGTCGCTCCCTTCAAGTTATCCAGAGAATGGGGTGGTGCAGATGAGCTCCAGTAACGTGCGGGCTCGGGCACGGACCATCCTGAAGTGGCACCAGCTGGAGGTGGGGCAGGTGGTGATGGTCAACTACAACCCTGATGAGCCAAAGGAGAGGGGGTTCTGGTATGATGCTGAGATCCTGCAGAAAAGAGAAACAAAAATGACCAGGGAGCTCAATGCAAAGATATTACTTGGGTAAGCAAGTTCATAACATGGGATAAATGGAATTCCCCAGCACTGCCTCGGCTTTCTGAGGTCTGAGTGACTCTGCTGGCAAAGAATGGTGCAACAGAAGTGCTGGGGACAGATGAGTAGTGGCCTGTCCTTTTTGGGTGATTAACTTCAGCACACTGCAATTCTGATTAGCTTCCACTGAGGAACTGGACGCTTTAAGAGATGCTGATCCATGGATTCACTTAATGCCGAAAGGTTGCAAAGCCCCCTACTCACCTCGAGGCAAATTATTGTTTATGTGTTAATTATCCGTGAAGGCTTTACAAAAACTGCAGTGTAATATTTTGTGGAGATAGGATGATGTAGAATGAACTCTCACTTTATAAAGGCGATGAAAAATTATTCCAGTTCTCTCCTGAAGGAGACTCTCAACTACAGGAAAAATTTTTTAAGTTTCAGGTAATTTTGACAGAGTTGCCAGAATATTCCTCCTTTTTCCTCTCTCCACAGTGATTTTGACTTTTTAGCTATAAAATATGAGAAGAATTAGTCTGAAATATATTTGGGGGCAGGGGGAACAGTCACTCTTGATAATTGAAATGCTACAAGTGCCTGGATTCTCCCTGAGACAAGAGGGGGTTAATTCTAATTGCATGGAAATGATTTGATTTTGAGTACCGGAGCAGTCTGATGCATGCACAGCTGTGAACACGAGCTGTGGGATACTTCCCAAGTCTGATCTCTTTTCTCAACTTCTTCTAGGGAAGCTGGTGATTCCTTGAATGACTGCACAATTATATTAGTGGACGAAATCTATAAAATTGAAGAGCCAGGCACTGCTTCTCCCATCAGTGCTGGTACCCCAAAACGTGAGTCTGATGTGGAGTTCTTGCATGTCTGTCTTACCTTGTGATGTCCTGCCAGTTGCCTCTGTGAGGACCAAAGGATTAAGAGTTCCAAGACACATTTAATTGTGCCTCCTTTGGCCATTTCCAGTGGATCTTGGCACTTGCTGAGTGTGGTTTCTGTTTGCCCACAGGACAGAGTGGACCCGTCTGTAAAGCCTGCAAGGACAACCCAAACAAGACCTGCAGGGTCTGTGCGTGTCACATCTGTGGAGGGAAGCAGGATCCAGATAAGCAGCTCATGTGTGACGAGTGTGACATGGCCTTCCACATCTACTGCCTCAACCCTCCCCTCAGCAGAATTCCAGACGATGAGGACTGGTAAGGTCTGAGGAGGTGTGTGGGGTGTCACAATTACATCTAATTAGGAGCAGAGAGGGAGGTCTGGGGCTTGAAGCTGCCCTTCGGTGGCCGTACTGTGGCTGTTCCGGGGTATGTGTGTTTTGGGGTTGGTTTTGGTAGAACTGCTCAGCTTTTCTTGAGCTTCATGAGAGTAGGTTTTAAGCCAGTGGCTTGCACACTCCTTTTCCTAGTTTTGGGATCTAGATGGGATTCATGTACCTGCCTAAGGCCAGGGCTTGGAGCACCCTGGGATAGTGGAAGGTGTCCCTGCCATGGCAGGGGGTGGAATGAGATGAGATTTAAGGTCCTTCCAACCCAAACCAGTCTGGGATTCAAAGAGGACCAAATGAGAACCTGATGCTGGGAGGCTTCACTTGTGCAGTGGCTTTTATGGGCCACTGCAGGCAGGTCCCAGGCTTCATCATTAGATCAGGCTGGTTTATGAAATATGTACAGTGAGAGATGTGGATGGTGAAATACACCTTTCAATAGACACGGTGTTTGTGAAATGCTCTGGTTTATTCCCTCTGCCCTGTTTCAACATTTTATACAATGATTTTATGCCACAGCTGTTTCCTGACACATCTGCAGTGCCTGGTGCAAGGACAGGAGCTGTTGTAGGTCGAATTCCAGTATGTAGAGTGTTTCCATGTCCTGTCTGGTTTCACATGGGGAAATTGTAACATAGCTCACTATGTTTGGAGGAAATTCTCCTAACTGAAGGCTTTGCTACTTGTTAATTTTCACTGACTTTAGGTATTGCCCTGAATGCCGAAATGATACAAGTGAGGTGGTTTTAGCAGGAGAGAAATTGAAAGAAAGTAAAAAGAAACAAAAGATGGCATCTGCTAATTCCTCCTCCCGGAGAGACTGGGGAAAGGTCAGTCCAAAGCTGTTTTACTTGGAATTGTGTTTGTTCCTTTGGGCTCTTGGCTGATCCTGCTCTCTGTCCAGGGTATGGCGTGTGTTGGGCGCACCAAGGAATGCACCATTGTCCCCTCCAACCACTATGGACCAATTCCTGGCATTCCCGTTGGCACCATGTGGAAATTCAGAGTTCAGGTATGATGCTGAATCCTGGCCTGACCTACTGTGGGGAAAAATGGGAATGATCCAGCTCTTACAAGAAACCTGAAACAGTTAATCTGGAAATGCGTGTGTCACTGGGTATGGAAGTGCAGAAGGAAAAGAATTCTGGCTTTGTCTGGATCAAGTGTTCCATAACTAATGCTGCATTGTCCCAGCCCATCAAGTGCTGGTTTATTTTGCTTTAGTGCTCTTTTTGGTAACTCAAAAAACCCAAAGCAAACAGATTTGTTTCCAGTAGTTTGTCCTGGAGGTGTGTAGTGTGTCTCAAATATCCACTCCTATGAAACAGAAGGTTTCTCGTCCTGTTAGAAAGTTGGGGGAGGAAAAAGCACTGGCCTATCCAGATGCAAGTATTGAGGGAAGGTTGCTATTAAAACCCTTTCAAAACTTTATACAAGTATTTAATATCTGTATTATTCTTAAGTACCTGGAGCCTTTCAATAAGCAGTTTCAGTAAGAAATAGCCGACGTTTTAGATTTGCATCACAAACCTTATCCATGTGTTCAATTTACTGATACGGTCAATGGCTTATTTTTTTAGAAGCATTTTTATTTTTCTTCTGTCTGGAACTGTTTTGAGGGTAATGGTGAGAGCAGTTTCACCCTGTGATACATGGAAAGCAAATGTGAAATAGCACAGTTAGTTCAGCCCCCAGCCCAATCCTGTTGAGAGCAGTTGCCTTCCAAACCCGTTTTTGTTTCCCAGGTGAGCGAGTCCGGGGTGCACAGGCCCCACGTGGCGGGGATTCACGGCAGGAGCAACGATGGGGCCTATTCCTTGGTGCTGGCAGGAGGATATGAAGATGACATCGTGAGTGGATTCTGATTATTTATGCACAGAACCGAACAAACTTGTTAAAACAAAGGTTTGGCCTTCGTTACTTTTTGCACTCTACATTAAACACTTGCCAATCTTCACTTATTTTCTTCAGAAGAAAATGAGGCAAGGAAAAACTACAGTAATCTGTGCCAACCTGAGCCACAGGATCATCTAAATCCAGTTCGATATCCCTGTGTCAGCTTTTGGTCCCAGAGTTGTGACTTTTCAAGGTCTCCATTGCACCCACAGTTTGAACAATCCCACGGGCTGTACTGCCAGCTGTTCACTTCCAGCAGATCCTGTGTGAGCCCTGGGCTGCTCAGGGGTCCTTGCACTGCTCAGGGTTGTGATAAGACATTGTCACCCTGGCCTCCTCTCCTGGCAGCCTGAGGGAGAGCCAGAGACTGGCCCAGTCTGGGAGCTTAAACACAGGAAGCATCTTTCCTTTTTTGAGACTGTCCTGCTGGTATACCCTACCTGGTTAAAAGACTCTTCTGCTTTTGCTGAGTTCTTTTTGTGACTGTGTCAAAACCTTCCGTGTTCATTTCAGGATCATGGGAATTCCTTCACATACACAGGGAGTGGAGGGCGAGACCTCTCTGGGAACAAACGCACGGCGGAGCAGTCCTGTGATCAGAAACTCACCAACATGAACAGGTTGGCAATGTTTGTGCTCCATTCTACCCTCAGGAGCTGGCAGTCTGTCAGCATGAGGAATTGTTTGGCCTGTTTGCATCCAAGAAAGCTGGCTAAGTGGAAAAAGTGTTAAAATTGGGTCTGGGCTGTGGTTTAGGCTGCAGATCAGCTACACAATGGGAATGCTCCTTTCAGTGCCCTGTACTGGGACACAGCCGTGAGTGGTGTTAGTGTCACATGCAATACTGGCTGACTCTTAAGGAACAGAGCAGTAAATTGGAGCTCTGCTCTCTCCTGAAGACATTTGCAGCCACTGGTCACCATTTGTAATTCTGAGCTGTTACTCAGAGATAAGCCTGGCCTTGAGTGGAGGCAGTGATCCGGGCTGGTGCAGTAGGGTAACGCCATGAGCAATCAGCTGTTTAAGATGTGCCCCTGTCAGGAGGTTCAATGAGTGCAGAGGTGTCAGTGTTGCACAGGTTCCATGGCAGTGCTGGTATTTAAGGCAAACCCACTGAACTCTGGCCTCTCTTGCAGAGCCCTGGCTCTGAACTGCAGTGCCCCCATCAACGACAAGCACGGGGCTGAGGCCAAGGACTGGCGGGCGGGGAAGCCGGTGCGGGTGGTCAGGAACGTCAAGGGAGGCAAACACAGCAAGTACGCGCCTGTGGAGGGCAACAGATACGATGGCATTTACAAGGTAAGGAGGGCTGGGATTTGCTGGCTGAATTAGGAAAAAATGGTGTGGTTATGGCCAAGGGGGTTTTACAGAGTGTGATGGACTTGCTCTGACTTTTTCAGGTTGTGAAATACTGGCCTGAGACAGGGAAATCTGGGTTTCTAGTGTGGCGTTACCTGCTCAGGAGGGACGATGAAGAACCTGCTCCTTGGACCAAAGAGGGAAAGGACAGGATGAAAAAGCTTGGCCTGACAATGCAGGTACTGCCTTGGAGCATCATCTGGACTCTGAACTTGATGGAGAGCAGGGATTTTTCTGTTACATGTTCTTACTGGGGATGATCCTTAGGTAAAAATTGAGACTGAGAGGGACACAAATGCTTCCAGTCTCCTGGGTTGTTTGTTTTTGTACATCAGGACACTAAAAGGACAAAACTCACTTTTTTTTTTAATGGAATTTCTATAGGCTGCATTAGTGGTTACTTAGAGCAGGGACCTGTTGCTTAAAACAGATTAGAACTGCCCCTGGAGCAGCTCTCCAGAGGTCAGTCTTGGACCTGTGTTGATCTGCAAGTCTGACCTGGTGTGTTTGCATTGGATGCTCTTTGTTTTGTTTCCCTGCAGTATCCTGAGGGATATTTGGAAGCTGTTGCAAACAAAGATAAGGAAAAAGAAAATAACGAGGATGATGAGTTTGATACCCCGGGGAAAGGGAAGAGGAAAAGGAAATCAGCAGGTTTGTGGAGTAGGCAAGTGGAAATAGAAAGCCTTGGAGGTTTTTGTGCGTTTTACTTGGTTACCCTTTTCTGGTGTTTTCTTGGTTGGCTGTTTAAAAAAAAATCTTTGTGTTTTCTTTCAGGTGGGGAGGAAAAACTTGTCACCTCCCCAGCAGGGACTCCAAAGAAAACTAAAGTTGAGCCATACAAGCTGACATCCCAGCAGAAATCTCTTATAAAAAGTGATGAAGCCAATGAAAAACTGTGGAATGAAGTCCTGGAGGCTCTCAAAGATGGACCGGTACATTGGGCTCTTTTCCCCGGAAAAAAAGGGACAGCTGTTGTTGTGCTGTCCCCAGACACAAACCCTTGGCCAAGTTTGTGTCAGCCTCAGACCTAAAATGATTTTATTTTAGTGTAAACATCCCCAGCAGGTTTAATGGGACTGTTTTTGCATATTAAAATTTGTTGAAAATCTTTCTATGATCAAAGCAATCCGTTGCATTTAATGGGTGGGGTTTGGGGTCGATTTATGTGTTTTTCAGGGAGTAGTAGCACTAAGTTGATTCAAATGCTCTCTTTGCAGAAATTTCTCAATAAAGTGGAGGAGGCCTTTCTGTGTATTTGCTGTCAGGAGGTCGTGTTCCGGCCGGTCACCACCGTCTGCCAACACAACGTCTGCAAGGTGAGCTGGGCTCTGCTGGGCTGGGCTCTGCTGGGCTGGGGCTGCCTCCTTGGTGCTGACAGGGAGGGGTTGGTTTGTTTGGAATTTTTGCCAGGAATTAGTCTTTTAGCGTGAGTCAGGTTTACAGGGACTTTGGAGAAGGGCCTGGAGGGACAGGACACAGGGAATGGCTTCCCACTGCCAGAGGGCAGGGATGGATGGGATATTGGGAAGGAATTGTTCCCTGGGAGGGTGGGGAGGCCCTGGAATGGAATTCCCAGAGCAGCTGTGGCTGCCCCTGGATCCCTGGCAGTGCCCAAGGCCAGGCTGGACGGGGCTGGGAGCAGCCTGGGACAGTGGAAGGTGTCCCTGCCCATGGCAGGGGTGGCACTGGAAGGGCTTTAAGATCCCTCCAACCCAAACCAGGCTGGAATTCCCTGATCTCAGCTGTGTCCAGCAGGAATGTTCTCAGCTGCAGTGCAGTGCTCTTGTTCCCTCCTCCTGCCTCGTGCTGCTCTGGGCCTTTCCCAGGAATCTCGGGGCTGTCTCACTGTGTCCAGGCTGTGCTGGATGAGCCAAACTCCCCATCCCTGACCCCTGCTGGCTTCTGTCCCCAGGACTGCCTGGACAGGTCCTTCAAGGCCTCGGTGTTCAGCTGCCCCGCGTGCCGCTACGAGCTGGGCCGCAGCTACAGCATGGAGGTGAACGAGGCCCTGCAGAGCGTCCTCACCCAGCTCTTCCCCGGCTACGGCAGCGGCCGGTGATCCCCCAAAGCACTTCTCCCTCCCTCCTTCCCTCCCTCCCTTCCTCACCCACCCAAACCTACCCCTGGGCTTAATTTAAAACAAAAAAAAGGTAGTCTGTGTTTTCTCCCATGCCCCCCAAAAATGGTTTAAAGTCTTCCTTGTTTTTAAAAAAACTGTAAACTCCAAGGATTATCCTTCTGTATGTTCGTGGATTTTGTTTTTGTTCTCTGTGTTGAACTTCGCATTTTTTTTTTTTTCCATCCCCTCAAACCTGCCATTCATCAGCACAGAATTATTTGTTTCTAATGGACTGAAAGTGCTTCCGGTGAGGCTGCTAATGATGAGTTCTCAGAGTGCCCCCGTGCCCCCTTTATTCTTGTGTTTTATTCCAGAAATGGCTTGGTTGCTAGAACAATCTTCACTGTCTGGGGATTTGGCCATCAAGGTAGACTTGTGCATCACCTTGGCAGCATTTTGATATTCCATTTGTACAAGATGGTTCCTGGCTTTGTACCACAAGTGGGTTTTTGCTATTTTTTTGTAAGAACTGGGTTTTATACATTTGACAAAAAGCCATTTCCTGCTAATTTTGTATCTCAAAACCAGAAGGCTGCTTGCTTAGAGCCAAGTGGTTGGAGCAATATGAAGTACTACCTCACTGGACTTCTCTTAGGGAAGGATTTGTTCAGCCAGGCGCTGTCCCCTGTCCCGAAATGCCATTGTGGAATCTCCTAAAGCCATTCTTAAGTGCCTTTTGTCCTTTGCTGGAAGACTGGGCTCTGAATCACCATCAATATCTTTTTTTTTCATAAGCACTGAATTGTTGTGACTTGCCAGCCGGATTCTTTGGGAACGTGGATCACTGTAGCTGTGTGTGATTAGTGGGGATTTGCAGAAGATCAGGTTTCCTAGTGATAGGTGTATTAGGGAGGTTTTTTTTCTTTGTTTCACCGCATTTCTACCTGGAAATGAAAAATAACCAATTCTGGCTTTTTAATGAACCATTTTGTACTGGCCGTGCCTCCGAGAAGGCTCCCGTGGTCTCTTTGTAACATTACCAAAGTTTGCAGTTTGATACCTCAGCAAGACAGGGACGTTTTTAATCACACTTGACTGCAGACAGACTGGAACAAATGTGCCTATTTTTGGTTTCCTCAACTCTTACCCTTTGGAAAGTGATTATGTTAATATGTTAGGGAAAAAAACCCCACGACATTTTATAGGTTTTTTTGCTGAATTTGTCAATTTTTTGTATAATGTGCAAGTTGATGTTCTCAAAATAAATATCTTTTCAAATTAATTGTCAACTGTTCTTCTTCAACTCTTTTGATCCAAAGTGGGTTTCCAAACCCAGTTCCTTTTGCAGAAATTTGAATTTATGTCCCATTAAGCCAAGCCTTTTATTTTTCTAAGGGCTGTGATTTTCATTGTGATTTTCCACTGCAAATTTGGAAAATACTCATTTGATAACCTTTGACTTAATTGCTTCTAGGCACTAGTGAGGGCATAGGTAATATTCAGCATAAAAACTAGAGATGCCCTAAGCTTTTCATTTAACTTCCATTAGATTTCCACTGCTCTAAAATCCAAGTATCAACTGGCAGTTGGAATCGTTTGTACATTTAATGAATAAACCCCAAAATTATTGTGATTGCCAAGCCCTGCATCATATTTGAGGTGTTACAGGAACAAGCGTGAGCATCTCCACAAACCAGAGGAATAAATTCAACCACTGAGGTTTTCACAAATGCAGATGAAGGAAACAAAGTAACATTAAGGTGGTAAAAACAAAAGCTGTGAAATTAAGCAGCAGTAGCACCATCTGCCCTCTTTAAAATAAGTTTATTTTAAGGTCAGGATTAACATTAAACACTTTCAGATATTCAGATTTCATTGAAAATGTCCTTCCAGTATTTATTCTGTGTTGCAATGGGGAGAATTGGGGGTGAGTGAGTGAAAGTGAGGAAGTGTTTTTGCATTTAAATTGAAATAACTGCAATGACTTCCCTCGTTTATTGGTTTAGTTGTTACTTGGAACTTGAAAAACAAACTTTGTTTCCTCCGTAGGTGCCAATGTACTGTTCTGTTAGTGGCTTTTTTAAGCAACAATTAGAATTCCTCTGCAAATTAGACACTTTCTGGTGAGATCTGCCAAAATTATCTGTCCCAAATTATAAAGCCCTATTATGAAAATTCCTGTGCTACAAAGCGAGCGGGTTTGGCTGCGGATGCACAGGGATTGCGTTCCATGCCGGAGATGATTCGCCGGGGTGATGTTTCACTTCCCGCTCGCTGCCGGGTTCGTTCCTGTTGTAAATGCCCAAGGTGGGGATGGTAACAAAGTTTCCTGGGTAAAGCCTCGGGCAGGGGAATGACAGCGGCGAGAAATTAACGGGGCTCCGCTTCTGTTCTGGGAGGGCGCAGAATCCAAGGTCTGCCCGGCGGAATTGAGCGCAAATTGACAAACGCCCCGACAGCTCCCGGTCCCGGCGGGCTCCGGCGGTGGAACCGCAGCCAGGCTGGAAAGGAAGGCAGGAGCCGGCGGAGGGGCCGGGCGCGGTGACCGGGAGTCCAGCGAGCCGTGCCCGCTCCCCACCGTGTCCGCAGCCCCGAGCACCGAGAGCCGCCGTCCCTCCGGGGATGGGGACCCCAAACCTCCCAGGGCAGCGGCCGGGGGCTGCGGGGATGGGGGTCGGTGGTTCCCGGGGACCCCCCCGGTCATTGCCGACCTCCCCGGTCATTCCCGTTCCCCCTCGGTCATTCCCGTCCCCCCCGGTCATTCCCATTCCCCCCCCGGTCATTCCCGTTCCCCCCCGGC
>VZRS01013381.1:289423-308221 GCA_013398055.1 Ifrita kowaldi | reverse complement strand
CTGGCCTGGGCTCCTGGAGGAGCATGCAGCGAGGGCATGACTCAAACATGTGGAATGTGCTTCTTCCCTGAGCTGTTCTGAAGGCAGCACTGAATTGGCCAGAAACAAGTACGGTGAAATGTGGAACTGTTTTCTAGATGTAATCTATTACCATTAATTATGGCTTGTCCTGTCTTTCCATGCTGAAGTCAATCCCTGTTCTTTGTCCTGTTCGGGAGGTAAGCGGATAGTAGAGGATCTTTTAAGGGAACAGGACTGTTTAAGTGATGAAAGCAGAGTAGGAGGAAGAGAAATAAATGCTGAATTTTCCAAATGTATTTACATTTAGACAGAGCAGTGAGGCAAAGCATGGGAATAAGGTCCTGTTTGAAGCCTGACATTGATGTCAGGGTTGGACTAATCCCAGAATTGTGTAAATTTTCCTGGTCCAGCTCTAACTTTCAGTCATGTGGCATCATTCTCCTGCCTCCAGCACTGCAGCAGCAGGCTCCCCCCACGGATGCCTGGGGGCGGTGACACCACCCCTGCCGTGAGCAGCGCTGCCAGCACGGGCCGCTGGCCTGAGCCCTGCCGTGGTGGTGCCGGGAACTGCAGCTGAACTGCACAGAACAGGGCCGCTCAGCTCAGCAGAACTCGTCCTTTTCCTGCACGGACCGGCTCGAAATGGATAAAGGAGTATTCTTCTAATGCTGCTTAAAAATTCTTCCTTTGGCCTCCTAGTTAGAAGGACGAGCTGTTGGCTTTGCTGTACCCTTTGCACCCTGTGAGGTTCTCTGTTTGCCCGCCCTAAAGCAAAGGAGGCTGTGCAGGTGCAGTGGTGCCCCTTTACCTTTAGAACGTGTTGCCTCCTTTGAAACCGTTCAACAGGGAACGAGGTGGGAGGGTTGGAAGGGCAGAGAGGCACGAACAGCTCCCAGCGGGGTTTGTTTTTCAAATTCATGTTTATTTCTGTATTGAAAAGGGTTGAAAGCTTATTTTAAAACAGTGCAGCTCCCATTCATGATACAAAGGATCGGGGCAAGCACGGGGCTGCCGTGTGCGGCGCTGGCAGCGGTCCCGGCGCGCTCCTGCCCGGAGGCACAGGCGCGGCTGGAGGTGCTGCGGCTGCACGGGACGGCGGGGAAAGGCTCGGGAGGAGAGAGGGCCTCTGCCCCGGCCATGCGGCCACAGGGCACAGGGTAGCGCTGCACCTCAGACACTGCCAGTGCCACCTCCAGCCTCGCCGGAGGTGCAGCCTTGTCCCTTCCGTCCTCGGGCCACAACCCCCCTGCTCCCCGCTGTACTGAAAACTTCTTGTCTCTGTGCTGGAATACAGCACTGAGGGAGACAGAAAAGCTATGAATTGCATCTCATTTTTAACAATTCACCCTGTTCATGCCTGCTTCAGGCAGTTTACAGGTAATATCCACTTGTAAAATGGCCACAAGTCTCGTGCTGCAAGCATAAATAATTGTGGGGTTATAGAAAAAGGCATCTGAAATACATAATAACCTACGAGTACATGAAGTTCTTGCTGATTGTATGAAACTCTTCTCTGTTGCTTCACCATAATGTACAGCAGAGTCCATTTGACACAATTTGGGAAGCCAGCTGCAGTCTCATGATGTAATCCCAGACAAAGGCACAGATCCCACCGGGTGCCTCATGTAGGTTCCAACCTCCTTTTCTTCAAGCTCTGACTTCTCCTGAGGGGACTGCACCCTGCCAAACAGGGAGAAGGTAAGAAATGGACTTTTTTTTTTTTTTTGCTTCTAAATGTGTTCCTCAATTCTTTTTGTAACTCTTCCTTGATAGGACAGTAGGATGGAAAAAAGCAGACAGTTTTCCAAGCCCCCTGTCACAGCATCTGCAGCCAGGTCCAAAAAAAAGAAATGTTTCTCCCACTGGACTTTCCCAATATACCAAGAGCCCTTGTGAAGCCAGACCTCTCACTTGTGGCAGCACATACCTGAGGTGTGCTGGCTGGCACAGCTGGTGCTGCTGGCTGCAGCAGGGGGCTGCAGCTGGGCAAGCCTGGCAGAAGCTTTGTGCTGGTTCACCCTGTGGGGTGTCCTGCTGCGAGTGCCCACCTGGTGATGGCCACGGGGTGTCTCAGGTGCCTGGTGTGCAGCTGGTGAGGGCTCTGACATTTTGGCACCCGTTACCTTTAGGTCAGTGCTCTCCAAGGAAATGTCCCAAAGTTCAGGATCATCTGGAAGGAATGAGAAGGGGATCCATGACACAGTACTGTACTACAGGAATGGCAGTAGCTCCAAGACCAGCACATTCTTTTCCTACAAGCAGTGACCACTATAAAATTTAATCCGTAAAGCACCTCTTATATCAGTGTGCAGCAGGGTCCTGCCCCTTGTGCTCTGGACTTCAGCAATGTCCAGGCACCACGGTGTGTGACCCAAACAGCCATGGTTGTTTTGAGAAAAGACATACCCCAAATCCCCCCTAAGTTCTGTTTTGTGCAGTATCACCTCAGGAAAAAGGTTTATCAATAGGTGTAACAACTCTACTGAAGAGCCTAAGTGTGAAACCCCGCACAGTGATGGACGTCATCTCCCTGCCACTCAAGCACAGCTTGTATTGTTAAAGTCAGAATCACACTTCTGTTATTCCAATTCTTCACAGCTTTTACCTTTACACTGTATTCTGAATTAGGCTGGTTTACATGCTAATAATTTAACACTTAATTACTCATCACTCTTTGGCCGACCTGCAAAGAACTCCTCTTCTATTGCCAGCTCCTGCTGTACTTCTGCTGGAGTGCTGTGCTTGACGGGAGGGTTGGATGTTGCTGCAAGGAGGCAACACAAGAAGAGATTAATACCAGAAATACAGAAAAACCCTTTGGCTCCTTCTTAGCAGAGCACGAGCCTGAAATGACAACCAGCACTACCACCAGGTACCCTCTTTTCTCCTAGAGCCGGCTAAGACTTGGAAGCAGGAAGTGGGACAGCAAGGCTCTGTACCTGATGTCTGACAAACTGTGCTACTTTAACATGTTTTTTTTTGCTTGTCTCCCCAATCTCCATGTTCCTGCTACCACGTGGCTTCCAGACCTCCCCATGAGTAAAGGGCAAGGTATCAGTAGCTGAGGCAATGTGTGTTTGCTTGCAGCTACCACGGCCAAGTGCTGCAGCCTCAGCTTGGATGCAGCAGGTTAATGGTGCTGACAACAGCTGCTTTAGGATGGCTGGAAAGTTGCAGGTTTAATGATGCAGGTTTAGAGCTGACATTCCTGACACTTTTGGAACAGACAGGGGGAAATATGATAATGCTCCTTCCTTTGGCCTCAAAGGTGTGTTGATGGCACAGAACAACAGCACACGAAGCTGGCCAGGCTCCTGTACTGTGGCTAACCTGTGCCTGCTGGCAGCTCTCATGGAAAGTGCTAGTTTTTAATGCCACCTCTCACCCTGTTTGCTGCTGGGAGTAACTCCTGGGACCTGCTGCTTTTTTTCCATCTGCTCCCGGAACTGCTGCTGCAGCCGCTTCTGTCGCAGTTTCCTCTGGTAAGTGGCATCACACTCCGTGGCCAGGGAGTCTGTGCTTCTGTCCCTCCCCCCAGTAAACACAAAGTTAAACAGGGCCTCAGCAATTAACATTTTGTGAAGAAAAAATTCATGAAGAAATAACAGAAAAGAAAATCCACTGAACTAGTGCTTTATGGCATCTTCAGAACTGAGCTGTTCACGTTTTAAAAGGCCCAGTAACTTCTAATACATAGTAATATTTATTAAAAAATAAATTTATAACAGCAGTCTCACCTGGGAGCATTGGGCTGTTTCTGATCTGCTGTCACTACAGCAGCCTCTGTCTGGCCAGGGTTACAGCCAGGTGTCACCTCACAGTGCTGTCTCCCTGCTGTGTTCTGCCTTTCCACATAGCTGCTGTATCTTGCTTTCTCTATTTCGGGCTCATAGTCCTGTATTTTAGCTTTGACCAAGTCTAACTCAGGGGGTACCTGGTAAATGGAGAAAAACAAAAATGTTCAGAAATTGCCATCATCAAGTTAGTGAAATAAGCTCTGGTTGTTTCGCTACATTACTGTTAAAAAGGGTTTTGTTTGTGCTAAGTTGAATGCTGAGTTAGAAACCTGAAATGCTCTTTCAGTACCCAGTAATTCAGTCAGTTAATCATTGAATTCCTGTGATTCTGTGTTGGTTTAATTGTTCAGTGCTTCAGGGCAGATGGTGAGGCCTCTGCAAACGAGAACAGGTGTTTGTGATTGACGGAGGGTTTTACAGCTTCTCACAGCCCGACAAGGCTGTTGCTGAGTCTGTAACTAACAGTAAACTATTCCAGTCCATTTTCCTGCTTGTGCTAAAGGGCAAGGCCAACCTTTACTGAGTTCTGAGGAAGGTACACCATTCCTGTTTGTTAAAGATGGGATGTTTTGGCCCTGTCACTTTACAAGTTTGTGGTAATGCCTCTAACAGATAATGACCCTAGCAAACCAGAGATCTGGGCCATCTTTACCTGGAGAGGTGTCACTTTGGATCTGCTCCTACAGTGTTTGACAGGACTGCCTTGCAGCTCTAGGCCTCTAGCAGAGTTTGGCAAGTCCTAGTGTGATTGAAGGCAGTTTTACTATGAAAGTCCATGGATCAGCAGTTGCAGGTGGCTTCCTTTTCCCTCATTCCACAAGGCAGGTCACTGCCTAGAATCCCCCAGCTGGTGCACAGCAGGAGCTGTCAGGATCCATGCTGGTCACTGAGGCACCACTTGAGGAACATTGTGCTCTGTGTGTGTGAGCTGTTTGTTACGAAGGCTGTTGGTGTCAGAGCTGGTAACCCTCAGGAATGAGATGCACCGATAGCACCACTGATAACCCCTGTAACTGAAGGAGCAGGGGCAGTGGGTGCTCTGCAGCCCCTCTGCCAGCCCCTGTAGCACACCTGCCGGGGAAGCTTGTTCACAGCTCGCAGGTAGTCCTTGTCCAGGATGCAGTTCCCAAGAGCATTCCCAAAGCACCTGAGAAACAAGAGGGCTCACTGTGACTGAAAACCCTTCATTCCCACATAACTTCTGAAAATATACAAGTACTGATCTTCACTTACTTGAGTGCCCTCTTCAGTCCATCTGTTACTGCCTCCTTTCTTGCCTTTTCTAAGGATAAGGCCTTGGACTTCAGGCCTTCACTGACTCCATATCCCACATCTTCATGGTATGACCCATCCTGCAGTACAATTTTAAATACAAGGGAATTTTATACGTGCAGGTGCTGTGCCTTNGGTTGTTTTGCTACATTACTGTTAAAAAGGGTTTTGTTTGTGCTAAGTTGAATGCTGAGTTAGAAACCTGAAATGCTCTTTCAGTACCCAGTAATTCAGTCAGTTAATCATTGAATTCCTGTGATTCTGTGTTGGTTTAATTGTTCAGTGCTTCAGGGCAGATGGTGAGGCCTCTGCAAACGAGAACAGGTGTTTGTGATTGACGGAGGGTTTTACAGCTTCTCACAGCCCGACAAGGCTGTTGCTGAGTCTGTAACTAACAGTAAACTATTCCAGTCCATTTTCCTGCTTGTGCTAAAGGGCAAGGCCAACCTTTACTGAGTTCTGAGGAAGGTACACCATTCCTGTTTGTTAAAGATGGGATGTTTTGGCCCTGTCACTTTACAAGTTTGTGGTAATGCCTCTAACAGATAATGACCCTAGCAAACCAGAGATCTGGGCCATCTTTACCTGGAGAGGTGTCACTTTGGATCTGCTCCTACAGTGTTTGACAGGACTGCCTTGCAGCTCTAGGCCTCTAGCAGAGTTTGGCAAGTCCTAGTGTGATTGAAGGCAGTTTTACTATGAAAGTCCATGGATCAGCAGTTGCAGGTGGCTTCCTTTTCCCTCATTCCACAAGGCAGGTCACTGCCTAGAATCCCCCAGCTGGTGCACAGCAGGAGCTGTCAGGATCCATGCTGGTCACTGAGGCACCACTTGAGGAACATTGTGCTCTGTGTGTGTGAGCTGTTTGTTACGAAGGCTGTTGGTGTCAGAGCTGGTAACCCTCAGGAATGAGATGCACCGATAGCACCACTGATAACCCCTGTAACTGAAGGAGCAGGGGCAGTGGGTGCTCTGCAGCCCCTCTGCCAGCCCCTGTAGCACACCTGCCGGGGAAGCTTGTTCACAGCTCGCAGGTAGTCCTTGTCCAGGATGCAGTTCCCAAGAGCATTCCCAAAGCACCTGAGAAACAAGAGGGCTCACTGTGACTGAAAACCCTTCATTCCCACATAACTTCTGAAAATATACAAGTACTGATCTTCACTTACTTGAGTGCCCTCTTCAGTCCATCTGTTACTGCCTCCTTTCTTGCCTTTTCTAAGGATAAGGCCTTGGACTTCAGGCCTTCACTGACTCCATATCCCACATCTTCATGGTATGACCCATCCTGCAGTACAATTTTAAATACAAGGGAATTTTATACGTGCAGGTGCTGTGCCTTCCCAAGCCTGGTTACCTGCGCTTAGCTGTTTGTTCCACAGCAAGGTCAACATTTAGGACAGCAGCAGGTTCCCTAATGCAGTGCAGTACTCAAGGACTGTGCTCTGACCTGTGCAAGGACTTTCATTCACAGCTTCTGGCAATTGCTCAACTACAGTCAGAGCAAACAAAAAAACCCACTTACCTTAAGCTGAACCTTCACAAAAGCACAGACACCCACGTAGAACCTGCCATTGTTGAGGTCAACAAAGTCTGGAAGGAGATATTTTAAGTGTTAATTTATAAAAACAATAGTGGAAAAGAAACTGTTGTCTATGAAAGTAATTTCTTTCCTATGATCTACTATAAGTCTGCAGTTTGCAAATAATTTGCACAAGGTTTTATCCAGGACAGAATGCCTGAACAGGCTGCAATGCAACTCTCAGTTCAGAATCTCTGAAGTACCTTACTTCACACCAAAAGCAATGCTACATAATACACACAGAGCACTCCAGGTAGCAGTCTTGCAGGTCTAATAGAAACACCTCATGTGTCTGAAATGAAATTTGGGATCAAGTAACTCTACTCTGGGGTCCAAGAGTTCTTCTGTACTCATCTGGTCTATTTGTCTAATTGTTTTGTAAACCTGCTGAAGGTGCAAGCCCTTTTCCTACCCATGAATTTAAAACAGAATCCTCTCACTCTGAATTTCTAAGGAATGACTTGTTACGGCATTATCTGAAAAAGGTAGAAGTTTGAAGGGTGTCAGTCTTTTCTTGACTGAAAAGGGGAAAGAAAACTGTGGTGGCAGAATAGAAAGCAATGAAGTAAGTTGCTCTATTTCTAGAATCTACTGGCCTGAGTTAAGAAAAGATTTCTGAAGGTGGGGGAGAAGGAAGAAGGTAATTTAAGCAGCTGCTTTGACCTACTTCAACAACCAGCCTTCTGCAAACAAGGACAACACTTCTCTGTGTACTATTTCAGCTATCAATGTGGAAGAGGCTGAAGCTTTAAGATCACCTGAACACCATATTATAGCTGAAAAATCTTTCAAAAATTTTCTGTTGTAAAAACCTCGGTACTAGGTATTATTTTGAAGAGAAATCTGCAGAAAAAGAAGGGTCCCTAAAGATTAGGGAAATATTAACTGAGAATATGAACTGGTTAGTCTAAAAATTACAGGTGAGTATGAAAGCTGGCTCAGGACTGCCGGGTGTTAAATAGTTTAATTCTAATTACTCTTGACTGAGTGTACCCAGAGAGATCAGAGACTTGATTAGAGTAGCTCAAGAATAATCATAAACACATGTAGAATAATGACTATGACAGATCTAAAATGAAAACAGAAGCTTCATTATTATTCGATTGCTCTCCTTTTTACTAACTGCAAAGACACCTGGAAATTGCACATGCCTCTGCCCAGGTGCTTTGAAGTGATGAAGTTGTAGCAGCTGAGGGCACTTGGTCTGTTCAGCCTGGAGGAGATTGAGGGGAGACCTCACTGCAGTTGCAGCTTTCTCTTGAGGGGAAGAGGAGGGGCAGGCACTGATCTCCTCTCTGCAGTGACCTGTGACAGGACCCGAGGGAATGGCCTGAAGCTGTGCCAGGGGAGGTTTAGGTTGGGTATCAGGAAAAGGTTTTCCCCCAGAGGGTGGCTGGGCACTGGAACAGGCTCCCCAGGGCAGTGGGCACAGCACCAGCCTGACAGAGCTCCAGAAGTATTTGGACAACACTCTCAAGTACATGGTGTGACTCTTGGGGTGTCCTGTGCAGGGCCAGGAGCTGGATTTGGTGACCCTTGTGTGTCCCTTCCAACTCAGCATGTTCTGTGATTCTGTGATGGATACCCTGGCCCTCATCTGAGAGACTTTTCCTTCACAGTGAAACAGGAGGGAGCAAAGACTTCCTTGCCCCCAAGAGATCCTTACCAACATTCTGCTGAGTGACTGAATGAGCCCAGCCATTGAAGCCAAACATCTCATTGGCCAGACTGATGACCTTGTGACCCTCAATGTAACAGACCTGAAAAGAAGAGCAAGTACACATAAATATATACATAAATACATAGCCTTGTGCACACATCTCTACACACTTTATTTTTAACAAATTATATGTATCATCTTACACTGAGGAAACTCAGCTAAGTTCAAGGTTCAGATAATGTGAATAAAAGGCTGATGGTGCAGCTTTAGGTGCACTCTCTTCCAGCAAAAGTGGGGATTAATATAACAACAAATATGACTTAATCAACAGAAGACAGAGTGGGCACTAAAGATGGTAAATGCAGCCACTGTAACATAACAGTTCATATAGTCCACTTCTGGGAAAAAATAGGGAAAACATCTCAGTGTTGCACAAGTAGATAACTAGTCTTTTGTAAAGCAAGCACTGAAAAGTCTGTTTTTAAGTGTAAAGGGAATCGGTGGCTCAGTAAAAGCCAGAATTTATGCCATGCTCACTTTGCATTCATATCTGCATGTTAAACTACTAGAGGGAAATTAACTTCAAAAAAATAAGGAATATTGTAACTTTTTAAACCCTAGTTTTCCTGGGAAGAACTGAGGTGAAACATGATGTTTGTTCCTACCTTTTGGCCTCCTCCCGCCTGCCGGCTGCTGATGTAGTCTGGGCCCAGCCTCTGCCGCAGAGCATGCTGGATAGCTCGGTATTCGCTGGCCGTGTATTGATACTTGACAAGAACAAGGGAACACACATCTTACCCTCCTTGTTTTAGCTTCCCCTCTTCCCCTAATAGCACTTCTTTATCCCAGTCCTTCCAAGATGTGCATGATCCATTTTTTGGAATTGGGATGTAGCAGGCAAGGAAACACCTCAGGGTACGTGTGTGCATGAGACTGGTTTTTTTTCCTCTGACTCTTGATGGATACAGGCATTAATTACTGAGCTGCAGCAATTATTTTTCTTTAATAATCCCAGTCAAGCTTGCCAGAAGCACACATGTAAATTTCTATTTTACTGCTCAAAACCAAAACATAATATCTCTGTGACCAACAAGAAAAGTGTATTTAAAAACTCCAACAAAACTGAAGATTAACTCCACTACAACATGCCACCAGGGCAGGGAGGACAGCAGCTCAGGAAAGCAGTCAAAATAGGAATTTCTTGAGAAGTGTTCAGTCAATTTCCCTCAAGCAGGCAAGATCCTTTGGAGAACTCCATCATCACTGGTATCACTGGAGAACACCAGCATCACAGGAAGCCTAAAGTGCTGTAGCTTTAGGCTTCTCTTAGTAGAAATCCAATTTACAAAATGTAGAGAAGGCTAAATGTACGTTTAAGGATTTGAGAACTAAAAAGCTTGTGTTGTTGTGCCCTGAAGTGGGACAGAACAGAGGTTTCACCTTAAATCATAAATATTGTGTCTGCATGTACTGGCTGCCCTACCAATTCAGCAGAACACAGAATCTTCTAGTGTGTGTGTGTGTGCCATATAAATTCCAACTCCTGTCAAACTGGTCTAATTTGTATTTAGTTCTATTTAAACTTAAAGGAAAAACTTTGCTTTTTCTGACTCTAGAATGCAAGCCTGTAACCAAAAAGCATAAGGAAAATGGGAGAACGCACAAGCTTGTGCCATATTCAGGAACTATGTAGAAATGCCTATCATGGAGAAGAGAATTCNTTACTAACTGCAAAGACACCTGGAAATTGCACATGCCTCTGCCCAGGTGCTTTGAAGTGATGAAGTTGTAGCAGCTGAGGGCACTTGGTCTGTTCAGCCTGGAGGAGACTGAGGGGAGACCTCACTGCAGTTGCAGCTTTCTCTTGAGGGGAAGAGGAGGGGCAGGCACTGATCTCCTCTCTGCAGTGACCTGTGACAGACCCGAGGGAATGGCCTGAAGCTGTGCCAGGGGAGGTTTAGGTTGGGTATCAGGAAAAGGTTTTCCCCCAGAGGGTGGCTGGGCACTGGAACAGGCTCCCCAGGGCAGTGGGCACAGCACCAGCCTGACAGAGCTCCAGAAGTATTTGGACAACACTCTCAAGTACATGGTGTGACTCTTGGGGTGTCCTGTGCAGGGCCAGGAGCTGGATTTGGTGACCCTTGTGTGTCCCTTCCAACTCAGCATGTTCTGTGATTCTGTGATGGATACCCTGGCCCTCATCTGAGAGACTTTTCCTTCACAGTGAAACAGGAGGGAGCAAAGACTTCCTTGCCCCCAAGAGATCCTTACCAACATTCTGCTGAGTGACTGAATGAGCCCAGCCATTGAAGCCAAACATCTCATTGGCCAGACTGATGACCTTGTGACCCTCAATGTAACAGACCTGAAAAGAAGAGCAAGTACACATAAATATATACATAAATACATAGCCTTGTGCACACATCTCTACACACTTTATTTTTAACAAATTATATGTATCATCTTACACTGAGGAAACTCAGCTAAGTTCAAGGTTCAGATAATGTGAATAAAAGGCTGATGGTGCAGCTTTAGGTGCACTCTCTTCCAGCAAAAGTGGGGATTAATATAACAACAAATATGACTTAATCAACAGAAGACAGAGTGGGCACTAAAGATGGTAAATGCAGCCACTGTAACATAACAGTTCATATAGTCCACTTCTGGGAAAAAATAGGGAAAACATCTCAGTGTTGCACAAGTAGATAACTAGTCTTTTGTAAAGCAAGCACTGAAAAGTCTGTTTTTAAGTGTAAAGGGAATCGGTGGCTCAGTAAAAGCCAGAATTTATGCCATGCTCACTTTGCATTCATATCTGCATGTTAAACTACTAGAGGGAAATTAACTTCAAAAAAATAAGGAATATTGTAACTTTTTAAACCCTAGTTTTCCTGGGAAGAACTGAGGTGAAACATGATGTTTGTTCCTACCTTTTGGCCTCCTCCCGCCTGCCGGCTGCTGATGTAGTCTGGGCCCAGCCTCTGCCGCAGAGCATGCTGGATAGCTCGGTATTCGCTGGCCGTGTATTGATACTTGACAAGAACAAGGGAACACACATCTTACCCTCCTTGTTTTAGCTTCCCCTCTTCCCCTAATAGCACTTCTTTATCCCAGTCCTTCCAAGATGTGCATGATCCATTTTTTGGAATTGGGATGTAGCAGGCAAGGAAACACCTCAGGGTACGTGTGTGCATGAGACTGGTTTTTTTTCCTCTGACTCTTGATGGATACAGGCATTAATTACTGAGCTGCAGCAATTATTTTTCTTTAATAATCCCAGTCAAGCTTGCCAGAAGCACACATGTAAATTTCTATTTTACTGCTCAAAACCAAAACATAATATCTCTGTGACCAACAAGAAAAATGTATTTAAAAACTCCAACAAAACTGAAGATTAACTCCACTACAACATGCCACCAGGGCAGGGAGGACAGCAGCTCAGGAAAGCAGTCAAAATAGGAATTTCTTGAGAAGTGTTCAGTCAATTTCCCTCAAGCAGGCAAGATCCTTTGGAGAACTCCATCATCACTGGTATCACTGGAGAACACCAGCATCACAGGAAGCCTAAAGTGCTGTAGCTTTAGGCTTCTCTTAGTAGAAATCCAATTTACAAAATGTAGAGAAGGCTAAATGTACGTTTAAGGATTTGAGAACTAAAAAGCTTGTGTTGTTGTGCCCTGAAGTGGGACAGAACAGAGGTTTCACCTTAAATCATAAATATTGTGTCTGCATGTACTGGCTGCCCTACCAATTCAGCAGAACACAGAATCTTCTAGTGTGTGTGTGTGTGCCATATAAATTCCAACTCCTGTCAAACTGGTCTAATTTGTATTTAGTTCTATTTAAACTTAAAGGAAAAACTTTGCTTTTTCTGACTCTAGAATGCAAGCCTGTAACCAAAAAGCATAAGGAAAATGGGAGAACGCACAAGCTTGTGCCATATTCAGGAACTATGTAGAAATGCCTATCATGGAGAAGAGAATTCACCACCAAAAGCTCTGTTCAGTCCAGATACAGTTTTCTTTTTTCCAAATTATTTTACAATTTTTAAAAGTTATTTATAATAGCTGGAAGTAGTTGGCTTTTCTAAACCTGTACTGGGAATATGTGTAAGCATGATTGAGGCCATCTGGGAATAAGAGAGAATAAAGTGAGACCCACTTTTAAGATATAAGATTGAAAAACCTTTTGAGAAGAATCCAGAGCAATTTATTGTAACTCGAGGCATGTCAAGACTACTGCAGAGAAAAAATGCAAAGTACAGTTGAGTGTAGCACGATTCCAGCCTTACTGTACCCAGGTTTTAAAGGAATAAACATGCAGAGCAGATTTCCAGGAGTGTGAGCATGCAAGTTGTATTCCTGTGTTGGGCAAAAGGAACCGACCTGTCCGAAGGAAGCCACTGAGTCCCCAGCGTTGGAGCCGTTGCTGCTGCTGTAGCTCTCGCCGTCCTTCCCCTGGCTTTCAGGCATCCTTAGAGATGAGAGGAAATAGAGTGACTGAAGATAACAGAACTGACAGTCCACATGAAGACATGTCAAAAAGCTTATTCTAAATATCATACTGGTAATAAAATTATATATGTGGGTTTTTTCCTTTTAGGTAAATGTGAAGGCACTGTACCATGCTAGGGAAGGAAAAAGAAAATAATTCCCTCTTTTGGATTCTTCAGCACTGTCTTCCTGGAACACTTTCAATATCCATTAATACTTTAATAAAAAGTAGACACAACTTTCTAAAATTTTACTCAGCTATACCCTGACTTGTTGGTTTTTACTTTAGATTGTTGTTTTGACTGTAATCCCCCTGCAGAGCTGAAAACCACAGAACCTGTCAGAACTGTAAGAAGTGGTACCAATAATTCAGTAGATGGCACCCTTTTCCAAGCCAGTATCCAACACTTCCCAGCACTGCACGGCCACTCCACCCTGCTCTGGAGCAGTGGGCCTGGGCAGATTGTGGACCCCGGCTGTGCCAGGGGCTGCAGCAGCACTCCCAAATAACCCACAGAGATGATCTTTTACTGTACTTGCACCAATGCTGAGCACAACCGATAGCCCAGCACTCAGACTTTTGTAGGCAATACAAATACAGGACAAATTCAGACACATACAAGAGAGCTGGAGATGTCAAAACAGTTTGAGAAAGCCTAAAATCCTAAGCAGATGGCATGATTTGCCAGTCAGTCAGCACCGGGCTGGTACTGTGCTTTGCTAATGCATTCCAGGTATGGCACTTCTTAAAATTAGTTGGTTTTCCAATCTCCAAACAAGAAATCCAAAGTTTACTGAGGACTTGGCAAACAATTTTCAGAAAAAGGATACCAGTTGTTTCCTTGGCAAGTGTGAGCACTGGCAATTATGCCAAGCACAGCTAAAATTCTCCTTAATTTTTGTTGGCTAGAATTATTCATCTTTGGTGCCAAACTTGTATAATTGTACAGTGTTCATACACTCGAAGATGTTTCAATCAGAAGTTAGCAGCAATTTGTAAATACATTTGGCTTTGAAAAAGAACAAATAGAAAGCAACATTACCAGGAGAAACACTTGTGATTTAAGCAGGCTATTTCCTCTGCTCAGCAAAGAGTTCATAGCATGGGGAGGGAGACAATTAGAGAGACATAAATAGTGTGTGTGGCCAAGGGAATTGAAATTTGAACAATACTGTTGCCTCCACTCACACCCCCAAGCTGCCTCAATCAGATCTTAATCACTATAAGCCCTTGGGAAGAAACAATGACCGAAATGTCAGTTGCCTACATAACACTATGACCAATTTATGCAAAGAAGGTGGGTGGCATTTCGATGCAAAATTGCTAAATACTGGTTTTAGTTAAAGTCCCTCAAGCTTTTATATGGTGTGCACCATTATCAGTCTAAATTTAGTTGTCTAAATTTAGTGGTTTGTATGCAAATTATGTGTGAATCCAGTTGGAGTGAAGGAGACATAGGATGCCAGTTTAGTTTCAGGCTTCACCTGCAGGAACAGCTTCAGCTGTGAGCCTTGTTGAAACCAAACGCTCCATCACAGCAATGTGGGGGGTTCTGCAGTTGGGGAAGTGCAGCACAGCCAAGCCCTGTGTCTCAAAGCAATTGTTTGAGCACTTCAGAGTGACAGAACTTCGATATCAAAAATTATTAGAGTAGGAGTTGGGAAGAGAGAGAAGTTAATTCTGCAAATGCAGCTATAAATCTATATTGGTGCCAGAGCCAGGAGCTAGGGAAGGCAAGGCGCTTCCATTCCTCACTGGAATATTGTTTCCTCACTGCCCTGCCCTCTCCCCACAATGCTTTAACTCACATGAAACATTAATGCTGATGTAGATAATAAACTATTGACTGGAGTGCCAAAGAGCCTCAGACACCCTCTGGGGCCAGGACTGTGGTAGGAGGAGGCTGCCTGATTCATTAACCAGTGTTAAAAAATGCCCTATTTTTAAACCAGAAAGACTAAAAATTAAAGTTCAAATATGCATTTGAATATGCAGGATGATACAGGCAGTTTATCAGTTTAAAGGCACCTAGGAATTATAATTTACTATCTCTGTGGTAATGGGACCATTTTTTATTCTTTACAGGGAATTCTTTTGAGTTTAGCTGGTAATGATCTCAGGAAGTTTTCCTGTCACTGAGAAAGAGAGCACACAAGACTAGAGGTGCTGCAGTGTGCCCTAAAACATTACCTTGATATACTAAAACAGGTAAAGAAACTCAACAGCCTTTACTACTACCAGATTTTGATCTTGTCTTTCAAAATGTGAACACATTAGGTACACAATCAGAAAAAAACCAATCTCTGTTTTGGGAAACTGGATATGAAATACCAATTTTCAACAGCACTCTACAAGTAGGAATTTATTTGCATGGTGGTAGTGAATTGAGCACTGCTGAGAAAAATGTGTGTGTACACAAATTCCTGTTCAGGAAATAAACCAATCTTCCAGAACAGATAATCCTGAATTTAATCTGTTCAAGTCTATCTACCAGTGTGGGCTGCAGCACCAACACCTTCACCTGCCATGACTGTATGGATATAACTTCTGATTTTCTAAATTAACACATCCTCACACACCTTTCTGTACTACTGTCCATTTCTGCCCCAAAATTTATTTTGCTCCTAAACCACACCTTTTCCTATCAGTTCCACTCTGCCTCGACAAACTAGGTTTCTGAACCATGCACTGTGCTCTAATCCTGTGGCAGGAGTGCCAGTTCCCAGTTCTCCTCACAGGTAAGGTGGAAGCAGGCAGTTTGCATCACTTCAGAATAGCTTGCATACCATGCATTCTGCAAGTACCACAGCTTGGGCAATGCTCAGCTAGAACATGGCTGCTCAAGGAATTAATCAGAGCATCCCACAACCTAAGACAGGACTTCAACACAGACTGTGAACTTCCAGAGGGCTTTTCATTCATCGTCGTCCTCTTTCACTCTAAGTTTCCTTCACAGAGAGGCTTTGGTTTGCTGAGTAAAAATCTTCAGCATTGTTTCAATAAATGCAATTCCACTGAGCCCAGCAAGAGCAAACAGTTACACAGGTAGCAACAAGTGATTTAGCAAGCACTAAAGATAATGCCACATACTTCAGCTAAGCTTTGTATTACTCTAAGAAAACATAGAAAAAATTTACAAGTTTTATATTTCTGTGGAGTTTTCTTTCCTGTGGGAACCCCAAACTATTTTATAAGTTGATTTACCTGATATGCAAAGGCTGTTTTAACACAGAGCTGAGGTACCTCTTTCAAGTTTAATGGGGCAGATGTTCCTAATCAAGACAGGCCACAGTTTAAAAGGAGTAGAAAAGAGATGATGCAATTGCTTGTGGAAAATCTGCACACAATAGAACTGTTCAGTTTTGCCTTCTGATATCTCTAGGTAAGCAACCTTGACGACTTGAGAAAAGCGAGGTAATGTTCCGTTAACTTCAACAGAAGGAAAAGATACTCGGTGTTTGATGGGTTAAACATGGAAATGCAGGGACAGGTCAGGAGACTGGGTGTCTATGGCAGACTATAGCTGGCGTCTGATGCTGACAGTACCTTCTCAATGCCCCTTGCTCATTCAGGCCACATTCTGCAGCAAGAGAAAAAAGGTATAACACAGAAAGTTTGAGTTCCCTGCAGTAGTTTAAATACATTTGCTTTCAAGGCACACAAGCACCACTCTGGCAATTTCTGCTCAGTTACAGCACGTGTCAGGTGGACGCCTCCACGCAATCCCACCTATTACACTGGAGTCTGTGTGGCTCCAGAAGCATCACTGAGGTCTTTGGTTTATCAGGCACTGCTCATGGCTAGGTTTGCTCTTGGCATGTCTAGGATCATGATCCTCCCTGCACTGAGCAGAAAACACTAATTCTGGTTCCACTTCTTAAACGTTTTAGGGAACACAGGGTAAAGCTCTTCTTCCTTACCTTTACACGCTTTTGGAAGAGGAACAGTGCATTTGTGGGGGTTTCTATTCAAGAATTTTTGGATACATCCGACATCTGAAACAAAGCCTAACTGGTCAATTCCTGCATTTTTGGAACACGGGATGAGAAACTCACCTCCTTACTCATTATGCTGTTTGCTGTCATGACAGCCTCTACACAACTGCCAGAGTTCACTGAACATCACTGTAACTACTGGAAGTTGTTTAGGAGCCTGCTTTCCCAGCAATTACAAATCCAGTTCCAGTCCAAGTTGCTCCATTTAGCACGTTTTGCTGTGTTCTAGCCTGCATATTTTTCAAATTTTGCTGGTTATGCCTCCAAACATTTTCTTTAATAGCAGTGGTGTGTCGATTACATCTTTGCTACGTAGTTTTGTTTGCTGTTTTAAAGTCCACTACCCGTTGCAATTTTTGCTTTACAAAGGGTCCAAAAACGTTTCATTAGTTAAAAATGCGCCAACAGCATCCTAGGAAAAAAGGTCATTCCAAACAATTCTAAGTTTGAAATACATTTGCTTTCCAAGAATATAAATCCTATTTGATTTCTCACATTACTTAATTCCTTTGCATTAACTCACAATCTGTATACAAAATATTTCATTGAAGGGATTGACTGGTAGTCCTGCACAAATAATCTTTCTGATGATATTATAAAAAAAATTCCTTATAACAGTAAACAATGACCAAGGGGTAGAACTGAAAGACAAGAGAAACAACTCTGTCCTATGAGTTTTTTTCTCCAGGTATGAAACAGTAACACCTCACAGTTACAAAACCAAAAGTGAACAATCTGCTCTTTAAGGAGTTTCACATTCATCCAGGCAGAGTAAAAGAGAAGAGCTCGTTCTGGAGGCCAGACCAGGCAGAAATATTACTCAAATATCATAAATTATTTACATGGGCACTTCTTTCTAAAAGCCTGTCAGATTGATTTATCACCACATCATTTATGTACAAGACACTTCAGTCCTTGAAAGGCAAAGACAGCAGGGTTTTTAACTCAAGAGTAATGGTTTGGGACTTACAGGGAAAAGCAGCCTGTCCAACTGTAAGCAGAAAGCCTGCAGATTTCCCAAATGCAATTACCAGGCAAGGAATTAATCCAGCCTGGAAACGAAGCCATCTGAACTCTGCAAGCACTGTGAGAGATCTGTCAAACCGTGGAGCACAAACCCCATGGTGATCACAGGCACAGATGACACTTCTGGCAGCAAGACCCTATTAGGCTGACACACTAATTAAGTTAGGACGAAAAACCTAAAGCTCTTAGGCTCTGTTTTGCTCCAGGTTGACACTTGCTTATTGTTAAATGGAAAATCATTTACATTTAAAATTGGCAGAATACTTGAGGCATGGGCAAGCCTGTATCTATTTCCATCCTTCTGCCTTCTTAGACAGCAATATAAATTATCCCTTTTTTGGGGGGATACCTTAGGCTTGACAGAAGGGCTTAAATACTAGAGCATGCACTATATGATTCTACAGAAACTAATTTAAAATGGACTCTGTGCTTCTACAGTTGAAAGGGAAGTTCAGGTTATCGAGACCTTAGTGGATCTCAGCCTCCCAGAGGTCTGAATTATAATATAAATGGAAATTATAATATAACATATAAGACATAATAATATAAGAATACATAAAATATACGATATAGGTCATATATAATATGATGAAATAACATAATTATAAGCTGTATTCATTGCAACAATATACTAATTTAAACATCAATAATTTACATGTCAATGAATGTCATTCCTTGCGTAGTCTGACAAATCCATCCCATTTGCCACAATCTCTCACTTTAGTGTCCCCTCTCAGTGGGAGTAAGGGCTAAGGAAGTCAATATTGCCTTTGGCTCCTTACACCCAAAAAATCGAACTGCAAGAATTCTTGATGGGATCAGTTGCCGTCTGCCTGAGGCTCCCTCAGGAAACACCGGCCCCGCGCGCGCCCCTCGCCCGCCGGCCGGGGCCCCTCAGCAGCCGCCCGCAGGGGAGGGCGCGGTTCTGTGCCGGGCTCGGTGCCGGGCTCGGTG
>VZRS01013381.1:32415-289015 GCA_013398055.1 Ifrita kowaldi | reverse complement strand
GGACAGCGGCGGGGCGGCCACATCGCCCCGCGGGCCCGCGTCCTGCCGGGCGCTGCTCGCGGCCGGGTGGGGTTTGGTTGTGCCTCGCACGGGCGGTCATTCCTGCTCTGCCCATTCGCCTTCCCGGCCGTGCTTTTCCGCCCCTCCTCATTCAGTCTGTCCTTGGGAAGCGCACGCTTTTGTTATCTTAGTCACCTCATCTGAGCTAATGGTGAGCGGTGTCTTTCTGCCCAGACCTTGTGTCGGTGTTGGATTTTTTCTGTTTTCTCTGTGAGCGCTGAATGGTCAGTTTCATGTATTTTATTGCATCTACTACGAGCCAGCGTCAGCTGACACGGCGCTTTGTTTCTGAGTCTGCTGCCATCCTGAAGCCTGTGTCAGGAATTGCTGCCCTTCCACATCTGTCTCGTTCGTAGTGTGAGCTCTGAAGGTTAGTTAGGAAGCACACGATTTATTTTACCTGGAATGTTGCGTGCGCCCTGGAAGTTCATGTTATGGTTTGTGCTGGCTGATACGGTGTGAAATGGTTTAAAGTGAAGCCCCAGTGGGAATGGGAGAGACTGGGAGATGCGAAGATAAAAAGAAACACCTATGGAGGGACTGATAGTGGTGGGAGGCAGTCCAGGAGCCGAGAGAATGAAAGCAAATGGATAAAAATAGAATTGTTCTGAAGAACAGTGTGTGATTTACACTTTGTCCAAGCACGTTTGGGGGGCCGTGCTCAAGTCTGCAGGGTGTTTGTAGCTGGGTAACGTGTTACCTCAAGTCCAACAGGCTGTAAGCACAGAAAGTTGTCTGGTTTGGCGGTGCGGTTGTAATTCTCAAACAATGGCCAGCTGGGCAAGGATGTCTGCAGCAGTAACCTCCACCAGCTGCCTGCCCTCCTTTGCTCCCTGAGATTATTGCGTCTGTAGCCGTAGGTGGCTGAACACACATCTCCTCCTGAGCTACAGCCTGGCACGTTACTGGAGTTTGTGTTGGAAACTGCAGCAGCTCAGATGTGTGCCCCAATTCAGGGTCAGTTATGAGTCAGCACCCTTAGAGCCATTTCAGATTGGATGAGGAGAGAGAAATCACCACCTTGCCCGTGCTGCTGTGACTAGAGTTGGTAGTAAAATAAGTGATTTTTTTTTTTTTTCAGTAATGAAAGCAGTAATTATTTAGTTACCAGCTGTACTGAATGTAGTTCAGTTTTGGAAGCACAGTTCAGAACTTTATCACAGAACAGCAGTTCCCAGGATAGTCAAGTCTGTGACTACTGTATCATCCAGAAATTTGGAATTGTCTGAATCTATTAAGCTGCAGGAGGGGCTGCAGCTAGAAAAAGGTTGGGATCTGCTGAATGAAATATGAGTGCATTGTAATCTTTGATATAATTTGAACTTCTTCCACCACTTTTGGGAGACCAATTTAGCTGTAATTAAATCACTGTTGGGATGTCAGGAGAAGCCTAAACTGAAGAAAACCTGCTCGCTGGGCTATATTAAAGCACCATGGTTTTCGTAATTTTTAGCATTCTTTTTGATCCTGTCATGAGCTTTTTTGAGATTCCCTTCACATAACTTTTCACCTGTAATATATGGCTAATGGCCTGACTAGCAAAAAAGGCAGGTTGGTATTTATGTGACCTATTCCCTTTTACTGAATTACAAATATTGGTGATGAGAGAAACTGTGGCTGTTTTTTTGAGGGGACTTTGATATTCAGTGTGTTCTTACTTTTTTTCTTTCCTTTCCTTTCTTTTTTTTTTTTTTCTTTCTTTGAATCTGCCACTTTCTCAGTTCCTGGTAGCAGTTATGTGTGCTGCTGTATGAATAGAAATATTTCACCATGCTATTGTAACCAGTGTGTGAGTTCCTCGCTGCTATTCCTTATTTTGTGAACCAGGATACTCTCCCCTTGTTATATCTCATCCCCTCACCCCTCTCTATTTTCAAGCCTGTTCCTCTGAAAACCTCTCTTGGGTTAGAGTTTTGTTACAGCACTTACCTGGCTAAGCCACTGGAGAACTGTGTTGTATTTAGAGGGTCTGGCTTGTTTTAGCTGAGTATGGTTTGGTCAGAAATGTAAGTGTGGAGGGATGCATGTGGCTTTTTAAATAGTAGAACTAAACCCATGGTGTGGGTTCTTGACCCTTGCTGGCCACCCTGCTGTAAGAGCAGTCTGGGTGAGGAGGGTTCTATGCATTGCTGCCTGTTTAAGCCAAGAGTTTAACTCGGGCATGCGGTGGACTGCTGTGTGGCAGTAGTAGAGCAGGAGATCCTAGAAAATCCAGTGCTGATTTAGCAATAGTGGTGTTTCCTGGCACGTGGGTTATGTCAATATTGTTAGCCCAACGTTGTTGTCAGGGTGAGATTATGATGGAATTTCTGTAGCTGGAGCATGCTTTGCCTTGCACGGTGATGTTACCCATGGTGAGTTTGGGCTGGCTGTCCACATAGGTTCACTAGTGTTTCTAGGCACTTCTGGGCTTTTGAAATATCTTAAGTGCTTTTAACATTTTGTTTCTGCTATTAGGAAGTGGGTTGTTGGTTGCATGCCACCTGTGGGAAAGAGAAACAGCCATGGATGCAAACATACAGTATTTACTGACTTTATACTCCAAAATGAGCCTATAAACTCTTTAGCCATACAGTGGCAGAAAATTAACATCCACAGATGAGATCTTCAGTGTTCTAGATAATTAGAAGAGTGAGAGTTAATTTAATCAGTTTATCACTAGGAAGTGATGTAAGTGATATGTTGAAGTTCTGACACCTGTTGCTTTTTGTGTTTTCCCTCTAAAAAGGGCACAGGACGATTTTTTTTCTTCACACCTGCTTTAAATTTAGAGACTTACAATTATGTCCCAGTCATTGCACAAAAGAAATCCTGATGCACCTACCCAGACTCCCTCCACATGTCAGCATTAGGAAGTTGGGACAGGGAGGGACTCTGGGGGTCCAGAGTGGTAAATCCAGGCAAGAAGCAGCAATTGAGAAGGGTCATATCTGCTCCATGTGCTTATCATCCTGTGACAGATTCAGTGAAATACTTTAAGATGTAGGAAAGGAGAGGTGCTGGCACAGTGCCCAAGATTTCTGCCACACCTTGGAAGCCTTTCAGTGTGATGTCCAGGTAGTATTAAGCAGTATGTGCTCCTGGCTCTGCAGGAAGACACAAGAATTTCTGTCACAGCAGCCAGAACAGAAAGAACTTGCTTGTACACCCAAATTTAGTGACCAGGTTAACCCTTAGTGCACTGGGAGCAGAACCACTGAAGTCTGACGAGTGAGGTGAAGTAAGGCCTTCAGAAATATCCGTAGTGCCTCATGTTCTGCCTCAAGCTGAGGCCAACCTCCAGAGCGCTAGGAAAAAGTCCTTATAAGTAAGTGGCATATCAGATGATATAAATGTGAGTAACTAAAGGTTTAGCTGAAATAGGTGTATTTATTATAATAATAATAAGGTTTTTTTTGTGGTCTTGTGTTTGGGGAAAGGAGATAGAAAGGAATGGAACTGTGGTGGTGACAGCAGACCCTTTGTGCTGATATCAAGACTTAAGGGTATTATAAGAAATAAAACTTGGTGTCACTTAAAACTGCTTTTGCAAAGAAAGTGCTGTAGGGTAGAACAGAGCATGTTCTGTCTTCTGTTTTGCTTGTTGAGTAAGTAGATCCCATGAAAGGAATTGTGTACTTGTGGGAGATAAATTAACTAGGGAGTTGAGGAATATTTCTGGCTCTCTCATTTACAGACTTGCAGGTAGTGTTTTCTGGATGGGACATCTTGTAGGAAGGGGAAACAGAAAGGTGTCTAAAAAGAACAGGGAATCAAGATGTTTCCATGTTCTGTGGTGACTTAAAATGCATAAGTGCCATTTATGCTAACCTTTCAAATGTAAAAAGTGTTTAACAGGAATGTCACTTCATGTTTAGAAACAAAACACTCCCTTGACAAATGAATGTTGGATTTTTCCGTTAAACTGTTAGGGTCCGGGTTGATGACCTGCCTTTTACAAAACACATTTTTAAAATATGTCGAAGTCACCTGAAGATGGTTGGGGATTTCTGAGATGCTTTTCTGGGATGATTTCTCTGTGTGTTTGGGGGAGAATGTATCAATTCACATCTTGTGTTCGGTGAGACAGAACAAAGGCTCTGTTACAGTCAGTGAACCTGGCAGATGTGCAAGTAGGTGAACTTAATTTAAAAAATACAAACCAAACACCACCACCACCATCCCCCCAGCTTTTAAAAAGGATTGGATATAAACAGATGGCAGAGCTTCAGCATTTATTTATGTGCTCTTTAGGAATGAGAGTCAATCCTAATATGAACAGTTACTTTTTTTGTCTTATTTCTGTCTTAATTTCATTCATCCTTTTTGCTTTCTTGCTGTCAAGGCCACAAGGACATTTTGATAAACAACCCTGAATTCCATGGGTTCAATGCCTTGTGTCCAGTATTGGCTGGCTTGCAGACAGTTTCCAAAGTAAACTTTCTTCTGGCTTTTCGTGTGTAGTAGTTATTAATTTAACATGAAAAGTAGCAAGCCTTCTTACCTTCCAAAACTAGTCAAGCCAAAAATCTGCAAAACAGCCCTAAGAGACAGAGGCTTCACACTTTTTATTTAAAGTAACATAGCGCTGTAGGTTTTGTAACTGTGATGTGGACTAGGAAGTAGAAGGAATTCATTTTTTCTCTTGGTTAGCACACCTCTAAGTTGTTGTGAATCATGTCAGTTCTCTCATTGTACCCACTATTTGGATTCCTGGCAGGGTTTTATTGGAATGTAGGCTTTTCTTTTTTTGGAATTCCATCTTTCCTACCTGCCCTCCCCTCTGCTGTATCTACTCTGCAGTCTCTGTCCTACTGTGTAATCTAGTCATACTTGCCATTAACTATTTGGGTGTGAATTATGTAAATGGGAACAATTGCTACCTCTGTTAATGAAGTCTAATGTGTCTGCTACAGTCCTTTATCAGATTAAGATGCCTCTTGTAAAGGCTGACTTTGCTTTTATTATGAAACTGACATTCAAAGCTTTCCTTGTGCAGACAGGAGTCAGGGTGACAAGGAAGTTCTGTCTCTGGAAGCTGGATCCGTGGCTTCCAGTCTGCTGCTGGAAGGCTCTAGAGGGGTCCCTGGGCTGTAAGAGGCACTTGCCTGAGCAGTGATCCCACTGCCCCATTCCTGACTATCAGGCAGCGATGCTATTAAGGAATTGTCTCCAGAGCTGTAGCAGTTTGTCAGCTGGTGCCAGTCCTGAACAGAAATTGCAGCAAAGAAATTCACAGGACTTGCTGGAGGCTGCAGAAGTTACTCTGAAAATCTTACTGTTTTAAAAAAATGTAGGCTGGGTTTTCCCTGTATTTCTGCAGCATGTTTGTGTGCATTTGGTTGCTTGCTTACCTAGAAGTAATTAGTGTGCTATTAGTATTTGTCCTGGAGTAGGGGGAGACATGAAAGGCATTATTAATTTATATGACAGAGAGATCTTCCAGAGGGTAACAAGACTTCTTTTTAATGAATCTTCTGTTTTCTGTCAGCTGTAGCTGGGAATACCTGCCCTCTGAGCTATTGGTTCACATAAAATGATAGATGTAGGGGCTGACTATGACAGCACTGCTAAACACATCTCATTTTATGGGATTCCTTATACTGAAGTTTGATGTTAATGTGATCCTTCCAGAATTTCTTACATTTCTACTATGCCCCAGTACAACTTTCATTGAAAACCACCAGATCTTTTGACAAGACTCATGTCTCTGTTCCTGCCCTCTCTCATGTTATAATTGCCTCACAAGGAAATCTCCATGAACCTGTGCAGGTGGCTTTTTACTGTTCTTTTAGCATGCCAGGTCCTGATCCTGGCATGTTTTGAAGAAAGCTGGGTTCTCCATTGTTGTTCACTGCCTAGGACTGGGTGTTTGCAATAGAACAGGTGGATTTTAGTTGCTCCAGGTTGCACTGCAGTACGTTTAAATGTCTGCTGCCAGGTTATAAACATTTTCCACAGTGAATGGTGTCTGTCTCTGAATGTTTTTGGATAGTCACCTGTGAGCTGAGAAGACATTTTTCTTAGCTGGCTCTTCAAGCAGGATGTGCTGTTAGCTATTTTAAAATTTTTATATAGAAAATGTGTTCATAACTGTCCTTTTCCAAACTTTTTTCTGCAATATTCTGTAATTCTTGCCTATTCTTTTTCTGACAGTCATTCTTTCATGTTTTTCCATAAGCACTAGATAGCATTTTCAACTTATACTAAAGCAGGTCAGGTCTTTGTGTCTGTAAAGGTGCAATACCAATTAAAAAATATATGAATGTATATATAAAGTTTTTACTTGGCCTGATGTGATTTTTTTTTTTATTTTTTAATTTGGCTTGCATATAGGATGCTCTTTGGAGTTTTTGTTCTCTTAATGAACAATGAACAAGAGAATTTTGTTTCATAATTGTAAAGTTACACAAGCTATCTTGAAGAAAAATGGTTTAGCACTGGCTTCAGCTGTTTTGTTTTTTTAAGCTCTTTATGTTGAGAGTCTCTTTTTTTTTTTTTTTTGGTAATCTGGGTTTAGGGTTCCTGTATTGGCAGAAAAAACAAAGGCTTTTGAAATCTACTGGAGAATTTGCAAAGGGAAGATGGTTAGTACATTCACAGTTGGACAGTGTTCCTTGTGGTTACCACCATCTTGTAAGGTTAAGGGATGATTTATTTGTGACTAAATTTAGAGTCTCAGTAGAAGAGGAAAATAGTAACAGTGCTGCATGTTGGCCTCATGGAAGATAAGAGACCGTACTTGTGAGATTCCCAGTAAAATGCTAGTGTGGGTCAGAATACTGGAAAACTAACTTTTCTGGTTATGATGTTACCTGAAAGAAATCTTCCATAGACTTTTGCTTGGACTCTGGGAGGGAAACTGGAATTCTTTCTTCTTCCTGATTAATTGCTACTGCAAAAAAGAAAAGATTTTTTTTGTCACTTACCCCACTTTGCTGTTTTCATGATAAAAGATGTTTTTCCTAGTGTGAATTATATTAGTATCTGCTTCTACAACAAAGTGATATGGTTAGTGATAAATGCTACTAGAAAAAAAACAGGGGAGAAATAAAAGAGTTGAGATTTATCTTGTATCTTTTTTTTGTCTTGAACTGTGGCAGATCTGTGTCAGTGGAATTGTGAAACTGCATGTGTGGAGGGGTGTATTTAGTTAATAGTTGGAATATTCACAATTTTAAAGTCTAACAGTGGTGTAGTGAAAGTTGTCATTTCAGGAAAAATACTGGGGGGTTATGTTTGCTTGTTTCCAAAGACAACTCTTCCTAATCTACTGCTTTTGTGTGAAAGGTGAATGCAGTGAAAAGCATGGCAGCAATAGTAGAGTTCTTCTCCCCGAGTTTCAGCTGTGCCAGCTCTGGGAATCCTTCCCATAACCCTGATCAACAGCTAATTCTAGCACTTGGCTTTCATAGCTTGAATTATTTGATTTTTCTGGAATATCAGAGGGGATGGTGCCTGCCTGTGAAACCCAGCTTGGAGCTGAGTTAGCACAGGACTGGTGTTTCCAGTTGAGGTGGGTGAGAGCTCCCCTGCCTGCCCAGTGTAGTTGAAAATGGTTCCTGCACAGCACCTGCTGTGCTACCAGCTCCTCTCTGCTGCCTGGGAAGCTGCTTTTTTGTCAAGGATATCAGGCTTTCCATTCCATTCATTGGAAAGTATTCACGGTTTAACAAAATGTTTGCTAATGCAAGGAGAAGGCAGTTCTCCAAGGCAGATTTTCCATGTTGAGGGTGAGGAACTCATTAGAAATTTTATATCTATATCTATATAGATATAGATATATGTTTTTGGGTTGTTTTTTTCCAGTTTCTCTGGTGTGTTGTTAAGGACTTTCCCAGGTGATACTTCTGTGTGCAGCAGTGATGCACTTCCAGCAGCTTGGAAACTTGGGGGTTTGGGGGTGAAGTCCTTTAACTGAAATGCATGCAAGTCTAGTCTTTTGGTTCAAGTTAAGCTCATCCAAAGCTATTAATGAGTGTTTGCCCTGATTTACTGTGGTGAGTTTTTAGCAAATTAATTAAGTGCTGTGATTTGGATTAATTTTCAAGAGAATCCTAATGAATGCAAGCTCTCGGTGGAATACTTTATGTAGCGTCTAAGAAATCATATCTGGCTTGTTTTGAGTGCTCAAGTGGTGTCACAGCAGCATTTTTAGCATTTTGATATCTCAAACAGTGAGGCTAGTCTGAAATAGCCTTTCTGTTTGGAACAAGTATTGTTCTTCCAGATCTGGGGCACAGTGTCTTGCTTATTGAAGCAACTTCAGTGGAACACTGTAGACGTTGTTACACAGTTTATATTTCTGTACTGTTTTGCATAAGGATATGTAGTTGTAATAGAAGAAATGTAACTTGTATTAAAAAATTACATCTGTAGGTGTTGCTTTGGTAGATTATTTCAATTAATGCTGGTGGCTGTTTTTGCTTGGCCTGTTTTCCTTTACGTACGTGCTTTAAAATATTCTGTGGCAATATTGTTGCTAACTTTTCTTGTCACTAAAAAAAAAGAGTGAGCACTTGAACATCTTGAGAACTGCTCATGAAGCAGTATCAATTTCCATAAGCTTTGTAAATTTCCTCATGCCATTGTATCTTCTATGAAATGGAAGATGGGAGCAGGAATGTTTGTGTTCTAGTTTTGATTTTATTTGAGCCCAACACGAAATAGTTTAAAGTGGAAAAAAAAAATAAGAACTGTATAGTGAAGTAGGTTTTACAGTGCAGTAGTTTAGTTACATTTCTTGCTTCTCTGCTAGATCTTGACTATTGACTGTGATCCCAGCCCAGAGTCCCTGTGCTAAAGAGTTTCCTGCCAGCACTTGTACAACAGCATCATATTGCTCTGCAAAAATAAGGAATTTTATTGCATATGCCACTAGAGCCCTTATTTAAGGAAAAAGTAGAGGGGAGAAGGAACAGCAACAGGATGATGTCGTACTGTTCTGTGTTTTAAGAGGTCCCTGCTGTTGAAATATTATTTAATGGAATTAATCTCAGCTGGTTAATGAGAAGTATATTTCAACTGAAATATTTTCGTAACCTGAACAAAGATTTAAGTTACCTTTAGTTTGAGTAAAAGTAAGAGTCTAGAACCAGTTTTCAGTGGAGCTGTGATTCTCATCTTCCTCTTAACCTCATTGGTCTCATTGCTGGGTCATTGCTCCTCTTTCAGATTTGCATCTGTACTTGCTTAAGTTGTGTGGTCAGTAATGATTTCATGATTATTCTTAGTTTTGGTTCTCACTTCTGCATTTGAAGTAGGGCTGACAGCAGTGCTAAGGAACCTGCTGGTTGAGATCATGGTCAGAGTCACTGCAGTCCATACTGCCTTCCTATTTGCAGGACGATTTCACAGCACAGGGGTTTAGAAACCATGTCTTGTGGAAGCTGGCAGTGCTTGAAGGAAAGATATCCTACTGAGTGGTTTGTAAATTTTGATTCTCTCTTACTCAGAAAGGTAACAGGTAAAACATTAGGGCCAGTTAGAAATAGGAGAAAAGATCAGATGACATCTGAAGGGTTTTGTCATGGCCAACAAAATTACGTCCTGAAGACTGATGGATTCTCTTTTCCTTCCTTCTTTACGGTGATAATATAACAATAGAAAAGCAAGAATAAACTTTTTGAGTTTAAATATAAGGGTTTAAATAAAACATTGCTTTTTTTTTTATTAGGAAGAATTGAAAAATAGTGGAGAAGTATAAAGATAGTAGACTATATTCTAATGTGGGACAAATATTTGGTGATAAACTAGGTATTTAATGTGTTATTTTTATTGATACAGATTTTAATATGTTACTCTTATTGTTACAGGTATGGTCCTGAGCATCATGAGCACATGACTTCAGAGATGGACAACCTGATCTGTTACAAGTTGTGATTGGCCTTAAGTTGACTTATAGAGCTTAACAGGAATTCTCTCATTCCTGATTTTTGCCTATCTGATTGCCTCACACCACCAGCTTAATCATGTATGGAAGTGCTCGTTCCGTGGGCAAGGTGGAGCCCAGCACCCAGAGCCCAGGGCGTTCCCCGAGGCTGCCGCGGTCGCCTCGCTTGGGCCATCGTCGAACCAACAGCACAGGAGGCAGCTCTGGGAGTAGTACTGGGGGTGGCAGTGGGAAAACCCTTTCTATGGAAAACATTCAGTCCTTAAATGCTGCCTATGCTACGTCTGGCCCTATGTACCTAAGTGACCATGAGAACGTGGGTGCGGACACCCCGAAGAGCACCATGACTCTGGGCCGCTCGGGGGGGCGGCTGCCTTACGGTGTTCGGATGACTGCGATGGGCAGCAGCCCCAACATTGCCAGTAGTGGAGTTGCCAGTGATACCATTGCGTTTGGAGAGCACCATCTCCCCCCAGTGAGCATGGCATCCACTGTGCCTCACTCGCTGCGCCAGGCCAGGGATAACACCATCATGGATCTGCAGACGCAGCTCAAGGAGGTGCTGAGGGAAAACGATCTGCTTCGCAAGGACGTGGAGGTGAAAGAAAGCAAGCTGAGTTCTTCCATGAACAGCATCAAGACCTTCTGGAGTCCTGAGCTAAAAAAGGAGAGAGCTCTGAGGAAGGACGAAGCTTCAAAAATCACCATTTGGAAGGAACAATATAGAGTTTTGCAAGAAGAAAACCAGGTTTGTCATCTAATGTCACTGCTGTGTTAGTGTGGTAGCACGATTAAATGACTTTAATAAACTCGCATGTCACACTTAAGCAGCTGAATTAGATTGGTGCTTTTCTTGGGTAATTGATGTGGGTAAGACATGTTTTCAACTTGCAAGCCTGTTTTTAAATGTTTCTTGTCAGACTTCTAAACCACCTCGAGTGCTCATTTTTCCTTGGGTGTCATGTGAGTTTTTTTCCCCTAGGACTGGTGGTAACCACTCGGTTTCCTTTTGGAAGTATTTATTCTGTTCATAATTAATATTTCTGTGCTGTTTACCTCTTGAAGTGTTCTCTGAGATGCAGAATGTACTAACTGCTGACCCCCAGTATAACTGAACTGTTGCTGAATGTTGACAGATTGCAATTAAAAACAAAGTTAAAGCTATGCTGGTCTTACTTTAGAGTTAAAACCTCCAGACCTGCAGTTTTCACAAACAGATATAAATTGTGTTCTTGGCTACATTTAGATAACGCTCTTTAATACATGCTTGTTATTCTTTTGTCATAAACTCTGCATATCTTGTTATGCAGCTGTCCTAAAGCACCCTTCAGGTTTTTTTGTAGTGGTCTGGCCAGTTACAGAATAGACAGAAGAGCAGAGATTCTCAGGTGCCTAGGTCTTTGGTCTTGTGCATCTTAAAAGCATCTCCAAATTAAAATAAAAATGAGAGGTTGATTAAAATTGAGGTCTCTTTGTAGTCAGTTCTACTGATTAAAAGCTTTCTTAACATTCTCCCACCTAGACCTTCTGGCTGCCTTAGTCCTGAAGTAAATATTTGTCTTTGAATGAGTATCCTCCTGTTTAACTGTTTCTGGCCAAATGTGAGTTCAGCATCTCTCTGGGGACTGTCAGGTAAAAAACCTCACTATTCTTATGGAGTACAGACCCAGTGTCCAACTCCAGGAGTTCCCTGAAAAGTAAGTCAGCTTTCATCATGACAAAGTTACTTTTGCTATTGAGCTTTTTAAATATCCAAGCAAATGTAATGAAAGTTTCCATAATTCAAATTTATTTTGAAGTTATTTTATAGTTAACTTATTTTAAAGTTCTTGTAGCTTTTAAGGTATAGTTGCTATTTTAGGCAATGTTTTTTTTTAAGATTGCTTTAGAAGGTGAAGGAGAGAGGAAATGCTGGAGGAAAAGGGTAGTGCTTGACATGTTGTACTCTATTCCCAGGTAGCCTGTCTTAAATAGTAAATTACTTTTGGTTAGTGATTAGTCTACTACCCTGAACCTGTCTGCAAGTTTCTTTTCACTTTGTAAAGAGCTTGAGTTGAAGGAAGTAAGTTGTTTTTCCTGAGATAGTATGAAATCATTTAATGGACTTGTCGGGTAGCTTTATAGCTGTATTCTTACCAAATGGTAAGTATCACAACATGGGATTTGTTAAGGTGTGTGACACTTTGTCTTCATTTACTTATGTCATCTTGGAGTGCAGAAAACCTGAAGTTAAATAATTTCTATTGCAGAGGTAGGATTTCTTTAGAAGCAGTAACGTAATGAAAATTCTAGTTATAATGGTACAGTACCAGGATAACAGATATCTGGAATACCAATCACTCAACTTTCTGCTGTTGTTTGTATTTCAGTTGCAGGTAAGTCTTCTAATTCTCAAATTCTTTTCATTTTTAGCCCTGTTTTCGTATCGAAGAGAATGTCTTGGAATACAGTAACATTTTTTCAGAAACCAGTTTTGACATTCGAGGATGCTTTGGAAATCTTGCAAGAAAAATACAATGAATATCTGGTTTAGAGTGGATTAAGCAATTACTAAATAGGAGTACATTCAAGAACAGTGATTTCTCTATCTTAGATTTTTTTTCTTTGTCTTTCCTTTATCCCCTAATTAAACATTTACAGGTATTTCTAGGCTGCTGTTCTCTAGGCAATCACTGTAATTACTACCACACTGGTAGAATTGTATAACTTTGGTCCAAAAGTAAGAAGGGTGCAATTTAAAAGTAAAGGGGTATTATTGCATTGAGCTGTAAAAACTAAGAATGCTAATTAATAGATTGTAGTTAGCTAACAGTGTGTTCTAATTAAATTCTGAATTCATTGTGTCTTCTATAGCCTTTTGGAGTTGGTTACTTCAGCCCTTTATGTGGAAGATCAGTTTAATAGGATTTTCTGTAATTAGACTTCTCTGTTTAGACTCTGAACAAGGAATTTCCCAGATCTGTTAGGGGACCAGGAAAATCTCTTCATTACCCCTTCAGCCTCCCTCTTGAGTGCCAGTATAATTGCAGGAACTGGAATTTTAGACTTTAATAAGAGTATTTCAGCACATCACTTTTAATAAAGACTTCTTGCACGTGCAGTATTTGTGCTTTATATAAAGTTTTTCTCAGACCAGTCGTAGTGTTAAAAATTGACTCAACTCATGGAGCCAAGATGCTGGCTGACTCATGCCATTATCTGATAGTCATCTCAATCTCTTTCCTGTGGGCTCTTTATTCTTCTACACACACTTGATTGTCCCTGATTGTACTGCTGTTCTTGTCACCTCAGCTTGAGTGATTGAATTGCCCCTTGGCTTTGGAAGTTGTTAAAAGTACCTGAAAGTGAGAGCCCTGGTTGATTGCCACCTCAGCCTTCTGTGAGTAAAAATGCTCTGTGAGTTTTCTTTCCTGTTTCTTGGGAACGTGTACAAATAAATGTATTGCTTATTGATTTCCAGGAAATCTTCTGGATTCAGTAAAGCTCAGAGAATGAGTAGGGGGAGATTAAAGAGCATGCTACCTGTCCTGAGGCAGTCACATCCTTTTGGTTGTCCTCTGAGGGCAATAGGGAGCAGGGATATCTTGGATATAATCCCGAGAATGCCATGCACGTGCTCCTCCGTAGCTGTCCCGTGGGTGGGCAGTGCCATGGTCTGGTCCCCAGCTGTGGTGCAGCACAGCTGTATTCTTCAGCTACTCTGAGCAAACCCTGCAGCTGGGGAGTGCAGCGGATGCTGAGCTTTATTTTCATCCTTTGTTACTGAGCCTGAAGAGACAGAAAATCCTTTCTTTTCATAAATGGGGAATGTCATTGACATGTCACTTTGAAGAGCTCAAAACCAAACATGGAAAGTATTCCTGTAGTTAACACAGAGTCTTGGAAAAACACAACAGTTTTCAGTGCAGTGTGGATGAGTTAGCCAATCATTCTTTGCAAGAAGCCAAGAGGAGAGTGCAAATGATTGCTCAGTTATGCAAACCCATGCATATTCAAGGAGGAATTGATGAAACCAGTAAACAGGAGCTTGGTTTTGGCATGGTATCGCTCTCCTCAGCATGCTTTAGTGGGAGCTGTATTTCTTTGAGTTGAAAAATAATTTTTTTTAGTGTGTGGTTTAAAGTTTCCCTGGAAACCTCTTCATCAGAAGCCAGAAGAGGAAAGGAAAGACGGTGACTATGTTTTGCACTACGATAGAAATAATTTGCCTAAAACTGGGCAGTGGTGGGGCAATGTGAAACTCAAGGACAAAGGAATTCCTCTCAGTTGAAACTTGCTGGTGACAAGGTGATTGTGCCTTAAAATAAGTAGTGCAATGCAAATTTGATGTCTAATGCCCTGCATTGAAATTTCTCACATTCGACTGATCTACTTTTAAGATCAGATTTATGTTTCAGCTAAAATAGTGTAGTACTGCTGAAAACATCTTTTTACTTTGATGCATTTCTGTGGTCTTTTTGTGGTTGGAGATCTTGGATGTCTGAGTCAGAGAATTTTAACCAAGAAAATATTTCTGAAAGGAATTTCACCTTGCTTGGGGTAAGCACTTGAGGAACATTGTACTTTATTGTGATGGATGTGTTCCAGCATTTCACCAGTGTTCTTCTTAAGAGTCAGAAGTACTTTCCAGTTCTTAGTAGCGTGTAATGAGCATCTCACCTTTTAAAATGGAGTTGTTCATGTGCTCTTAAATGCATTGGGTGCTGCTGTTGTAAGACTGGCTGAGCTTCTAATGAGTGCATTCTTTCTCTGAAAATCAGCTTAGTTCTCACTTCTCCATTGGTTTAATGTTTTTTTCAATTATATATTAAAAAAAAATTTGTTATGTCTTAGTGCTGTGTCATTCTATTACTAGCCTCATTCCTGGGTTGGTTGTTAGCTGATAGAAAACTAAGCTTCCTGCCATTATGGGTGTTTAATTGCGCAATGTGTGGTTCCATAGGCGTTGCTTAAAGACATTCTCTGTATCCCAGAGCATTGCACTTAAATAATTCCTTCTGTGGCAGATGCCTCTTGGCTCTCTAGAATGCTGCCAGCTTTAAGGTTCCTTCTGTCTTTCCCCAGTTGCAGCATGAAATTATAATTCAATTCTCTTTTAGAATAACTCAAAACTACCTCAAGAGTGCTGGATATCTGAAGCATTTATCAAGTTGCAGCCCTTTGGAGCGACCTCAAAAATTGTCATGTGATCACCCAGGAGGACACCCTGTGTTCTGTCTCTTTTCAATTCTATAAGGAAATAAAACTAGACATTTTGTGGTTATCTGTATTCCCCAAGGCTCCTTTTGTCCCGTGTTTCGTATCGAGGTAGGATCTACTACCTTGGGTTGCTTTGAGCTGTAGCATAGGCTGAACAGCTGGTCCCTACTTGATCCATTAAACATATAAGGGGAATAGCACCCACTTCAAAGCAGCTTGTAATAAAATGGGTGACGTCAGTGGTGCTGTTGAACTTAGTAGTTTAACTGTGCTTTTTTTTGCTGTTAAGCTGGAGCAGGGATTACTTTAAATTCTGCAGAACTTAGAGCAGGCTCTTTCTGCTATAATTCTTTCTGTAATATGCATTGAGGCTGTTCAGATACTAGTGGTGCCTGAAGTGGCCCACTAAAAAACAGAGACTAGACAGGAGTAAGGGAATAAAGGTAGGTATGTATTCGAAGGGCCTTCAAAGGTACCCCTGGGGAGCCAAAGCTACTGCCAAGATGGGCCCCGAGGCACGAGTTCTTCACACTTTTATAAGTTTGGTTCATTTGCATATCAGGGTTAATTCTCCAATTAAAGCTTCAGTTAATGATGTAATTTCCCCAAGCTTGCCCTCTCTTCAGAAGCTTTTGGTTTATACTTTCTGGGTTGAGTATCCTTGGACAGCAGGCCCAGAGAGGCTTTGTTATGTCTGCCCAGCATGAGAGAGCAGAAGTGAACAGGCTACAAGACTCCAGAGTTACACACTGGGCAGTATAGGATTTGAAAAATACGAGTTAAAACCTAAGGCATCCCTAGACTCCCAACTAGGGTTGCGGTGTGTTACTCCACCATTCAGCGTGTATATTCCTGAAAAGTCTGGTCTGTAATGCTGCATTTCTCTGGAAGCCGTTGTTCCTTTCAGCATTTTATTTGTGGTGTTTGAGTTAGTAATTTTTCCCCTTAAGTGTTCTTGCTTTCTGAAGTATGAACGAGGTAGCTTGAAACTGTGTAGGGCCTCCTCTTGGTCACCCAGTGAACAGTTAACAGTGATGGATAATGGCAATAGTGCAGAGATGCTCCTACATTATTGGTAATTTCTGCTGGTGTTACAGCTTGCTAATGCCAAATCCAGCATTCTCATGTGTCAGCCTTACTCTACCTGGTACTGATTTCAGTAGAAAGGAGAGGAGCACTTCAGGTGGAATTGCCAGGCCATGGAAGAAAGATTGTAGTTGTGCTGGTCATATGTCAGTCTTTCATGTATGCCTTCAGGACCAAAAACTGAAATAGAGCTTTTTTTTAAACTCTTTTCAGTTTGGTGATATTAGGAAGCCTCAGAGATTTGAAGATGGTTAGCAGAGTGGGCCACCATGACTAAACTGTTAGTTGGAAAGAACAGGTTTTTTTTCAGCAAAGTAGATTTCTAGGATACCGTTAACAGTCCATTTAATGCTCAAAATATTAGTAAGACAGAGGAACTTTTGTATTTAGGATAAATAATTGTGTATATGTATACTCTGTGATAAAAGCCAGAGACCAAAAGAGTTTAGAGGGGACATTTCTGTACTCTGAAAGTAGTAAGTGTGTCGGATAATCCATGAAGAGCAGTCATGCCATGAACTAGTAATTGAAGAAAGAAACATTGTGAAATGACACTTGAGGCTCAGCTGGTAGGAGGGGAACAAGGGAATAAACTTGGTAGTGCTCTAGGTGTTCCAGTATACAAGTCCTTGGAATTAATTTTCTGTATATACTCGTGTTTAGTGGACACAGTGAAATAGCAGTGTTTTCTGTAACAGTGATTTGTGGTGCTTTGAGATCCTAGACAGAAATCAGATTACAACTGCTTGCCAGCAGGTAGCATGGCTATTGAGGATTACACTTGTTTTCCTTGAATGGATAATGCTTTGCAGTTCTGTAGAATTTTTGACAAAATCTGTTGAACACATGGAAAAATGGCTGCATCTGCTAAGTGTAGTGCATCATAATTATATCTTCATTTTTTTGTCTGAAGATAGCGATCAGTAGACCTTGAAGAGAAAGTTTTTTCAGCAAGACTTGGTTTCATAACCCACAAGGTCTACATAATTATGTTTTTGCATAGTATTTTCAGATTGATATTGGTTCTCTTGGAAGGTCAGAGTCACCATCTGTAGTGGAAAAAAATACAAGGACAAAGTGTATTTAGCTTCCTTCTGTGGTGATACCAGTTGTTCTGTCTAAGTGATTTGCTTAGTACTTGCAGGGGGGCAGTACCTTGGACTGTGGAGCAGAAGGGGGTGTTTGGTTATATTGGCAGCCTTGAGAAGCAGGTAGCAACCATCAGGTTTTGCACAGTGCCATTGGAACTTAGAGATCATAGTAAATCACAAAAACCCCCGTTGATTTTGCTTCCAATGAATAGTAAATAGTCTGTTTTCTCTGAATTATCCTGAGAGAACTTTTTTTTGTTTTTCCCATTAATAACCTTGGATTAAACACTAAAAACATCTGTACTGTGTGGGAGAAATGGAGGCATTCCAGTATACATCGTGTTTTGCAATTGCTATGTCAGTGTTGACATTTAAACCGTAAAGAAAAGAAAGGAAGGATCTTTTATCAATCTCTAGATCAGTATTTGAAGAGATCCCATGATAATTTGAATTTTTGTCAGTTGACCTCCATTAAGAAAGCTTCTTAGGGATTCACCCTGGGAAGAGGTTATATTCTTTAAAGGAAAAACAACCCACAACACCCCAAACAAACTACCCCCCCAAAAAAACCCCAATCCAAACCTCAGCAATCAAAAAAAAAGAACCCCCAACCTCCCAAAGGCATAAAATAGTCTTGTATTGCATGTGTGCTCCCAAAATGAGCGTGATCAGATGCCAAAATACTGGTACAGAACACCATTAGGGCTTTTTCTAGTGATCATTGCTTTAGAAATCAGAGGAGTTAAACTTATGTATAACAGCTACAGGAATAAATACCATGTGACTGCCTTCTTCAGTTTAATTTTAGCAACTTCGTTTGTAAACTGGAATGCTAAGTAATGTACAATCATCAGTGAACCTAAAGAGCTTGATGCTTGTTGCTTTTAAGCTGTTTGTTGAGCTATATACAAGGTTTTAAAATTAATTTATGTACTACTTCTTATTCCTGTTGCTATTTAAATGATTAAAGTGTGTGAGCAGTGGGCTGCTTTAGCTCTTCCGTGGGTTGGGGCTACTGGTCCAGAATCCCCTTGAAACAGAGAGAAGAATGTAGTCCTTGCTGCTCTGTGCTGCATGCCGTTCCTGTAAGGGCTGCTTTTAAAATCTAATGATTGTTATCACTAGTTTGGAGAATAAATAGTATAAGCCAACAAGGGTGACCAACTGGTTGGAGGCAGTTAGGTTCTTCCAGAATTTGGTTCCACAGCATCAAAAGGAATTTAAAGGCAGTGTGTATTTTTCTAACTTTCTGGGGCAGTTCATTGCAAGCATGCAAAATAAGATTGGGTCATGGGGTGATGACTTTTTGAATTTCAGGTGTAGCACAATAAAAATACCCTTTTTATTGAGGGAGGAAGGAAGGGATGGAGATCAGCTGTCCAATAAAAAGATATTTTTCAATGCTTTGCAAATGTAGCAGAGAGGTGGAGAATAAATTTTTCTTTTGGGTGCTTTGTTTAATGCCTGTTGCTGTATGATAGCTGCATTGTACTCAGGTTCTGTATTGTGCTGCTATGCATTTCTGTTTCTGCACTGGTACCCTCTCCTGCTTCTTCCCATTCTCCTCCCCCTTCCTCTGCTTCAGTGGGCTGGAGAGAGAAGCAGGGTGACAGCCTTGCTTTGGAAAAACAAGCAAGTAATAAATGGTAGTCCAAAATTAACTAAGCCTCGCTGGTATCTGTATCAAAGCTAAGTATGGCCGCATTTTTTCCTGGCCAATACATTCTGTGTCATCGTGTTCTCATGAGCAGCAGCATGGAGGAGCAGGCACTTCACTGAAGAGTCTTTCACTGCCTCAAACACTTCACAGATGCAGCCTTCCACATTAGACAGCATGCTTGGCATTAACTGTACGGATTTTTTTGATCCTTCTTATCAAATGATCAGGTACCGGCTACCTTGGGTGGTTAAATTTTGTGAACAGATGGTCTTCTAATTATATGCTGATGTGGATTCCAAGGAATATGGGGCCACACACTTCTTCTGGTGCTTCTTGTCACTTGTTTCTGAGATTAAAACAAGTCAGCACATGAACTGCCACCATTCAGAGATGAAAATCTTATTTTTTCAGGTTCTTTGTACAGGATCTGTTTCTTCCATAGTAGTTGATTGCTCCTGGCATTAATCCATATTATTATATATTAATATATATTACATATGTCAGTATATATAATATGTATGTATGTACACCCCCACACAAGTCCTGCCCTTTTTTAATGCAGTGTGATGACGCTTGCATACCTTTTTCCCTTACAGGAATCATGAAATTGTCTGAGTAATGGTCTGATTTTTAGTGGAATCGTGTCTCAGATGACAAATACTTATTTTTGACTGAGGGGAGGGAAAAGCTTTCTGAACATTTGTTTCTGTTGTACCATATTGTCTTTGAGCAATCTTGTACCTACAGGTCCTTGTCTCAGCCTTAACCTGTTGTCAGACTCAGGGTTTTTTTGTTCATTTTATTTTACTATTGGCATAATTTATTAGACTTCACACATTATAAGTGGGTGTCAGTTCTTGGATGAACAGAAACAAACCACGAGGCAACAAAAGTAACTGGAGATAAGTGGAGCTTTCCTCGTTAGAGATGCCCACGCAGCCTATTGCAGCAGCTGATCTCACAGCCAGAAGCCTCCACGAGGCTGATTCTTAAGCCTCTTTCTCTTTGGAGAGATGGGAACATTTAATAGTAAACATTTGATTTGCTAAAGGATTCAGGGCATCATACCAAAGCCCTTAAAATGTTGTAAATGTCAAAAGCTACACAGCTAAGAAACGCCAGCCTATTTGGAAAGTAAAATGTCCCTGTGGAAGATACTAGTCCTCCACAGTCAATTAATGCCTTGGATCTGGTCTAAAGAAGCAGATGATTGATGAGGAAGAGACATGCTCTTTAAGAGTGGTCATACTTTTGGATCTGGCAGCAACTAAAAATTTACACAAAGTTCTGAAAGTGTTTTTGGCTTCTGTGGGAAGAGGTTTCAGTGTTTCATTGTTGGAAGAGAGAAGGACATGCATGAAGAGGATGACAAAAGCTTTAGGCTGAGAGTTAGTGCTAATAGGTGAAGCGATGGATCCCAGAATAATCCTAGAAAAAGGAAATGGGCAGAAAGAACAAGCGTAATAAAGGCTTTTAAATGGGTTGGTAGGAAATGCTGTGCCCTGCACTGGAGACTTAGGAAGTAAGTGCCTTGTTTCCCCCAGCTGGGTAAATGCAGAGAATAAGATTCTTCAGTGATTCATTATTAATCTCTGTTCAGTTTAGGAGTGCAAATGACAGTGATGTGATTACTAGGTACAGCTTAGTTAAATACCAATATTCCAGTGTTCTTCTGATTGTGCATCTCAGTGACTTTGATGAGAAGGGATAGAACAACTTTGGGAGAGGACAGAGGTAAAAATCTAGGTAATTTTTTGATCTCATCAACTATGGCATAATTGTGTGGTTTACATTAGCTTAACACACTTATGTACTTTGCTGAAATCTTCCTTTGGTGCACACATAGGTTAATTTTAACAGATGTTGTTGCTTGTGAAGATTAATAATTTATCCAAAGTAATTGTACAAAAGGCCTACAACCATAGGTGTGCTTTTTTTTTTTTGAGGATAGAGGGATTTCCCAATCTTCATCAGCCTGTGTATCAGTTGAGTAAAGTCAAATGATTCTGTGTGGGGAAGCTTTGATTTGGAGGACAACATTTAAACCGCTCTCCCTCAGCTGGTATCCGATGGGTCAGGTTTGGTGGTGTGGCTGTGAGCCTGTTAATGTGTAACCATTTAAATAAATCTCAGAGCATAGTTACTCAAAGGAGGGACCTTTCTAGGAAAGCATAGGTGTACCTTCATAAGAGAAAGCAAATAGCATGCTCTGGATGTGCAGTCAGCAGCACTTTTTATGGGTGAAGGAAAATAAGCTCGGCCATTTTATGATCCTCTTTGCAGGGATGTGTTTAGGCTTTCTCATCACTTTACTATGACTGGAATGTTCCAAAATATGGAATTATCTGCAGTAATTTATTTGGAGGGAGGGAACCCAAAAAATCACCTTGCAATAAAATGAATAATACAAATTTTTCTTAAAACCGATTTAATTTTGGTATGAACTAGCAGATGGTTTTGACAGATTGACAGAAAAGTTTTAAGAAGCCTGCTTTGGCCAGGATTTGTGAGAAGGTCTGTGCTTGACCAAAGAGTTGAAGTAGGTGTGGGTACTGCTGTGTATGCTCAGGTTGATTTATAGTACTTTTTGCTCTTGTGTAACATCCTAGTGAAATTCTCGTACTATTCCTTTACTAATTAGTCCTTTATAAGCCATTTTAACTGGAAATTGTGTACCTTCAAATTGCTTTTAAAAAACCCATCTTATTTTGTTTGAACTTTTCTGTTGTAAGTCTCTAAATGTGTTTACAACTTGACTTTGAAAGTGGGCTTTGCACTTGACATACAACAGTTGAACAAGTGGTTGTACTGCTGTTACGTTCTCTCTCCTCCATCTTCCAGGAGTGAGATTCAAAATCCAATGGTTGTGATTTAAAGAGGGTTCCAAGTTATAGTTTCTGTTCAGGAAAAGCTCTCCCCCCGCCCCCCATCTGGGAATGCATTCAAGACTTGCCTTCTAAAACTGCATGCTGTGTTTTCTCAATGCAAAATCAATTTAGTGTATACTTATTTTAAAAAATTATTCCTCTCCTCCTTTGCATTTGGTTGAATTAGCTCAGATCTGTGTGCCTTTGGGAGGCCTAAGGTCTGTCTCCTTTTTGACTCTGTGAGAATTGTCATTCATTTATATTTAGCATCGCTTTTTTGTTAATTAACTTTTTCTAGTGTTTCATGTCGAGCTTCTTTAATCTGAAAGTCTGGGCCATAGGTGTGCTAATCATTCACTTCATTCACATTCTTTCACTTTCTTTTAGACTTAATAGGGTTGTTAATGTTTCTTAGTGAATTGCTGAATGCTAGACAGTCTTTGAAGATTGATCTGGGAAAAGCAGAGCTGTGCTTCACAGGTTGAACTTGTTAGCAGGTGATTTGGTGCAGAAAGACCTGATTATTAAAGGTAGACAGTAGTTGATGCTGTGACACCTTCATGTGCACTGTGTATAATTGTGCTGATTAACACTTGAGTGAAGGCACTAATTCTAGTAGGGTACCAACAACAAGAAGGCCAGTATGCTATACAGGCTTAAATATAGCTGAAACTGAGATGAGGGTTTGCTGCTGAGCACTTAATTTCCTGAAATTTTACTCTGTCCAGTAGAACTTCATGAATAGCAGACTTCACTACAAAAATGCAGAAGAAATATTTTTTCATACAAATGAGTTATTTTACCTCAGTATTTTTATATTGTCACTGCTTTTTCTTTTTAAGGGGGAACATGTTACATTTTTCTTCTATTTTTTTTTTTCATTCTCATTGGATGGGTATTTCTGCCCTTAATCTTCCATTCAGCCGGGCTTCTTTTGTTGATCTTTAAGCTATGAAAATCAGTGGTGCCTACCTTTTTATTCATAGTTATATATATTGCAAACAGCAGTGGTGTTTAACTTGCAGAACTTGTTACCATGTGAATGATTTCATATTAGTCTTCATGTTTTTGGAGTGATGGGAAGCCTGGTAAAAAGGCTGCCCTTAATTTATGAAAGCCACTTTCTGGACGGAATTGGGCAGATTTGCACACAGCAGAGTGGCTAGTAAGGTATTTTGTAATAGAAAAGGCAGAACATGACTATCTCAATTTGCTGGTTTATGATCTCAGTTCAAAAGGAACTGGCTGAGGCTGTGCCAGCTATAACTGATACTTTGCATCCCTCGTACCCTGCGTCATAAACCTGAATTACAAGTACTGAAAGATGGTGTGTTAGTGCTTCCAAGTTACAAAACTGCTATTAATGCTGTGAAGAGTTTTAATTTCCAATAGGAAACATCTTCCCTTTTAACCTGTGTTAACATGCTCTGAATTAACATCTGTTATTTTCAGAACTTTTGTCTATCACATCAGGTTTTTTGTCATTAAAAGGTGCTATTAACCAGTATGTTTAATAGCACTTTTAATGGGTGCTATTAAATCAAGATGATAGGAGCTTATCTAAAACATGAAGTATAATGTATTAGAGAAGTATTTTTATTAGAAGTAAATGATTGTACCATTGTGTACAATATTTAATTTGTAGCTAAAATGGATATTTTTTTCTTCCCAAATTATTTTCTCTCTTGTATTCTGTTGGGCTGGTTTTCTCTTCCTTAAGCACATTTCCTTTCTTCTCCCCCTTCAGCACTGGGCTGGCTGTTGGGAGATGAGTAGCATAATTGTTTTTATGTCATTTTTGATGTTGGAATCATTTAAATTGCACAAGTTCAGTTTTGTGCAACAGGTTATGCCCTAAGGCACACACACATTATGTATCCAAGCTACTTGTTTACATGGCTGACATGGAAACAAGAAGGACCCTGTTTTTCATGGAGTTCCTACAATACCTCATGTTCAAAGCAGAGTTTGTGTTGACTTCATAGTAACAAATGATTTGTGCATCTTCTGAATGCCCAACGGGCAGATCAGCAACAAAAGAGGGTGGATATCATAAGCTGTAGGGAAACAAACCAAACTGACAATCAACACCTGACAGAAACTCTCTGGAAAAAACATATAGCTGTTGTCTTAATTGTATTTTCCCATTAATCTTAGTTTTCTGCTCGTTCTTGATGTATCTTCCTTTTCTGCAGTGGAATTCCAGATCCATGGGGCAGTATCAGTAATTAATATCTCTACAGGGTTTCTTCCCCTCTAGTACCCAGCAGTCTCTGCACCTAATGAGTTGCAGTTGGTGGTGTAATAATGTGAGCATGGAGTCAGCATATGGTAGAGTCAATTCAGTGTGAGTCAACCCAAATATTAGGAAGTTCTGAACTGTACAAATATTTTTCAATGTAGTTCTTGGATAGAATTTGTTCTAAAAATGCTGTATTTCCACTATCATTAATCTCAGTTAATTTGTCACTGTCCCCTTTTGCTGGTACTGGTTTTAGGGAGCTGAGTGAATTCTTTGGGTGAACGGAGTGTTGGGGAACTGTTCTCACTAAAGAGGGACTTGGCAAGAGGTTGATTTTCACATGACAGTATTCTTTATGCAGCAGGGCTGAGGGAAACAAGATTAAAATGTATAACCTTAGAACTGCAAATGTATTTTTATTACTATAAAACATGTTTTTTAATGAACTCTAGAATGAAATCAATCTTGCTTATGCTGACACTTGTGAATCATTTACTCTTTGCTCACAGTATCTATGTTCAGAACAGAGTTTGGCTGGAAGTAATAAATAAGTATTGAATTTTCCTTTTGATTTTATAAACTCACTAAAAGTATGCTTTGGTTTCTGAAGGTTCCCATTCTTGGGCAAGTATTAAGGAAAGGAATAAAGAAGACTGGTTGTTTTTGTGGTTTTTTTCAACCCCTGCTTGTGGAACTCGAGAAAGTTTACTGTGAAACACAGACTGCTGTTGATCCCCCAGACAGATTACTCAATTTCTTCATCCTTCCCACTTGTCTTCCCACAGTCTCCCACAGTATGCAAATAGAGAGAGAACACATTTGGGCAAAATGCTGCATTTTTCTGTGATATGCCAATCTGCTCAGGTTCCAGAGAAGATCTCCCAGGCCTCTGTGGTCAGAGCTGTGGTTCGAGGGGAACTATCAGCCATTAATTGAATGAGGGTTGGCTCAGGGCTTCCTTGAAAGAGCACAGGATGAATCTGAGGGTGAAAAGATTGCTGTTTGATGCCACTGGAAGGCTTATTTCTATCATCGTTAAAAGACTGAAGAAACTGGGGAGGGGTCTTCTTTGAGGAAAGACAAATGTTCCACAGTCTTTAAAACAGGCCAAAGGACAAGCCATGGAATGACAGCATGGTGCTTCTTGCTTCAGTCCCTGTGGAATGAGTCCTTTTGGAACACACTTCTGAGCATGTCAGTGACAAGAGCATGGTTGGGCACAGTCAGGATGGATTTGTCAAGGATTAATCATGCCTGATCGCATTGCCTTCTGTGATAAAATGTCTGGGTTTGTGGATAAGGAAGCAGCAGTGGCTGTCCTTTACCTTGCCTTCAGTCAGGCTTTCATCAGTGTTTCCCAGAGCACTCTTGTCACTCCTGGTTAGAATGCCACGATCTCAGTGGCTGGGCAGCCAGGTGGGTAAAAAGCTGGTTGTAGGATCAGGCTCAGAGGGTGATTAGGGGTTGATCACTACCCAGTTGCCTGTTACAGGTTGGGTCATGTTTGACATCTTTGTCAGTGGCCTGGATGGAGGTGACAAGGTCCCCATTCATTCAGGTGGCACCAGCCTGAGGGGAGCAGTTGATCTGCTGAAGGGCAGAGCTGCTGTGCCTCAGGGACTCAGTCTGTGGGAATGAATGGGCAGGAGGCTTACGAGATTCAACAAGGATGATGGGAATAAAGAGCCTTTAGGAAAGATAGAGGTTAGGGTCTGACTGGATGGGGAGCAGCTTTGTGGAAAAGGGTTTGGGGACTTGGTGGGCAGCAAGTTGAACATGAGGAAGGGGTGTATTGTGGCAGTAGAGAAGTTTGTGCAGTGATTGTCTCCTTCAGCTTCACCCTTGTTCAGCCACATGCAGAATGCTCTGTCCAGCTTTGGTCCACCCAATGCAGAAAAAGATGTCAGTAAGTGGCATCTTCTAGGAGGGGTGCCAGAGTGACTGGTGGGCTGAAGCACAGGCCCTGTGAGAAGAGGCTGATAGAATGGGTTAATTTGGTGAAGAGAAGGTTTTGAGAGGATTAATAGCAGCCTTCCCATACTATGAGGTTGTTTTTGAGAAGAGGAACTAGACTGGATGCTGCATGGTGGGAGGATGAGAAATAATGGATATAAATAGAAGATGTTCAAGATCTGACTGGATAAATTTCTGGGAAAATTGGTTTGATCTCATAGATGACCATGCCTTGAGTAAGAGGTTAAACTCGATGACCTAGTGCTGTCCTTTTCAATCTGAATTATTTTATCATAACTCTGTTTTCATAGATTGGCATAATGTATTATGTGTGCTTAGGTTTCCAGTCTAAATAATGGCCTAAGTTTTCCAGTTGTCTAAGCCTGGATAGCAACCCAAGATCTGTTGTTCTTCCACAGCGACTGGGCTTGCCACGTATGTTTAGCTGCATAAAATGCAGTAATCCTGAGTGGACTTTGAGACAACCAAAGCATTGCCCCCCAGAACTATATTGAGGACATTGGCAGTGCTAAAACTAGAACCTGTCTGCTTTTGTCTCCAGTATTTCTGACATCTCCTTGCTTGAGGTACTGCAGAGTATCAGCTGCCCAGGCGTGCACTGTGCATGTCAGCAGCTGAGCTGTTCTCTCCTGCCTGACAGTCTGAGGCATCAGAACTCACCTTGTGTGCTCAGACTGAAATGGAAGTGTCAGGTATGGCAATTGCTCTTGTACTCTTGCCAGCACAATGTTCTTTTCTTCAGGAAGCATGCAGGCTTTACAGTGAGCAGTTGCAGTCAAATGCATTGGATCCAGATTGACTTCCAGGCTTATGACTTCAAGGCTTATGTTTGACAGTATTCCCACAAATCCAGGGTTATTTATAAAATTCTAACTGTTATTTTTCCAAATACTGTGTTCAGGGCATAGATCTTTTTGATTTGCTTTGCCTCCCACCTTTTCTTTAGCTTTGATTCTATTGCAGATTTATTTTGAAATGTTCATTAGTTTCTTTACTAGATGCATTTTTCTCAAATTTTTTTTGGTAAGCTTAATGTAAACTTCTATGAACAGTTTTTCTGTTTCAAAGCAACTGAGCTGATGGCCATGACTATCATTTATTTTTAAATATGTCTCTGAGGGAGGAAGTTATTATGTTACAGATGGTATTGGTGCATCTGAAATATTAATCAACATGTAGGCATATCTGTATGAGAGTTTTGTGGTGAGCCTTATGTTGTCACTTGATCTTTTTTTAACCTCAAGAAGTGTTTAGTGTTTATGACAGTTCTGTAGCTGCTCTGCCTTTGGCTCACTGTTCAGTTTCAATTCAGGTCAGACCATGTTAGTTTTCTCAATAATCTTGCCATCCAAGTTTCCTGAGGGTTTTCTCTAGCCTTACAGTTTAATTTTTCAGAGTATAGTTAGCCATTTTATTCTGATCTTCACTTTAGTTCTTCATGCACTGTCTGTTTAACCAATTTATAAAATCCATGTCTACAATCACTTTTTAAAAGTTAAAGACCTGATTTTTTAGGAAAAAAAGATTATTGTATATAAATCTTACATGCAAAAAAATCCTGTTACATCTAGTTAAAAATCTAAATTTTAATTCAGGAGTTGTATTTTTTCTTTTGTGGTAAATCGACTTAGCTGAGTTATCACTATATTCTTTCTAGGTGTTAGAAAATAAGTCTTTCTCAGTGCCTCTGAATGTACCAAACATGTCCAAGATTTTAGCTTGTCCAGTGGCACAAGAACTTCACAACTTTTTGTGGACAGCTGACCGTGGCCAGCTGGCAGATACTCACCAAGCTGCTCCCTTCTCCTCCTCAACAGGACCAGGGGAAGAAAATAAGATGAAAAACCTCTCTGAGATAAAAGACAGAGATCACTTACCAGTTACTGCCACGGGCATAACAGACTCACCTTGGAAAATTACTGTAATTTTTTTCCCAATTAAAAACAGCAGGCTGATAAGACAAGGACAAAGCTAAAAACCCTTCCTGTCCCCCATCTTCCCAGGCTTGACTTCACTCCTTCCTTGCTGCCTCTCCTACCTGTCTGGCAGGGTAGAGGCCACCCTTGCAGCCGCCGCTGCCAAGCCCTTGCCACGTACTCACAGAGCACCTACACGTACCTGAGTGGGAGTGCTGGCATTGCCTGTGGAGGGTGCAAGTTCATTGCAGGATGGTTGTGTAATGGGTCATTACAGACTTCACCAGGCTCCCATCACTTTCCAGATACAGCCTTCATGTTACCATAAGCTCTTCCAAAGCTTCTATAGTAAACATAGAGCAAGCAATCTGACTTCTTCATCTTTCACCACTAATTTAGATTCCCTGTTGGTTCATTTTCCTTATTGCAGTCTTTTAAAATGCTGGTTTGTGTAAGTACCTTGCAAATTTTATATCTGTCCTGATTTTATGCTGTGAAAGATCTTTGGTCACTCAGCCTTCATTTATTTCTATGGATATCTTCAGCTTTTCAAGTCTAGCATTCAGCTGGATGTGGAAATCCTGATGTTGATCAGGAACTGCTGTCCTGATATTTTTTTTCCCCTCCTGTTTTATTTTCAGGCTTTAAAGGCATTTGCTGGAACCTTTTTACTTCCCTTATGAGTCTGAGTCTCAAATTTTTTCTTTGGGATGTGTCAGGACATTCTTTTCTGTTTATCTTCTATTAGGTATGTTTATATGTGAGTTTGTAGTTGCATATGTGTATATATAAACACATACATTTATTTTTAAATCTCTTTAACATGTGTCTGTTGAAAACACACAACTGATTTACTGCTGGCTGGCCAGCCCATTTTGGATTTTCCCCTCTGTGGTTTCACTGTATGCTGGTGAAATGGGTTGCTTCTCACAAGTTTTGTTGTTCTTTCTTGCACGTCTGAGTTCCCTTTGGGTTCCTGGTGTTTGATTTGTTCAGGTGATCTCTCACATCTGTGTTGTTGATATTCATGTACCATTAGCACTCAGGTGCAAAAACACTGTTGCAATCACACCCTGTGCTCTGTATTGCCCGTACCTGTCTGCACCTGTTAAATAGTCCCAGCTCTGAGTCCAGCTTAGTGAATCTCTTCAGAGAGCCTCCCTCCTCCCCTGCCTTCAGTACTGAGATCATACAACATCTGCTTGTTCCTCACCAGAACGTAATTTTTAGTGCCAGAGATTATTATGGTGGAAATGCTTGGTCTTCTGAGCTTTTTGTGTTAAAATAACAGGTTTGCTGTATTCGAGAGGTACAATTAATTCTTTCTTTTTTCTTTCTTTCTTTTTTCTCTTCCCACATTTAATATCCCTGTTTGGGAAAGAGGCTTTTGTTTCAAGAAACTAGAGCATTTTTGTAAAGAATTTGCTCAATAGAGAGAGTGTATTTGTAAGGATTTGACATAACTGTGTAGTTTCAGGCCCTTCAGTTATCTACCTCCAGGGACCTTTCTCAAGAGATGAGATGGGATTTGAAAGTCTTCCTTTCTGAACCATTTCTTGAGAAATTGAAACTTGTTCCTTCACAACTGTTCTAAGGGAAGGAAGTATTATTTATATCATTTCAAATACTGCAGAGAAAACCCGTGATGAATTTCCATTGCCATTTTAAAAGGATTTAGTACATCTTGCTTGAATTTCAAGTTCATACTATCAGTACTGCCACTGATAGTACAGTCCCTCCAGTGCAAGAATTGATTGATCTCTCTCAGGTAATTTATTAATAGACTCATTGAGTGGTTTAGGTTGGAAGGGACCTTAAAGATGGTGCAGTCCTAAGCCCCTTGCCATGGGGACTCCTTCCACTACACCAGGCTGCTCTAAGCCCCATCCAACCTGGCCTTGAACACTTCCAGGGAGGGGGGTATCTGCAGCTGCTCTGGGTAACCTGTGCCAGGGCCTCACCACCCTCACAGGGAAGAATTTCTTCTTAATATATAACCTAAATCTGTCCTGTTCCAGTTTAAAACCATAACCCATTGTCCCCTCACTACATGCCCTTGTAAAAAGTCCCTCTCTGGTTTTCATGCCATCCCTTTGGGTACTGGAATATACTGCAAGGTCTCCCTGGAGCCTGATCTTCTCCAGCATAATGACCAAAGTTGTGCTAAGAAAATATTTACAGTTATTCATTGTTGAAGATTACTACTTATCAATTCAAAGTGTTTTCCTTCAGCCACTCTGTAACAAGAAATTTGCTGGGATTGCTGAGTTGCCAACCTGTCTTTTCAGGGGTTGATATCCATAATGGTATGAATTTTAAAAAGGGAACCTACTGATGTTATTCTGCCTTTTGTGTTGCCTTGCTATTGTTTTATCTTCCACAGTCAGAAGTCAGTGCCATGATAATCTCCTGCATATCATTTATGCTTGATTACTGCTGCATGTAAACCTATCTGATGTTAGACACAAACACCACTACCACCCTGTTTTGTGTCACCAAGTGCAGAACCCCAGTCTCCTCTGTGGAGAGCATCAATACTGAAACTAGTGCTTCTGAAGAATTTACAAGTCAGATGTCTAGCTGCTAAGACTTCTAAGTCTCTTATCTGATCTGTGTTACTCTACAAGAAATGGCCAGTGCCACATGAAAGACACTGGTGGATATTTTGACATTTGATACTTATTTTATCAGTGTGAATGTGTGTGGGCTATCATTCAAAGCAGAAGAGACATTCACTCTGCAAGCAGATGATGTGTATGTAGCTATTAGCTTCCCTTTGATCTTGGTTTGGGACCTTAAAATTCTGAAATTTGGCTTTGAGGGATATATTGTACCTGATACTACTTTCTGAGTAATCTGAATCTTATTTGCATAGCTGTATCCTATCTTGCTATCCACTTTTTTGTGCTTTGAAAAGAATGAGTGGGATAACTGGGACAATCTGGTAGCTGTGAAAAGGCAAATGTGTGGCTGGACTGGCAGGTTCAAAGGGTGGGAAGCAGCACTAATTGCTGTCTGCTTGCTAGGGTTCTTCATGGGCCATGCATTTGAGACTACATCCAGAGTACCATGCCCAGTTTCCAGCTCTGCAGTACAGGGCAGTACTGATGCTCTGCCATCAGTCTGGTAGGTAATCAAATATGGGAACTGGATATATGGCATATGAGGAGAGGCTGTAAGAACTGGTTTGGCTTAGGCTGGTGGAAGTAAGGCTCAGGGCATCTTTGTGTGGTTCCCACCTGCCTAATGGGAAGGTGTGAAGAAGCTGCAGTTGGACTGCTCAGAGATGTGCAGTGGAAGAGATGTGGCAGTGATCACAAGTTGTAACATGAGAAGTTAGTTCTTCCCAGGCACAAGGAACATCATTTTCATCATCAGAGTAATTAAACACTCTAATATTCATCAGCATCTCCGATACTGGAGATGCTCAGAGCTTGATTGTGGAAGCTGCTGAGCAAACTGATTCTACTGCCTCTGCTTTGAGCAGGACACTGTGATAGATTTATTCCAACTGTCCCAGCCCATATTGTTCCATCATTTCTCGTATCTGTACTTGCAGAGTATGTGTGTGTGCTTTCTACATAAAATCTGGTAAATTCTGACTTCCAGTTTTCATACCCACAGCATGCCTGGACATAAAGACCACTTCTCTCTAAAGAAACCAGTGGTAAACAATATTTTTCTTTGACATTGTGTTAAAGTTGAATTCATTCTTACATTCATAGTATTTCATGTAGGTGCTTAACAGGTGGCACTTAGGTTTGCTAGAATTTTGCTCTTTTGGCCTTTTTTTATGGCTTTTTATTTCAGAAACTGTACAACTATTAAAGAAAATGTAGAAACAAGATACTTGTATGTTCATTCCACTGGTTGAAGCCTGTGCCCAACTGGTGGAAGTGTGAAGCTGCCCAATGACTGGTTATTATTTATACTAACCAGTCAGGTTAGACTGGTGGACAGATTTAATTCACTATGGATAGGTATCTTGGAGGATTTTTTGGAGATATTTGTCACAGGCACTTTTCCACATGCATCTCTTTTCTGTGCTGCTTATGCTCTGCATTTGCTGTGAAGAAATTAGAGTTTAAATGTTCAGGCCCTTGGAGATGTGGCCCAGGGAAATAAAGATTTCTTACTGAGTATGAGCATGCTCGTTTATCTGCTATTCAGTTTTCCCACTGAAAAATATCTCATCTTTAATGACACTACTTTTGGTAATGAATTAACACAATTTTAAGGATAGCAAGTGAAAATTGGGTCACATGTAAAGATGTTACTGTTATCTCCCTGTGGTGGGTTGGCCCTGACCCATACAGCTGCTTCCTCTTGCCCTGCCACAGAGGGATGGGGAGTAAAAAGGGAGAACAGGGCTGAGAATGCTCCAGGGTTGAAATAAAGACGGGGAAATCACTACCCAATTGCTGTCGTGGGTAAAGCAAACTCAGCTTGGGGAATTTAACTTAATTTATTGCAGATTAACATAAATATTTAATTTCTGGCTAACAAAAAGACAAACATTAAAACACTTGGGGGAATCCATCCCTCCTCCTTTTCCAGCCTCAGCTTCACTCCAGACATCTCTCTTCCCTGCCTTGTAACCACCACAGGGTGCACTGGGTCCCTTCAGTGAGGAAGATGTGGTTCAGGGGTTGGAGTCAGGGTGTCTCAGTTTTTCTGCTGCTCCTTGTTTTTGTTTTCCTTTGCTGTGGTGTGGGTGCTCCATGGGCCGCTACCCCTTTGGAGTGCCCTGCTCCAGGGCAGAGCATCTTCCCTTCTCTTCCTCCTCTTCTTTCTCTGACCTTGTTCTCTCATGCCCTCTGTTGGTCCCTCCTCTTCTGGTGTGCTGTGCCCTTTCTTGAATATATTTTCATTAAAGCGCCCCACACATGGCTGAGAGGTCTGACTGTGCCCTGTAGTGAATCTCCTGTGGAGCTGCTGGAGCAGAGACTCCTCTGCCAACACCTGCACCAATACAGTTATAACTAGAACTTTGTGTGTTAGTTAAAAATGTTCTGGAAATGTGGAAAAGGAAGTGCTGGGCTAAATATTCCTACTAACTGATGATGAGTACTTTATTATTAGAAGCTCATATTGTCTTCTGCTGCCTTGCAATTTCATGTGAGACTGGATTGCTTCCTCAATCAAACGTGGTTTTGGTGAGCTACTTAGTGGCTGAACTTGTACATGTTCTTTTTCTAAAATACTTCCGATGTTTTTTGTTTGCCTGACTCAGACACATAGGAATGATTTCACTGCAGTCAGTATTGTTGTGATAAAATCATGGAATAAGGTGATACAGCCAAGCAAATGTGAAAAGGCAGAATTTGGAGCTGCATGAAGAATAATTAATGAGTCTTTGAAAATCAGCTTAGTACCTCCCTGCTCTACAAAAGAAACTGTTGATTAATTTGTTTGTTATAAATGAACATAATGGATTAAAAAAAAAAAATTGAAAAACCCCAAACCTAGTCATGTTAAGCCTCATCTGAATTTCTCTGTACCTGCCGTGTTCACATGTAATGAAACTTTTGATGCTTCAGTAAAAAAATGGTTAATTGATTTCTGATTTAACAAACAGTATCCTTCTTTTTGTGCTAATGTTTTCTTTAGTTGATTTTAGTATAATGGCCATATCCAAACAACTGTAATGCATTTGACCACTGTCATGATTGGTGTGTTTCTTCTAGTATGCTGCAAAACATTTAGGTGATTCATTATGAGCTATGAATTAAAAAATGCCTTGGCTAATTAGGCTAGTAGGTTCTCTGTGTGTACTGGAGTTATTCTGTCTTAGAAATTCTTGCTTCATTATTATGTGTGTAGCTTGGGTTGACCTTGGCTGGATACCAGGTGTCCACCAAAGCCACTCTGTCACTCCACCTCAACTGGACAGGGGAGAGAAGAATAAAATTAGATAAGGACAGGGAGAAATCTGATCCAAAGTTGTGTTGTGAGTTACCCTGGCAATAGGTGGAAGTGTTTATATGTAGCTTTAGAAGTCAACTTCTTTTATGCATTTTGTGTTTAAGTAGATACTGTCGTTGCTGATTTTCATGAAACAATTTGGGTAAATTTCTGGTGTCATCTGGTGGCAATGCGTTCCACAGTTCTTATTTCACCTGATTTGGTATTTTTTGGTGACCTTCTGGCTAATAGCTTTATATGATGCTTGCTGGTTCTTGTATTACAAAAGCCAGTGAATAGCTGCTTTCTGTTCATCTTCTCAGTGCCACTTGTGAATTTATTGAGTCTGTAGAGAACAGAAGATCTGAGAAGCAGTTGCAGAATCTTGTTGATGAATTAAATGGTAACCACAAATAAAGCACTTATTCTGTGCGCAGTTAATTGACCAGTCTGGAGCAGAACAAGATTAAGGATTTTTTTAAGGGCTGGCATGCATGAGAAATTGCTCTACAGTATCTTGGGATCTAGCTGTTATATTCTAGATGTTATAGTGACTTTATTGTAGTTAATTTAATTTTTGACAGTTTATCAGTATAAGTAAAATCAATTATATGCCATATTTATCTAGGATGGGCACTTTTTTGGTTTAAACTCAGAGATACTTTTGAAATTTTAAAGGGGAAAAAATTTCCTTGGTAGAAATTGAGTATTCTGAAAAATAAACAGTATAGTACAGAATATTGCTTTGGGTCTATAAAATTATACTGTAAGAAGAAAAAAATTTTTAGCAAATATTTTTCAAGTACTGTTTTAAGTCTCAGATGTACAGAGAGCTTAGTCCCTTGTTTAACCTCCCCAGAGGCAAATATGATCTCTTAAAGGTAACAGTGGTCTCCTACTCACTGAATGTTTCACAGCATTCAAGATACTAATTAAAAATTTGAAGCTGAAAGTATATTCTCTCTTATATTTGGAATGATTTTCAGATATCTCTATGGAGGTCCATCAGAGCACCTTTGTGGATATGCATTTCCCTTTGTCTGGGTCCTGCTGACTTGCTATTTCTGTATTTCTTTAGCTTTAAGTATGACTTCTGCTGTTCAAGTCCGTAAAAATTAAAGATCTGTTAGGTTTATCAGAAATGGAGAATTCCTGACCTCTATTCTCAATTTATTGTATAAGGACATGAAACTTGAAGAGGTAAAATATTGTGCCAATTTGTGCTCAAAGTGGCAGAAAGAGTAGATGTGTGAGTTTCAAATGCCTGAAATGTTGCCCAGCTAATTTACAAAGCAACAGTAAAATTTCAGTGATTGTACAGTCAGAGCAGAGGCTTTTTGAAGGCTATTTGTTCGTCAGAGTCTAGGGAATGGATTGATCCGTTTGCCTGGTGCTGGTGTTTATTTGGGAGGGAGTGCTTCTTTCAGCAGTTGCCTCTGTAATTATGTTCCATTGCTGTCAAATAATGCTGCGTGCTGGAAGTCTATTTGCATTTTTAGCAGACATCCTTTTACCTCTATGAATATCTTCCTGTGGGAGGAACTCATGGTGGTCAAGAGGTAGCATGTAAGTTTTTGTAACAGCTAAGTCACAGTGTGTTCCAGAGACATGGCTGAGTCAGAGTCCTCTCCAGGTCCTGATAAATGCACCTAAACCCCCGTGAAAAGGGACTGTCTGACTCGTGTCAGGGGTCTGTGGTATTTTCACTTCTTACTGTTCATACCAGTACTTTGAACTGCTAAATATGACTGACTGACTTAAAAGTTAATGTTTCTTTCATGTAACCCTTGGTCTACCAAGTTAGTGGGAAAGAAAAGCAAGAAGAGACAGTGGTAATTACCAAAAATCAACAAAAAGATTAATGATTAATGGACATGCAGGTAATTATAGGTGTTTATATAGAAGATTTCAATGCTAGATACAGCCTTATGAATTATACAGCTTTCAGAATATCCATGTGAATTTTAAATAAACATAATCTCATTAGTGGCCTGACAATTCCTATTACAAAACTAAATGTTAAACAAAATGTACAAACTTTCCAGCTGTTACCTTCTGTCTCAGGCAAGTTAAACTGAGCACATGTTAAAAATTAGCTGCTGATGGGCAAGGGATCAAAAGCTTCCCTTCCTCTTCTGACTTTTGTGTCTCTAACCAAGTTAGACAACAGGAGAGAAACAGAGACATGGGTTGAGTGGTGTGACTTTTGAATAAAGTCTTTAGGGCATGTATCTCCCCCAAGTTTGTGTGATTTGACTCTGAATGGCATTTTTAATTCATGAACAAATTAAATTTTGTTCCACTTTTTGATGCAGAGGCATTTCCTAGCTCGCCACGGAGCGGGAGTCTGAGTGGTGGGATTTTCAGCTGGCACCTGGGATCCCTGGCAGCCTCAGGAGCTGTGTGTTCCAGAAGATCTATATGCAAAGAAACTGATGATGCCCTGCTTTGTGGTTGTAGGTGGGGAGTATGCAGCTGCCGCAATTCAGGCACTAGCTTGCTAGGGTTAGAACAGAAGCCATGGGGACTTTTTTTTCCCCAAAACATAAAAAATAATACTAAAAAAATCCTATCAGCCAAGTACTTAATCTCACAGAATCAGCTTGACTCAAAAATACCGCAGGCAGTAATTCTAAGTTGGTGCTTATAAGCAAATGAGCCGCAGCAAAGTCCTCTTGTCATATCTGTTGGTGTAAGAAATGGAATATTTCTGTGACTACTACTTCCTTTGCATAAGCTGTGGAAGAAATAAAACTTCCTGCCTCGTGGATGAGGTTAGAAAAAAATTAAGGTTTTCAGTTTCTGTCTCTGCATTTTAAAAAAAGGTGTGTGAGATACTACTTGCCTAATAGCAGCACTGAAAATTTAATGTGCTTTGGAACATCATTTTCTTAGTAGTAAAATTTCTGAAATTACATTGCTAATCAGCATTCTTTAAATTTTTACTTCCTATATATATGGGAATTTTTTATATAGACACATATATATGTCTGTGAAACGGGCATAGAGATGAAGAGATATCCAGGAAAAGCAATAGATGGTGTGAAAAGACTAAGGAAACAATAACAAATGCCTTGCCTCCACAGCAGTGCTCACAGCCATTACTGCTGTAATGTGTATTCACTGCCTAGATCAGCTTCCTTCAGTACCATGTGTCTCAGAAGAAATGTTCTGAATTTGGCAAAAGCAGTGCTTTCCTTCAGGATCACAGTGGTAGTGGGAGTCAGACCCTTCTCAGGATAGAACAATACTTTTAATGTGTTTTTAATTGCTTATTGCTTACTGATCAGTTTCTCCCTGGTGGGATTTATGCAGAGGATACTCACCTTGGATAGGTAAGCAGCTGCTTTGAGATCAGGTTCATCCCATTTGCACTCAGTGTGGGCTGAAAGATTTTTTAAAGAAGTCAGTGGTACGAAATGTATTGTCCTCAGTAGCTGCTGTAAATAGCTGTGTCTAGCCTGGCCTGCTGAATTTCAGGTTAGTCTGTCATGCCGTAATACCATCTCAGTTACTTGCTGTGTGAAAACACTTCTTGAAAACCAGTTTGGGAGTAGAGAAAGGGAGCAGAAGAGTCTTAGGCACATTATATTCATCTGTGACAAGAAGCCTAAAATATTAGTTGAAGGAAAACAAAGGTCTCTTCTGATTTCTCTGAAAATTATTTGACTTATTGTATTGAAGCTTGTGTAATTTTCCTTTTGCCCTGCCTGAGTTATGGGCACATACTTTCCTACAGATCCCAACATTGCTGATCATTATTCTAGTAAATTAATGATTTTTTTTTCTTCCTTTCAGCTCCTCTTGCCCGTTAGGTTGGTTAAACCTGTCTTTTGCTAAGCTGGTTTCTGTTTTCCATTGCATAGAAATTGGCTGTGTTCAGAACAGATAAAGAGAAAAGGAAATGAGGTTGCCTGAGGGAGTGCAGAGGCCTTTGCAGAAGTAGGAGATGGTGCATTGAAAGATGTGGTACTATTGATCTTTGGTGAAAGCTGCAGCATTGTTGTAGTCTAGAAAGCATAAATATTTATTAACTGATTTTTTTCCTAGTTTTTTTTTGACTTGGAAACTGCTGTTGTGAGGACTTGATGAACGTTTTTACACACAGTAACTTTGCTCCTTTTGCACTGGTTTGGTTTTGGCCAAGATAAATTTTGAAAAACACTGAGGTAGAAAAGCAGCTGGATCTGAATACTCAGTACTCTCACATTTTGCTACTTTCATACTCTTTGTCATCTGCGAGAATTCTTGTTTTTTTAAGATGAAGGCAGTTTTGCTGTGTAATACAGGTCTGTAGGATAAAACTTTAATTTATTACGATTACCCCGAACAGTTCTAGCTGAACAGAGACACTCTCTGGTTAGTATTATTACATATGTGCAGTACACACAGGATTTTGAATTCTAGCTTGAATTACTGCATGTGCATGTGAGTGAGACTGAAATTTTTGACTGTCTCTGCACAAATGCCATCCAACTTATTTCCTATTTAAACAAGCTAAAAGGAAAGTTCTGCTAGTGTATGTCAGGCTTGAAATTTATATGAAGTTGCTAATCCACAGGTTATGGCACAAGGATAAGTATTTGGGAGGAGCTGAGCTGATCTAGTGTTGCTACTAGCCCTGCTTTAAGTGAGAGGTTGGACTAGGTTCCAACCAGTTTGTTTAATGGATCTGTAAATTGAAGAGAAACGTGTTGTGCACCTCTCAAGCACACAGCTGACATGGTACCTTCAGTGGCTCAGGGCTGAGCAACAGCTTGCATTGCATAGACTTTGTTTTTATGCTGTTTAGCTGGTTTTAAGTAATTCTTTCTCTTTGCTTTCATGTGTCTGTCTCATTTCCTGGAGCTGACTTATTTTAAATGGCATCCATTATGCCCTTGTCCAGCAGGAGTGCCAAATACTTATGTTTTCTTGGAGGGCCAGATCCCTGAGGAAATATTTGGTTTACAAAGACTTCCAGTCTAATGCCTTCCAAGTAAGGGAGGGAAGACAACTTAATTATTTTCTGGACACATCCATCAGCTTTGGCCTTGAATCAGAGTGATCTTTAATGTCTGAGATCTGCATAAACATTCAACTCGTGATTCTCCTCCAACTCGTAGGCAATGAGTCTAGCATGAAGTTTAGTCCTTTGGCAGTCTCTCCATATGGTCCTGTTTCTAAGACCTGCTTGCTTCAGGGCATCAAGGGAAGATCCTTCCATCTTGAAAGTCTTCAGCTCCATCCTGTACATGAGCAAGCCCAAGAGGTGGATCGGAGAACAATAATCTGTGTCTACATCAGCTTTTCCTACCTCAGTTGATGACCTGCTTAATGACAGAGACCATTTTTCTTGTGCCCTAGACTTGGGAGATGCCTGTATCCCTCACACCAGATCAGATGACTTGATGGGTCTGTGGTGGCAAGTGGTCACTGGGCTCTGGGTACATCAGAGCCTGTGCAGGAACCTTCCTTCTGCTCCCTCCATAGTGCTCTCGCCTGTTCTACAGGTTTTCTTTAACTTGTATGCTTTACCAGGTGTTGTTGGATGGAGCTGGCATTTTGTTTTCCTGTAGACTGTTGTTGCTTCCATACAGCCTTGAGTGGGATCAGTGTGTTTAAATCTTGACGTGGAGGCAAAATTCCTTTTTTTCACATCTGTCCTTATTACTTTGATGCAGTGCTGAGATTAGAGGGAGTTCACCAGGTTTTACAAGTCTTATCAGTATGGACCAAAGGAGATTGGATGGATGGATGGAGGAAGCCTCTCTTCTAGGGTTATTCTGTGTAGGATTGTAAAGCACATGAAGCTCTTCAGACCTGTTTATATTTACTTTCAACTGGATCAACTCAAAGCACTCCTGGATGATTCTCCTGCTCAGAAAGCTCCTCATAAACAAGCCCAAGCTGAAGGCTTGCTCTCATGAAGAGTTTTGATGTGCCTGCTGCATAGAGGAGCCCACCATATCTCATACTTTAGCCTCCTAAATATTGGGCAGACAGCACAGTTACCTGAGTGTCATCTGTTGATGATCTTTATATGCAGGCTACCAGTTGAACTCAGTCACTTGCTCAGTTTGTGTTCTCTCACTGGCATGTTTTGAGTGTTCTTTGGGAAGCATATGACTCATTTTGCCTCAGTCTCTGTCCCCTTCAGCAGTCACTTTTAGTTAGTCATGTTCCTGGCTGAAATGCCTCTATCTTGAATTCCTGTCTGCTGGATACTGAGAATCATGCCTATAACATCCTGCTTCTTTCTTGCCCTCCCTTTTAATGAGCCCCTCCTGTCAGTCTGCTGAAGTACCAGACAGGCAGACTCACGCTGCACATCTGGTAAAGGGATACCATGTTTTACTGGTGTCAGAGGTCAGGTGTCAGGTCATACTACCTGGGACTCTTGGTCTGCTCAAGATGCCTGTCTTGCATGAGTGTTCTCAAGGCACAGGGAGTTTGGAAAACATGTGATGGATTTCTCTTCTTGTAAGGCATCAATTGCAGGTGATAACTTAACTTAACATGACCAAAGTAGTTTCAGTAAATAAAGAGACTTGAAATCTCCCCTCTTAAAACACTTGGAGGTTCACTAGTTCCTGACTTAGCTGTGATTGGAACCACTGGCCAGCACTCTGCGTGCAGGGAACACTGGCTGTCCTTGTTGTGTAAGACATTTTAGGTGCTGCATCATGACTGAGGCCTCCAGGATGAAGGGTACTGGTTTTTTGCCTTTTGTCTGTTCTTGTTGTTGGGATTTTTTTTCCCATCTGGCATTTAGGAAGGACCTGAGATCAGTCTCTTCAAAATCCAGGAGAATAACATTGATTCTCCTGTTCCACAGCGAGTCTGTTTTCAGGGCTGCCTGGAGTTTCTGTTGTGCTGCCCAGCTGATGTGTCTGTCTTCTGCAGCCCCCCGGGGTTTTGCAGGAGGTAATGCAGGGTGTGCCTGGTGTGGTTTCAGTGATACTGGCATGACTGAGATACTCATGGGTTTGGAACCTTCATCTCTTCATGCAGATGTCTTGACTATTGCTTTTATGAACAGCTTTCCTTTTCAGGAACCTGGAGTGCAGGAAATACGTCCAGAGGTAGAACATCTGTGCCTCATCATGTGTTTACTTGAGATTATAGTAGGATTGTCTCAGCATTCCAGAGAGCCTCCTTCTTTCTTCTTTATGAATTACAGGAAAGCTTACTTAGGTGTAACATGAACTGGTAAGGTTTTCTTTGAGTTTCTAGGCAGGTCTGTTGCACTTCAGAAAGTCCCTCTCTGTATGATTTCAAAGTTAATCTCAAGAACATTAGCCTGTTAGCTTCATCCAGGTTCTTTTAACAACCATTTTAGGACTTCAGTTTTCTTTCATTCTTGTGTACAAGTGTTCTTTCACAGAATTTGTGACCAGTGTTTAGGAAATTTCAGTGGCTGTTAGTTAGGTTTTGCTGTGCTGTGCTGCAGAGCCTTCATCATTACCACTGCTGGTTGGAAGACTTTTCTTCCAACCCTTTACCTTGTCTTTGCACGTTCTGTGAGAGTGGTCGTCATTTGGATGCTCAGAGCAGTGTGCTAAGGGCTGAACACACTTCAGTTCCCACACAAAATAGTGTTCTGTTTACCCGTTTGTTACAGCCTTAAGTGAGGAATGATCTCTAACTAAGCTACCTCCAAGACACACTTCACAAATCCTTTGTTAAAAGTTAATAACTGTTGTGACTAAATATGAAATCACAGCATTCTAAATGGCTTATGAAAGAGCAGTGCACAGAATTAGAAGAGAAGCCTCCTTAATCCATTTATGGCCAAACTGAATCTCAGAGCATTTCTAGTCCAGATCTCCTTTGCCAGGAGATCCAGCAGGTACTGAAGGTCTGCTGCTAGGTGAAATGTGCTTCGTTGGGTGGTTTGTCTCTGCATCCCCCATGCCTCAGTTTGTGTGCCCTAAGGAGAAATTCATCCTCGTGTAGCATTGGTTTTTATAACTGAGAGTCTTGTTGAAGTCTTCTGTGTTGTCCAGACAGATTGACATTTTCCTGTTGCTGATTCTTTCATTCAGAAATTTAATTAGAACTTCTAAAGAAGTTCTGCTGCTCTAACTAAAATAAGCACCATTCATCTTCCTGAGGATGTAAGTGCTGCATTTTAGACCAGATGTTGTCTCTTGTTCTGGATTGGTTGATCAACTGATTGACTCAGTAAGAGTCCTACATGTATTTTTGAGATTTAGCACCTGATAAATGTCTCCATGCCCGGCATTTTATACCAGGTGTCTCCATTCATCAGCAAATGTATTTGATACAAATATCTAAATTGTGCTAAATGAATGGAGCTGATTACTAACTCTTAATTACTATCTAGATAGAATGCAGTTATGAAATACCAACAGGCTTGGAGTAAATAAATAACCTTTGATATTTATCTTCTTTAGAAGTTGTGCTCATAAACTAAAACACAAGAAGTTCCACCTCAACGTGAGGAAGAACGTCATTATGTTGAAGGTGGCAGAGCACTGGGACGGTGGTGGAATCTCCCTCTCTGGAGATATTCCAAACCCACATGGAGGCATTCCTGTGTCACCTGCTCCAGGTGACCCTGCCTGGGCAGGGGTGTTGGAATGGATGATCCCCAGAGGTCCCTTCCAACCCTGGCTGTCCCGCGATTCTGTCTTGTGCTGTTAGTTGGTGGGTACCACAGGTCAGTGATGGGAACACACAGTGGCTCATGAGACAAGTATTAACAGCAGACTGATCATCTGAGGTTAAGGCATCCTCTCTTTTACCTGTCACAGGAGGGGGTGTATTAATAGCTGTAATCTCAGCAGACTGGGCTGTAGAAATTTAGGCACCTGAGAACTGATCCTCTTTTGCCCTCTGCCTTGTTCCTTCAGTATGCAGTTGAACTCTGTACATATCTAAAGCCTGAAACCCAGGTGGTTTGAGTTGCACTTTTTGTGAAGGATTTTTCTTGGCCTCTATCAAAATATCCTATTTATCCTTACCAGAGACAGCATTGCATGAGCTACCTTCTAATGAGTTTCATCATCATATTTATGTATAACTTGGTCTTTTTAAAAACATGCCCTTTTTTTTTTTTTTTTTGATTGCTGTTTTTCCCTCGGTGGGAACATTCTGGGTTTGACAGTTCTTTCTCAGAGTCTGTTCTTCTGGGTCACTGGGCCATGTTGTAATAGAGCAGAGAGAGAAATTTCTAGTTTGGGGACAAACTATCTTAGCATTTCAGAGAAATTATCCTTTGGGAGAGCCACAGAGCTGCAAGTAGTCTTTCATTCATACATTTGTTAAGCATGACACTAATAGAAGTGTCCAGGCAGCAGAAGAGCTGTAACTATCCAGTCTTAGGGCTTTCTGGTAATCCATGGAATATACAGGTACTGCATGCAGTCACCTGTAGTGTGGTGATACACATGGACAATCATTTAAAGAAAAGGAACTATGAATGGAGAGTATCTGAAATGTTCATTCTGTGTTTATGTTCACCTCCTGTATATGCTACCTACTTTTATGGAGCTCTTGTTCTTCCAGTATTCCTTTAAAACAGGGATGTCCACATGACTGAGGAGGAAGTGGTGCCTGGGAGGAGCGTGAAGGCCCTTCATGAGACAAGTGGTGGAAATGGAGAGACTGGGCGGGTGCTTGGGAGGTTCCCTCAGGGTTGGCAGTGTCTGCCTCGAGTGCTTCCGACAGTGCTGCTGGGCAAAATGTTGCTAGCAGGGATGAGTCATCTCTTTAACTTTACACGCAGAGCTGTGTTGGCAAGGAAAGTAAGAAAGTTCCCACTACTAGAAGGCATAGCTATTAAATAAAAAATTTAGTATTGATACAGTTTTCCTGGCAAGGAGTGGCACAGTATTTTAGCCTTCGCCTCTTCCCTGACAAACCAGAATCAGGCAGAGAAGTATTGAGCTCATTGTGTCTTTACACTCATGGGACGCTCAGCAGGAGTTCAGCTTTGGGAACTGAGATGTTTCTTCTCTTAAACTGACTGTGGGCAGTTTCCTTGCATCATTCTCCTGTGAATAGATGGAAACACATGGTCTGGGCTGGCTCAGTTCTTACTGACCTCGTGTAGTTACTAAACTCACTGTGAGTAAAAGAGGGGTTACTGAAATATCCCATGCAAGAGTGGTAGGGATTAAGACTGAGGAGATTTTTTCAGGAAAACCAGCCAGAAAGCCGAAGTCCAGTGTGAGGCTGATGTTTCTTGTTGATTTCCCAATACAATCAAGATCCGTGAAAAAAGAGCTAACTGGGAAATACTATTTTCATACTTCCTTGACCTGTGTAGGAACTCTCTTCATTATTTCCCATAAGAGAATACTGTTCTTTCGGGAGCCTTACCTGTGATTTCTAGAGTTGGTTTTTGTACTGAAATCAAGAAATTGACTCCTCAACATTTTGGTATTTTCTCTAGATTTTTGTTCCTTTTGAGTTATAGCCAGTCTTGCCAGTGAGGAGTACTGCTTACACATGGGCAGTGTGCTTTAGAAGTATTACAAATACTTCTAAAATGTATGGTGAGACTCAAACACATGAAGGACTTTGTTTCTTAAGGTTTGGTAGGTAAGCAGGAACTGAGGATATTGAAGTATCTTTTTCCATGTAAGACAACTGCTTCCAAAGTTTCACATTTTTGCAAGCACATTTATTTAACTTTTTAAATTTTTATTTTAAAATTTTTTTTACAAAATCATATTTTGCCAATGTATTTTTTACAGTAACTTGTAGTGTAGTTTGATTTAATTTTACTGTAATTTGTAATTTGATTTACTTCTAAGTTATTTCTAGTTTAATTATTTCTGTCTTAGGAAAGGAAATGCTTTATTCATAAATTTTAGTGTTCACTTCTGTAGCGAGGTTCAGAAGGTGATAAATGGATTGAGTGGATCAGTGGAGGCATTGGTTCAGCCTTGGGTTCATTACTCAGCTGTAATCTATTTATATTATATATTTAAATTGATCTTCTGTTGGTTTTGAAGGAGTTGAGGTTCTTGTGTTACTTTTTTCTAAGTAATAAAAGGAATTTTTCTGTCTGACTAATTTTACATAATTGTGGGTTTTTTCTCTTAAAATTGCTTATGAAGAATACTTGATTTTTCATTTAAGACACTGTGTCAGCACAGTTGCTTATTTTTAGTGACTTATTTTAGTGCTATATTCCTTCACTGAAAATGTTTTTAGAGCAGACACACCAATAAAAAATTGAGGCTCCTTGAAACCTTTCATTAGTAACCTTTAATGTGGCTGGTTAAGACAGGTGTTTTATCTTTTGAACTAGGGTCCCTAATAGAGATTTTGCTGTGAAGAGGGAGATAAATAAGAGGATCCATAAATGCCTTTGTCTTTTTGAAGATTGAGTCACATAGTGTTTATTTTAGTAGTGTCAGAATGTCCCCAGGACTTTTGTTTGGGTTGGATCCAGTTGCGTTCATGTCAGAGAGGAGGGTGTGGGGTGTTACCTGCCTGGGATGCTGGCTGTGTGAAGCTCAGAGTGCAGGCAGGGCTGCTCCCACGCGGTGGGCACAGAAGCTGCATCCCAGGAATTCTTGGCCCGGCGAAGTCGCTGGTGAGTCACTGCCAGTGCCAGGGAGGCACAGGAGGGTTATTTATTGTACCGTGCCCCTGCCTGGTGTCAGCAGTGAGTCATGGGCACTGCTGCTGCTCGGAGGGTGATGCACACACATTTTGAGGGTTAAATCCTTCCTCCAAATAAATTATCAAATTTTCCAGTAAGGCTATCAGTCAGTCTTCGGGGGAAATTAAGGTATGTTTAGTGTCTGGGCGCCATTGTGTCTAAGTGTTGTTCATTATTACATCAGTAATGCACAGATTGGTTTCATGGAAATTATTTATTTCCGGGAAGACAACTCAGATAGAAACCTCATATTAGCAACAGACTTGACCTATTGTATTTTCTTTAAAGCAGATACTGGAGGTTGTTATAAAGTTGTGCCAGTCATGTCTGTGCTACCGTAGCACAGCTTTTTCAGGGTACAGTTAAATATTCTGATTATCTGTATGGCAATACCTACCCCTTTTTTGAAGGGAAGAAACATCTCCAAGGAGAAGCTGATGACCACAGCAGGGCTTGTAGAGAAGTAAGACATCTTGCTCTAGATTAAATGATAGAGCCAAGAGAAGAGTGAACAAACTTTTTGCAGTCAAAACCTCTTTTTAAGGGGTGGAAAAAGGACATAAGCAGCAGGCTTCAAGTTGAGTACAAAATAAGAAATTTTGCTCTGAGTAATATTGCTCAGTTTCAGTAGGAAATAAACCTGGCTGGCAGCTGTAGGTAAGGGGGGATGTTATGGAGGGAGTTCATTCCACTGACTGGCTCCTGTGAGACAGTTGTCTGTGGGATAGTGAGCAGAGCTGTGGGTGTGGAATGGCAAAAACAAAATATGCAGTAAACCAGTACTGAACTCTAAAAATCATAGACTAGATAAAACAGTATTTTTAAAATACATAACCAGTGTTAGTTCACTGTATTTGTTATTTGGTGCTTTATAGTTTCAGAGGTTTAATACAAAACCAGCAAAGCCTGATGAAGGACAGGTGTGCTGAGAGCTGGTAGTTACCACCTCTCCACACAAACCTTGTGCTCAGACCTTCAGACCATGAGAATGGTAATGCTTTCTTAAAAGCCTTTATTCATTCATTATTTACTGCTCTCAATCCTTTTCTGCTGTAACAGTTTGATTCACTATTTATATTGTGGTTATGTTTTAGGGCTGGTGGTGTATTTTTCTGGTTATCCCAGCACATACATAAACATGACAGTTGCTGTCCAAAGGATTTGAGGGAAGCAATGGTTAGAAAGTGATAGGATGGTGATTTCTGACTCAAAGAAATGCAATTGCATTATTTGCTTGGCTGTTCTCCAGAGCTTTTAAAAAAATGATTTTAATCTTGACCAAGGAAAGATATAATTTTTTAATGTTTTTAGTCCCTGTTTATATATTCTCTTCTTCTGACAGTAGCTGAGGTTTGAGTTTATAAATCACTCTTGACTAGCTCAAGTAGGGATTTACTTTTTTAAAAAAGCTTTTTTCCACCTATTCTGTATAAGACTTTAAATAATTTAATAACTAGCTGTTTTTTTCAGCTGCTTTTACTTAAATTAAAATGGTTGACTTGCCACTAATTTTTTGTTTCTTGAACTGTTTGTGGTAGTTTAATCAAAAGGAGCTGCTCTGTCCTTTTCTGGTAAAAATCACCAAATAATGGGGTTTTATTTTTAGCATAGTATATTATCATACCAGGTGTCCTTTTACATTTATTGAACGTTGTGTATTAGGATTTTAATGAGGTTTTCCTCATAAAAACAAAATCTGAATAAAAAAGCGAACAAATTACTGATTGTGGCCACAAAACCTGTTACCCAGCATTAAACCATGTCCCCAGGTGCCACATCTACACGTCTTTTAGATACCTCCAGGGATGGTGACCCAACCACTTGCTCTGGGCAGCCTGATCCAATGTGTGGCAACCCTTTCAGTGAAGAAATTTTTGATATCCAGCCCCCCAGCACAACTTGAGGCCATTTCCTCTTGTCCTATCACTTGTTGGCTGGCAGAGGAGCCCGACCCCCGCCTGGCTGTGCTCTCCCTTCAGGTGGTTGTAGAGAGCTGTGAGGAGTCCCCTGAGCCTCTCCAGGCTCAGCACCCCCAGCTCCCTCAGCCGCTCCTCGCAGGGCCTGTGCTCAGAGCCTTCATCAGCTCCATTGCTCCTGTCGGGGCAGCACCATCTCTGATTCCTGTGTGACCATTCTCAGGTGCTGCTGTGGTTTCTGGCACATCACTAACCTGCATCCTTGCAGCTGCTCGGGTCTCCATCCCATCCCTGCACCCATGGCAGACACAAGAAGCTGGCCGGTGCTGTCCCTCAGACAGTGATGCTGCCCAGGCTTATCTCCAGTGAGCCTGCTTGTTTGCCCTTCCCCCTTGCAATGCAGTTTGGAGCTCTCCGTGAGCCCTGCTGGCTCCTGTGCAGAGATCCTGTTTCCCCTTTGAGACAGGTGTACCCTGGCTCTTGCCAGCAGGCCTGCTGTCATGTAAACTGATCTATAATTAAAAACCGCAAAATCCTGCCAGTGCCACCAGGCTCGGAGCCAGGTATTGATCTGCTGGCTCTTCCTGCTTCTTCCTCCTCATTCCCTGAAACTGAAAGGATAGAGGAGAACACCTCATGTGCTCCTTATCCTTTAACCAGTCATGAATCTCTACAGCAAAAGTACCTCAAAAAAGAGTTGCCAAGAGACTGTTTTAATGATGAGTAAAACATATGTTAATGTTGGAGGAAATCTAAAAGGAGTGTAGGGATAATGAAATCCAGGGTTGTGGAGTGATTTCTTAGTAATGTATTCGGGGTTTCTGTGTTAATTAGGTGTGCGAATCTTCTGTCTAGTAAAGCTAATCTAGGCATCCATTTGAGTGAAAAAAAAGAGCTAAACTCTGCTGTTAATTAACATATGGATTTATTTCTCTGGGAAGGCACAGCAGGGTGTTCTGAAATGTGCCTTTAGCTTTGCATTTAAATAAGTACCACCACTGCTCCTTTGGCCTTGCATTCAGATGGATGAAGAAGAGAGAGTCCTTTCCCTAATTCTTTCTAGGTCCCAGAACCTATCCAGGAGATAAGTAGAATCTGGGTCTTCAGAGCCAGCTTGTTGTGTTGCCCTGAAATGAAATGCCTAGCACTAGGCAAGTGAATGTTCCAGATTTTCAATGCTACCCTTTTCAATTTTTTTTTCTTTTTAGTTCTGAATTACCAGACTCTTATGAAACACATAGCTCTGAGATGACTATCTGGGTTCAGACAAGCATAAGCTCTTGCTAGAGTTGGTGGATTGGTGCCTTGAACTCACAACAGGGAATTCCATTCTCCTTTCTGTGTCTTGACAGTTGTTCATACAGATCTATCAGCAGATTAAGATGTTTCTCTGAACAGTGTTTAAATGCAGAGCGCTTGGTTACAGGATGGCCTGCATAAAGAAGCAAGAAGACTATTGTACAGCATTTCTGTCCATTTCATCCCTGTCATTGCAGACCTTGAACAGTTACGTATTCTCAGCCTGGTATAGAAAGAAGCAAGAGTTCAGTCATTGCTCTGCAAGAAGCCTAACAGCATGACAAACTGCTTGAATGACCATGTAGTACTAACTCATGAGTAAGTAGCTCCTGAAAAGATTTATTAAGAGCCAGTATTTTTTCAGTGAGAGATTTATCCTAAATGATTTTATCAGCGCAGTCTATACCAAGTGTCCATTTTGATCCATGGACAGTGCAAGTGTTCAGTGTTGGATAATTTTATGTCTATTGCCATGAAGTCAGATCTCCTTTATGTTCTTCTCTATTCCCTGGATTCCCAGAGTGATGTGCAAGGTTAGACAGGACAGTGCTAAAGCTTTTCACTGACAAAAGTCGTTCTAGCTGTCAGTCCTGTTGCAGATACTCATTTTAGCTTGTCTAGTTCACATTCTGAACAGATGGATTTCTGATGCCTACTAAGAATTCAACTTACTGCACCTGATGTCTTGAGTGGTGGGTGACTGAGCACTGCTGCCTGAGGGAATTGCCTCTTGCTTTGAAAATCCTTGTACCCAGCAGAAGGATGTCTGTGGCAAAGAACCAAGCTCCTGAATGGAAAAACTTTTCTGTTTGGGTATTTTCCATCGCATTCTAGGATCTAGTAAAGATCTTAATAATGAAAATCCTTGACTTTGTACTTGCAAAGCTGCATCCATCACTGTCGTAGTACATCTACCAGAAGTCTGAATGCCTTCTATTAGGGTGGGTTGTGCTAGGCCTACCCATTTCCAGAGCTATCCAAGTTCTTAATGCTATTCTGTCACTTACCTCTTAAAGCTGCTCAGCCTCCTAAAAGTCACACAAAGCTCCTTTGGAACTCAGTATAATGTGCTGTATTCTGCTTTTCTGTCAAAGGTGCTGCTGTCATTTCAACATGAGAGTAAGTGCCGGAACATTTTGATCAGAGGTTTTTTATATTTTCTTTCACAGGGACAGTGATTGCTGCAGCCATATTCTAAATTTATCCTGAAATTCTAGTAATTCATTTGAACTGTGTGTCTTCCCAAAACCATACTTGGTGTAAGAGACTTGACGTATCCAGAAAAGATGATTTTCAAGTCTGTTTCTTTGCGAGTGTAGCCAATATTTCATGGCAGAGGGCTGAAAATACCATGTATCGTGTCGAAAGCCATCGGTTTAGTTGAGTTTTATCGATGATTGCTGCTTCCGTAAATTTTGTTTAAAAGATTACTATTTTCTTCCTCCTTACATTTCAAGGAACATGAAAAGAAGTTGCAGAGATGGAGGGGAGGCATATCTTCTGTCTGGCAAGAACTTTTCTTAATTGTGAGAACTTCAAATTGTAATCTTGCAAAATAGCCTTAAAATAATTGCTGCCATTGTGGCTGACTGTAGGGCATTGATAACTTCCAAAAGGCCCATAGTTTTTACTTCAGGAAGGGACAATGAATGAACTGATTTTGCTTTTGTTTTGGTTTTTTTCTGTGTGTAGCAGTGCACATACTGTAGTCCTCTGCAGTGGCTGATGATGTACCTGGGTACTGCTCTTGTTTCAGCAATGATTTTAGGCCTTTTGGATTTTTGACTGAGTAGGAAAGTTTGCAGTTTTTCCTTGTTGTGGCTTAAAACAAGAAAACCACGTGCAAATACTTTTCCAGGCAACTTGGTTTGCTGTCCCTGAAGAATTGATGATAAAGCAAATGTGAGAAGGTGCAGCAGTTACAATTATGTGAATTATGTGTAGGATAGAAAGCAGTGAGGAAGGCACGCTGGAGAGGCTATGAACAAGCAGAACAAGCAGCATGATCGTGACAAAGTAAAATTGGTTCCATCTTGTAGTGAAACAGGGGGATGAGTTGTGGGACAATACAGGGCCTGTGCACACTAATCACCTCCCTAAGATGGCCTTTGCCTTGCAATGTTACCATCTAATCATCACAAGGAAATTATAAGTAGAGTGTCAAAGCCTCGCTGGACACATGGTCAGTGCAGCTGAGAGGCCCTTTTTGCTGTTGGTTCTCCCTGTTGTGGTTGAACATTGGGCAAAGACTGCACTGGCAAGAACTTTCCACGTGTCTCAGTAGAGCCAGATGTTGTTTGTGAGATCCTGAATGTCAGGTGCTCTATTACTTCAAGTCCTGTGTGCGGTATATTCGCATTTATGGCCATATCTGGTCATCTGATGTCTTTCCTGCTCAAGAAAATGTATTAAAATAGCCAACAAACAAAACATCAGTATATTTCAGTGTTTTCAAATTGCTGGTGATGTGCTGTCCAGGTTTGATAGTTCAGTCTGATGGGGCTTAGAAATATTTCATTTCTTCAGCTGAGAACTCAGTTTCTGGAGGCACAAGTGTGGAAAGGACACTTCCTGCTGTAGTCATCAATCCATAGTCTCCGAGCATTGGATGGCTCAGGAGATCCTCCAGTGTTGCTTGCAGGTGAAGGACGCATTCCAAACTGACAGAAAGAACAAATTGCTGTGGGCAAGCAGAAGTTGAAAACTTGCTGGTTTACATTAAAAGTAATTATTTGAAATATTATCAGTTTATATATCACAGCCTACCTTATAATTGTTTCTTCAGTCTTCAGCAGTCACAATCTTGAAATGTTCAAAAAGCTTTAAAGATCCAGTCTACTCTCAACCTTACACTCTTACATGAGATGTATTTGGTTTATGCATGCAGATGCAGTTATTCAAGATGTTTTGGTCAAAATATCCTTGTGGGACACATGGATATGTGCATTGAGATTTATAGTGTAATCTCTCCAAACCAGCTAGTGTAGAAGCAGGTTTAAATCTGGGTGATGTGGGTAAAGTAATCAGCAGCTTTCTTGTGCATCGATTTTTCATATAGTGCTCTCTCATTAGAAACCAGCAGCTATTTTTCCTTTTCGGAGCATGTTGTTGATGTTTGCTCATATGTTGGAAAGTACTGAACACGAGATCAAAGGTTGTGTAGCAGAGCACCTTTTATCTCGGATTGATTCCTTGCGTCAGCTAATGGAAAGATGGATTTGCTGACCTCCCTAATTGAGGTGACTAATAATAGGTTTTTGCAGAAAAGCTGCTCCTAATCTATTAACAAATGAGTCATGTTTCATATAGATGCTATTAATTTGAAATATTAGACTTTCATACATATGTAAATGTTAAAATTCTCTTTCCTATAAGTGCCATATTAATTTATAATTACTTTCATGGGATAAGAGGTTGACAGAAGCTGAATTTGGCACTTAAGCACCTATTTCACAGATGCAATTTAGAAGTAATCTGTTCTGGGGCTGAAATTGGGTGTGTTGGATACATATGCAAAATGGGATAAGATTGAGCTCTACAAGTTCTATCATGGCTGGCCTGACTACAGATCAGTTTGATGTTGGTGTGTTGGCTTTTTATTTTTTTTAACAGAAACCTCATGCACAAGGATCCATTTTATCAACATAGTTTGTGACAAGAGAAACTTAGGCTTGCCAGACAGGGGAGACAGAATCTGAAAAGAGTTCTCATACTGCAGTGTATGAAACTGCAAATATGCAAGGGCTCTTGTTTCTTTAGCAGCATAAGAACAAAAAATCAAAGCTGATATTTGTAAATAAATAAAACATGATGTTTAAGTAGTGTAATGCTAACCCAATTTGGGCAGCCTGGTGGGAAATAGAGGTTGAAGTCAGTATGTAAATTGTCAATTCCGATGAGAAATTCTAAACATTTGCCCTAATCCCAAAATGCCTATTCTCAAGAAAGATGAGGGGCACTTAAAAAGAATTCAGTTTCTTAGTTCCAGGATTGTAGCATGCTGACATTCAAAGGGTGTGAAATGTAGATTGTAGGAAGATTTGCATGAGAAAAAGCTTTTGAAGCACAGTAAACTACTGATGTAGAAGTACTTACCTTTGGAAATGTAAAGACAGAATAGCTGGGCCTTACTGATACGACTTCAAAAATAATTTTCCTTTGAATTCTGTTGCCTACTAGACCATTTCTGTTGTCTGCCACAGAGCTCAAATTCCCTTAGGAAGGCAGAGAACTGTCAAAATTATATTCATAGTTCAAAAACTGATAAATGCATGGTTTTTAATATTTTAATAGGTTTGCCTGTGCTTAATCAGAATTTTTATTCTTACCACACAGGTGTGTGCACAAATTTCTTTAGAATAAGTTTTGGTTTTACTGTGCATGAGGTATTTGATAGAAACTGCCCAAATACATACTTTGACCATAGGAACAGCCTACCTTTATTCTTGGTGAGGGAAGCTGCTTTGTGTTTACTGTGGATAAAACCTTACGTGTGGGCATTTAGCACTGAATGCTGGGGTACTGCACTTACCCTGTTTTACCTTGCAGCCTTGTTATGGATGTACCTGTACACTGTGTGAGGTGGTTGCACTGCAGTTTCAGTTCTTCTGTGGCTACAGTTTTAGTAGGTTGTTTCTGATCTGCTTGCTTTAGGACCCTAAATTCATTCCTGTAGGCTTGTTTGGGGGTTGTTGGGGTTTTTTTGTACAAACAGAGGCAAAGAAATTAGGCTGCTGCACACTGCCCCCTTAAATGAGTCATTTTGTGCAAGTCTACTTCAGCTGACAAATGTTTTACTGACAACTTAAGCTCTTTATCTATAGCACTTTTTTACCATCTTACCCTTCTGCTGTCTCAGAGATAATGCAACGTAGGGTTGTCTTTAAAATACAGGTCTCTTTCTTTGACTCTCACAAATTAAATCCTATTAAAATCATAGCAGTATTTTGTACCTAAGCTTAACAGTATAAAAATCACCCACTCATTTCCATTTAAATAAGGGTTTTGAAGCCCCTGATCCATCTTACAGGGAGTATGTAGCATTTCTGGAATCAGCAAGTTCTGTTTCTTCCCAGCCCTGCTGGACACCTGACATTAGCCCTTTTTTCAATGTCTTTGCGTGGGCTGCAGCTGAATGTCAGCAGGGACTCCCTCAGACAGCCAGGCCTTTGCTTCTGCCATGCATTCAGCAGAATCCATTTCCCAGAAATGCTGCCAAAACTTTAACTCTTCGAGCATGGGAGGGAGTGATTTCACGTAGTGACCAAATCCTGTTCTCTAACATTTTGCTTGTGGTCTCTTTTGAGCTGAGTGTGGTTCATCCTCTTACAAATGTTTGAAATGCTTTTGTGGTAAAACACATGAGAGGTATTGTCATAATGCAAAAGTTTGTGACTGTGCATGTGGATTTGCTGACAGGAAAAGCACCTGTACGTTCTCTTGTTCTCTGGTGATGTACATTTGAGGGTGTAGACCTTACAGAATTGTCCTGAAATAAAATGTGTCGTAATTATTGTATCTTTCATTTCCAGAGCAATGTAGTCATGATGAACTAAAGACGAAATAAGGCAGTGTTTACAGGTACTGCAAGTACATTTCAGAGCTGAGTAGACTGTATAGCTGAAAGCTTGCTTTTTTTTCCCCCAGCTGTAAAAATAATTGGCTGAAGGACAGATGAGCTGTAAAGTGGCATCTTCCAAAACCTAGTTTTTGTTTGATTAACAAATTGCATTTCTCTCTTTTTTTAAACTTCGGATTTTTTTGTTATTCCTGGGTTGGACCCTGAAAAATAAACACAGAACTATGTGATATATAATAAAAAAAAGGAAATGTGTTGTTGTGGTTTAACCTCAGCCAGCAATTAACTACCATAGAGCCACTCACTCCTTCCCTGGTGGGTAAAATTGGGACAGCTGTCTTTATCTCAGCCCTGGTGGGTTGAGATAAAGACACTTCAGTAGGTAAAGTGAAAGCCATGCATGCAAGCACAAGGAGTTCATTCCCTAGTTCCCATCATCAGGCAGGTGTCCGGCTATTTCCAGGAAAGCTGGTCTCCATCACCAGTAATGGAGACTTGGGATGTCAGATGCCATAAATCCAATGTCCCCCTCTGCTCTTTGCTGAGCACAGCATCGTCTGATCTGGGGTATCCCTTGGGTGGGTTGGGATCAGCTGTCCTGGCTTTAACCCCTCCCAAATCCTTGTGCACCCCCAGCCCACTCGCTGGCAGGGTGGGGTGAGAGGCAGAGGAGGCCTTGACTCTGTGCAAGCCCTGCTCAGCAATAACCAAAATATCCCTGAGTTATCAACACTGTTTTGGTCACGAATTCAAAACACAGCCCCATACCAGCTTCTGGCAAGAGAAATAACTCTACCCCAGCCAAAAGCAGCACACCTGTCCTGTGTGTGTCCAAGCACTGAGTGTTTCCTACATGAAGAACAGCCTCATCCCCGAGCAGATTGGCAGGAAACTGCCAAATACATGTGCATCATAAAGCTCCTCCAGTACGGGATGTACTGCTTGTGTGGGTTAATAGTAGAAGTGACCAGGAAATTGTCAATATCTTAAGTTTGTCAGTAATATTTTTATAAGAAGCTTTTATTAAATCTGCTGATTTCTGCAAAACTCTTGTTAGGATTTTTTTTTCCTGTGGAGTGGAATTTCTGATTAATAATTAGGGCAGAGTGAGATGAGATTACTCCAAGCAGGAAATAGGCTTGGTTAGAGTGTGGGAGTTGCTAAGGGGTCTCTTGGCTAATTTGAACCTGACCCTCTTCCCTTTATGACACTGAGATGTGAGAGATGCAAGCTTGAATTTTGAAGTCAGTCAATATTCAGATATTTGTACAAAGCAGAATCTCTCTCAGTCCTTTCTGTGAAAATACCTTGTTAGAGATCCACCCAAGAACATCTTATGCTTCCTGACTAGAACCTCCTTTGGGTCACATGAAGACAAGTAAGAGCTTGAACCTCTCTCTCCGGGTGGAAGCTTTCACACCACTAAATATTCTAGTAGGACCTCTCTTTTTGTCCCTGTCCTTACCTTTACTTTATAGTCTCTTGCTCATGATTGAGTCTTCAGTGTTCTCCCAGTGTCAGAGAATTTTTTTTAAGTGGTTGAGTTTTGCAGAATGTAACAAAGCTTCCCACCTCATTGTGACACATTGCTGTGACACTCTCCTATAATTGTGTGCTATGTTTTTCCCTTGGTTCTGGGAAGGAGTACATTCTTTTTCTTTTTGCTGATTTTTTCAGGCTTCTCTTGAACATACTGTATTTTTTCTTGGTATTCAAAAATTAAAGGAATTTTCCCAGTTTAACCTACTTAGAATTTAAATACAGGAGATTAAGGAGAACGTACCTGCAGAAGTGTTGGGTGTATAGGTGCTTTGCCTGTGTTGCAAAACCCAGAGGTCTAATTTAGGCATTTAGACTTCTTGAATAATTTATGGAAGAAGTTATATTTCTGATTACTGTAGTTACAAAGTATCTGCAGTATGAATAATCTAAATCAGGCAACCAAACCCAAATGGACAAATGCATGTTGGAATATTGAACACTGTAGCATGGTAGGTCAGGCTCTGTCTTGCAAAGATGAGTGTGGAAATCCTTTCTTTAAAAAGCATGGCACAATTTAATCCTTTCTTTCAAAATCATGGTAGTAGCAGTGGCTGCCTCCTTTTGATCTAAAGTGTAGGGTTAGGATACAGGTCTTGGCTGTAGAATATCAATTAAATTTCTTTTTCTGGCTGAGAAAGTTAAAATGCACATCCCCCACTTTGGAATGGTGAGATGATAAACATTTAAGTTAGTTGGAAGTATTGCTATTGAGGTCTTTCTGTTCTTATGTGTTCTACCAATTAGAATAAGAAGCTGTGCTCTCTTTAATACTTTCTGTCAGGCCAACTGAATCTTTAAATATTTTATGCAAAAAGGAAAAGCTTCAATAGAGAGAGATGAAAAGAGCTGCCTGCAGCAAGGTTCCCAAATTCACCAGTACAGCTGTAGGTGCACTGCATTACCCTGAGACTGCAACAGCAGGACAGCTTTGGGAACCAAACACCTGGAACTTCTCCATCATGGGCTGTGCTCAGACTGCAGGCTGGAAGCTCACCAATCTGCCAAGGTGTGGGAAATGAGAATTGGAGTCCTGGTAGGTGGAGGCAAAGGCTGAATCGTGTTCTGCTACTTAGAGATGTAAATTTTGGGCTGCTGGATAAAAGTCAAACTCTGTCTCTATGCAGAGTCTGGTTGGTAAGTTGACCCATGGCAGTAATACAGGCAGAGGAACACCTGGTGTAAGAGGTTGTGTTTGCACCACGTCCTTTTAGGACTTGTGTTTGAGATGAGCCTGCAGGTGCTTAGCTCTGTCAAGAGAAAAGTCTGTTGGACGTAACCAGTGAGACTGAGAACTGTGCTCCCAAAAATGCCTTTGGGATTTGCAACTGTAGTTACAATTTGTAGTAAGGCTTTTAAAGACCAGTTTTCATTACTTGAAAAAAACCAGGGAATCCTCGAGATTTGAGATAAGCACAGTATGTTTCAAGCAAAGTACAGGTTCATCATAATTGCTTTGACTTTAATTACATTGCCTATATTAAACTGTTTCAGAAAAGCGTGATTGGTACTTACTTGGTAGAGTACAACATAATGAAGCTCAATGGTATTAAAAGTATTTTTACATGTTTATTTCTAGATAAGACTATTTCAACAGTATTTTCCAAATTTTCTTGAGATCTCTAGTCAAGTCTTAGACATAGCATTGAGTACCAGTGGCTGGTATTGTGTGAACTTGGAAAATATTTTGCCTTTCTAGGATAGCTGCTGATTTAAAAGTGAAGTGTAAAAAATGGATGAGAAGCTAGTAAAGCTTGCCTGCTCCTTCAGGGGGAAAATGATGTTTTCTTTGAAATTATATAGAAGACAAGGAATTTTAACTGAAGAAGTAGTTTAGTTATGATACCAGCTAGTAAGGAATATTGTTCCGTTATTCTGAGAATTATAAAGAAAATTTGGAAAGCAGAGAAAAGCACCCACTTTGTATACATTTTGCATGTTGGAAAAGAGTGGGTGTCAAAAGCATAGAATAATTTTCTGTGGTGTGTTTTCCAGTTACCTTTCACATAATAAAGTGTGTTCTCAACTAAGCAGCAGTTCAGAGAACAGTGGGAGTTATTCATAAGCTCAGCTCTAACTTCTCCTCTAACCCCACCTCTTCATTTTTCCTGGGAAACTGAATTACAGGCAGTTGCTGACCAGTTGTCAGGTATTCCAGACTCCCTTGTCTTTACTTCACAGACTGATGGATACCAGTAAATCCTGTTTGTCACTGGTATTAATTTTTTTTCCCACCTCATGTATTTGAATCATATAATAGATTTTGGTTCATTGGCCCAGGAGTTCCATGGAGGCATTTCCATGTGTAGGGGAAATAGTTTCTGTGGGTCCAAGACACAGATTTTTTCTATGTAACCTGAAATGACATTTCACAGCAGATCAGATGGTAAAAATGTAAGAATTTGGTTGTGGTGATTTAGTCCATTGATGTTTATAAATAACCCAAGTTTGATTCCGAGACAACATTGAGTAGAGGAAATAATTTCATTTAATAGATGATGTGGTTGTTCAGAAGAAGCTCTTTTCTCGCCTGGGAGAAAGGAAAAGCTGAAGTAGCAGTATGTGGAGAGCCAGGTGGAAGCATGTGGGAATTTGTTTGTTAGCTGGAGGAACAACACACAGCTGGGCTCTGGATAAGTAGGGCTTCTCAAATACAAATGGAATTAACTCATGTGTGGAATTGTGAAGTTATATCTAGTTATTGTTTAATTTTAACAAAATTTGAGGACATTCTCTCACTGCTGCTGTCGTAGTCCTGCTGACTTCACTGATGTTGTATAGGTACAGATGAGGCAAATGTTTTAATGAGTGCAGTAGGTTTTCTCTTACAGCTCAATCAACGTACATTAATTGAACAGGTGTAGTAGTTTTGATTGCCTACCTGTAGTGCCTCAGTTTTAAGGCTTGGATGTGGTTCTGGCATTCTCACTTTGTCATTTCTCCAAACCACAGTCAATGACTGAGTGTTGAGATCTTTAATTAAAAAGAAAGTGATTTCTGAAAACATTTTGGAAATCCATATTAATTTCCTTCACATATTTTTTCATCTCTTACTTGAAAACAAATCTGAGCATCCACCAATGTACAGACACAATGTACCTTTTAGAACAGAGTAATTACTTGTTCCCTCACCTAATACACCTGTGCTGTGTTGTCACACAGATTCTGTAACCTGAAGTCTAGTTTTAGATTAACCAAATTAATAACTGCCAAATGTTGTGTTAGTGAAAAAGAAGAAAAGGCAATTACAGCATCTTAAACCAACCACAGAGCTTTGCATTTAAGCTGATTTCAGTTGATGCTGATGCTGTAAAGGATGGTTCCATGTTCTTCTCTGCCAGCTCCTTGACAGCACCTGCCACCCCTACCTTGCACCAGAACCAGCACTGATGTGGCCATGCTGTCAGCTGAATTGGAGATCTGGCTGCAAAGACATTTTGTTTGGTTTTGCTGGGGCTGATTTCCAGCAATCAGGTGAAGTTTTGATCCCACTGTCAGTGCCAACCACCTGAGGAAGCACAAACAGCAAGACTGTTGCCTTCAGTGGCAGCGTGGACTTAGCTGAGCTGATGATTTAACAGCAACTTTGGTTTTGAAAAGCTGCTCTTAGGCCAGAACACAAATGGAGGGAAAGTACTTGGTCTAAAATACTGACTTTGCAAAGAGAATGGGGTTGGACTTTTATTGCCTTTATGCACCATTCTGTACAATTAAGCTAACCCTTTATGTTTCTAAACCAGATTAAAGGTAGGCAAGTGTGCTGTAAATAATCTGCTGTCTTTTCACACTGACTGCTGGAGGTTGGTGGGAGCTCAGCTGGTCCAACCCCTCTGCTCAAGCAAGGCCACTTAGAGCCTGTTGCCCAGGGCCATGTCCAGGCAGGTTTTTATCATCTTTAAGGCATTTTACATAACAATTGTGATAAACATATTCTTGAAGTAATGCCTAAACCCAAATCTTCTTACGGTTTCTCTTTTTACAAATACTTGAGTAAAATGAAGTACTTGGATTTATAGAAAACATTACTTTTGCACCATCTTTACATTTTAGACCTTACCAGTCTCTGCATAAAGCTTGATCATAGGCTATAACTTATTCTAACTGGTACTTCAGCCTAGTGAATCCTGGAAGTAGCTGTATTGCAGCCACTGGTTTTTGTAATAGTAGACCCCAGGGATCAGTGCATCTGACCTGTTCACACTCAGACTAAATTGTGAGCATGTCTGCCCCACTTAAGGGAGTAGAGATGTATCGCTCAGTGTGCATCTCATTCCTGGTAATCAAATCTTTGTGCAGTGTTTGTACTTCTCTGTTATTGGCTTGATACTTCTGTCTTGCAGGGAAGAAAAAACATATTTATCTAAATACAAAGGGAGGATTTTTTTGTAGGGGAACTGTGCTTCTGCTGTATTGTCCCGTTATATTAACCCACTGTATTCAGTCATTGAGACAGGATTTATTGTCTTGCACAACAACAGATTACTGCTGATCATTTAATTGACTTCATATTCCTGTTTGTGAGGTGGCAATTCCTCTTCTGTACTGAAAACCTCATGCATAAAATTTTATGATGTGACCCTTTTCCCTAGTCAGCATTTATCCAGTTTTCTGTAGTTGCAGTTCTTCCTTACAGGCTGAAGTTTCTTCTCTAAGTCAACGGGGAAATCTGTGCTAGGTGTGGAGTTAGTGCTGAAGACCTTGGGAGACTGATTAGGTTTTATAGGTGATATGTAAATTCTAATGGCACTGTGCCCCTCTGCTTTGCCAAGATAGTAATTCTGTAGTAATTCTGGGACTTCTTCTGCAGAATTGTTCTACAGGGCAGGTGAACATTTGGTAGGATACTGACGTAAGTTGCTGGAAGCTGCTGACATTTTCCTGTTTGAAGCAATCTCTTTCTCAAGTTGATGCAAGTGGAAGAATCACTCAAGCAAGAGTCTTCTAAGTGTGAAGCAACCTCTACCAGGCATTGAAGGAGGCATTTGAGCTTTCTATAGTGTAACCCAATTCCACTTCAATTCTGCTTTACAAACTCCAGTGTTGGTCTGTTGGTGTTGTGGTTTCCTCTCAGTTGGTGGTTCAGGAGGTCTGATGTGGCTCATACTGTTTTCTTTATTTCTCCAGTGGAGGGAATCCTCTGATTTTATTTATCTGTTCTTTCAGCATATGCAGATGACTATCCAGGCTCTCCAGGATGAGCTGCGGATCCAGCGGGACCTGAACCAGTTGTTCCAGCAGGACAGCAGCACTAGAACCAGCGAGCCCTTCGTGGCTGAGCTGACGGAGGAGAACTTCCAGCGGCTGCACGCAGAGCACGAGCGCCAGGCCAAGGAGCTGTTCCTGCTGCGTAAAACCTTGGAGGAGATGGAACTGCGTATTGAGACACAGAAACAGACCTTAAATGCACGAGATGAGTCCATCAAAAAGCTGCTGGAGATGCTGCAGAGTAAAGGTCTGTCAGCAAAAGCCACTGAGGAAGACCATGAGCGGACACGACGGTTGGCTGAAGCAGAGATGCATGTGCACCACTTGGAAAGCCTTCTTGAACAGAAGGAAAAAGAAAACAACATGCTGAGAGAGGTGAGTGACCAAACTCAGCATACATCTCCGATCTTAAACTCTTCTCTGTCTTCTATCCATTTCACAGTTGTAAGGAAAGAATCTTCCCTCCTCTCCATAAGCTGTATTTTACATTAGAATTGACAGAATTTGTGCCTATTTTAATTTATCTTTATGGCTTCCTTGCATATGCCTTTTGGGGTTTTGTGCTGTGGGCCTCACTTTCCCTGTAGTCTCCATAGGAAGCTGTGGAGGTGAATTGTCCCAAAGCCTGTAAAATGAATTCTTCTGTTCCATTGTAGTTAGAGAGAAAGTAGCTACCTGTATTTAGGTGAGAGCAGAGAGAGAAATCTTTGCAAGAGTAATGGATGATTGCTCTACAGTTTCCATGGAAACAGTCATCTTGCTGTGAAGTGTATTTGATAAAACTATTAGCTGCCCTGGATGCACAGCCAAAAAAAAAGATTTCTTAAAGAGACACTGCTGCACACATAGTAACCCCTTCTCAGCATCCTTCTGGAAACAGAAAAAACATTGTTATGTCTGTATTGTACCTTAAGGTTCCCAAGGTCTTCACTACTAATCATTCTAAACTAATAAAATGTAGGTTATATAGAATACAAATATTTTAGTAAAATGAAGGAAAATAAATGAAAGAAAATGAGTTAGTGTGTAGCCAGTGTCATTACATTTTTTGATATTATTAAATGCATTTTCCTCTTGTCAACCAGCCTCCTAAAGTATTCTAATATTAACTTCTGAAAGGCTGGTAATTCAGTATGGATTGTGTAGAGGCACAGATAAATATGTGTATACATGGATTCACTGGTGATAAGATTCTGCATAAAGATTATTTTACATCTGTCGACTGAAGGCATGAATTGATAGCTATCCATGTATGTGAACCATGTGTATGAAACTAATGACCTGTTCTGCATATTGGTGTCTATTTGATGGTTCAGCACTTTTCTGAAGCCTCTCCATGTACACAGGATTTAAGGCCTCTCTCTAAGAAGTCAGGAAAGCAAGGCCTGGAGGAGTTTTTTGAGATGAGTGTATGCAGCACATAAATACTTCTTAATACCTCTTATTCACATGTTTTCCAGTGCCTGACCCATTGTGCTTGTGCTCTTGCAAGCATTTATATAAGAAAGCTGGAGCCCATTGCATTTCTGAACCAGATTTAGGCCAGATTTATTTTTTTAGAGCAGTAATCTCTTGAGTGTCTGGAGTGCAGATAATATGATTCCAGAGTTTCTGCACTACAGTTTTTCCTTTATTTAGCAACCAATGATAATTCTGTTCCAATTCTTGTAACTATTTCAGGAAGAGCCTCAAATGGCTTCCATTTGTTTCTGCTCTAAGTCCAGCAACATAAATGAAAAGCTGGCAGGAGCTGTGCAATTTTTTAGGAATGCAGTTGCGTTAGTTCCTGCTGCTGATGAGTAGATGTTGAGAGATAAGAATTCTTGTTTCATTCACACATATTTGTAAATCATCAGTCATTTAAATCCTAGTCTTTATGGTGAAACACTTCCTAGAGCAGGTAGAGATGAACTACTGACTTGAAAGTGCAAATGCTGTTTATCAAATGTTTTAAAATTAATTAGTCCTTGCTGCTTACCTGGCTCTGATTCACTGAGAAGTGTAAGCTGGGTATAAAGTAATTTGTGGCTCAAACCACGGATACGACGTGGGATTCAGCCTTGAAGCTGAGCACCCTCGTAGCCTCAGGAACAGAGTTCCATAGTATCTCCTCATGGAACTGGGTGACCACAGGGATGGTTTTGTTTGTACTGTGTGCCATCCTTGAGCTCTGAGCAAGGCTGAGCTAAGTGACCTCAGACTTACCTGCATCAAATTCAAGTCTCATGCCTGGGGCTCTGGCAGGCTGGAGAAAATCAGAGGAAGCTGCAGCTGACTGCATCTGAGTGCCTGAGCACCCAGATGCTCTGCAGGATCTGGTTCACAGTTGCTATCCGTGTTTCACACTTGGAAGCTGTCTCTCTTAGGTGTGTCACCTGTTAGGTGTGCCTGCATCACCCTCCTCAGCTGACCTTCTGTTGTGTTCATCTGTATTTCCATAGTTTTAGGTTATTTCAGCCCTTTGCTACCCCAGATACTAATGATGGAATTTTTGAGCTGCCTTGAAGAAATGAATCTGCTTTCTTGATGGTTCTGTAGCTAGCGTTCCCAGTATCTGGAAAGGCATGCTAAACTCTAAATACTGCTGTTGAAGGAAGCATTAGTACCTCAAAGGGATTTGCAAGAGCTTGGGAGGTCAGCATTTATATTTCATGTCCTAACACATTAGAAAACTTTAATAGCAGTCTTGACCATCTTAGCAGAAGAAGTTCTGAGATGTCAGAATCCACTAGTACTGTTTCTGACTCTGCAAGGGTGTAAGATTGCTGATAAAATATTTGCTGAAAATAATACTAAAGGTCTGCATCTTGAAGCAAAAAGGTATCCCTCAATTTTCCAACTTCGAAACCTACATGTAATTCAAAGTGTGATGCTGAGACTCAAGGTCATCAGACAGTTTTTCAGGCAGACAGTGCAGTTACAGTGGCCAGCAGTATGACCTTGAAAATTAAATGTGAATTAATTGATTTCTTCAGCTTTTGCTATTGCCATTATTGTACTAACGATTGCACTAATTTCCTAAGGAAAATAAATTGTAACAGAGGTTGCAGCCGTGGTTCTGATAAGATTATAACTGTGTGCCGCTCACAGTTGCAGGTTGTTACATCCATTCCAAGTTCTCCCTTTTTCTAGGCTGAAAAATCCAGTGCTGCTTAATTGTTCCTCATATAAAAGATACCGCATATTTTTGATCATATCCCAGGGCACTGTCTCAGTCTCCCAAATCCAGATTATGGAATGGATTCTCCTGCAGCTACTGAGAGGTATCTCCATGAGCAATTTGACTCTCTTGGGCTTTTCCCAATTGCCCTGACTTCTGAGTCAGGAAATTGTTCATACAAGTCCACAGGAAAGATACTATATCCAGCTTAGGATGTATTCAGCAACTGGTACAGAGGACATTCTCTCATTAACACAGAGTAATGAAAACTTAAATATCTCACTGAAAATCAGAATGCCCTGACTTCAGCAGATAACAGTGTGGCTGCATCGCATTCCTCTACCCTGGAAAACAAGCCTAAGCTTCATAGCTTATAAAAAGATGGCTGCTATTTTGAATACTCCTTCTTCAGCCTTAGTGACAACTATTATTGTTGGTATTCTAGACTTAACTTTCAAAAACAAAATTATTTTCATACCAGCAAGAAATACTTGATGAAATCCAGCAGCTGGACTATAGCTTCCAGAATAGCTCCCAAGCTGCATTAACTGCATTAGTTCTTTGTTCCGGACTTGCCTGTTGCAGAACGATCAGTGGTGACCCACAGCTCTAAAGATAACAAAGCTTGCTGTGTTCTTTTTGACAACCCCCCTGCTCCCCACTCCCCAAAGTGCTAGATGCACTGATTAGAAATAGAGTTTTCTCAGCTACACAGATTAGTAGCCCAAATATCAGTGCACCTTATGTCAGAATGTGATGTGACTGCATCCATACCTGGTGTTCTAAACACTTGGAGTGCTATGGGCAGACTGAGATTTGTAAGGACAGCCCAACAGGGACTGTAAGTATAGATGGCTGACCACAACCATTTACTTGGAAACAGAAAGAAAGCTGTTTATCCTGAAGGTTTGTGTCTTCAGAAGGCTGTTCTAGAGTCAAGGCTTGCATGTTACAGTGCTGTGGAACGAGGGAAGAACCAACAGGAGCTTTGTACTTTGTGTCCAAAACCTGTTTGGTAGTAAATTACAGTTTTGACTTTAATATTTTATTTTTTTTAAATAATTGGGTCCATTCAAACAAGATGGATTTTTATTCCAGCTGAGTATGAAACTGAATGAAGGAGTTACGGATGGAGTGCTTAACAAATAAAGGGAGGTTTTGTATGTAAAACAGTCACTGAAATGGGTGGTTCATGGGGGCACTCCTTCACAATGAGCTTAAGGAAAGAGCCTGTGGCAGAAAAAGCTATTATTTCTTTCCTTTTTCGGTGTTTGTTGAAATGGCAGCCCCACAAAGTGCTGTTTGTGGGGAGCACCCCAGTTGTGTGGGCTGGCCTTACTGCAAGGAGCTCGCTGTAGCTGTGTGCGGGGCAGCAGTGCCCGCTGCGGGGTAGGACCCAGCGCTGCCTTTCTGTGAGCGCGCATCCTGCTGCCTCCCCGTGGGGCAGAGGGCTGCCACAGCAGCCAGCAGCCACGCTGGGCTGGGACAGAGGTGTGTTTAGCCTTAGACTACCTCAACTTGGTCCTGTGGTGGCCAAAGAGCAGCAGCAAGGAGCTCAGTGGGCAAGGATGGATTGTCTACATGTGCCCTCAGAGCCCTGCTGGGCTGTGCCCGGTGCAGAGGTTGTTTCCCTTGTCTGACCAGATTTTAATGAACTGTGACAAGTTTTGCAAACAAATTATTTTTCCATGGGTGTGTTAAAATTCTTACCCTTTTCTGTTCCACACTCAGAGGAGGATTTAGACATTTTAATTGGAGCAATTAGAGTTAACTCAAAGAATGCTTTTGTCCTGTGCCAAGATTTTGCAACATAAATAAGATACTTCTAGAGAGGAGTTTCGTTTTGCAGGAGTAGACAGATCCTGTAACTGGAACTCTTAGTACTGTCACACTGGGGGATATCTTTCTGATGACTTAAAAAAATTAAGTTTCTCCTTTTTTTATTGCTGCTTCATCCTTTTGACCTTTTAGAAGCGGATGGCAGGGAGAAGTGATTTAAATCAAGATAATTTAAATAGTTATGTCTTTATTAGAATTGCTTGTTTGGTCTGCAAGGAGTTTTAAAACATACAGAGGTTTCATAGGTCAAAATTTGAGAAAATGGACTATTGAAACTTGAAAGCATGCATAATCTATTTTTTATGCATTTAAATTTTTTTAAATGTCAGTTTAGTTTGGGATATTCTATATGTCACCTTAGAAAAAAAATGACAGTTAAAAATATTCAAATACATATGAAATTATTTTCACCTTTCCTCAGTGCAGAGGTTGGTAGCTTGATAATTCTTCAAAAGTTGAAAAATTAGGTTGGAAAATAATGTATTTGTTTTCTGTTTTTCCAGATGACAAAAAAAATCAGAAACACCTTATTCTTGCATAGCAAATTTCTGATTTTTTATACATTAGTTAAATAATCAGTTACATTAGTTAAATTAAGTAAGTGGAAAAAAGCAGAACTCCAGTCATCTGTCAGGATGCTTTTTCTGTATTATAGTCATGGTTTCATCAAAGTGAAATAATTAATAAAATTTCAGTAGGTTTCTTCATATGCTTTTTTTAGTATGGGGGGATAAATTATTTAATTCTTGAACTTCAAAACATTCTTTTTCTATATGAATGAGCTAGTCTTAACATACAGCAAAATTTCTTACTCTTTCATTTTAGCACTTCCATACCCTTCAGGTAGGATTTTAAAAACTGTGTGAAACAATGCATAAATCTGTCTGGGGATTAGAGATTTAAAATGCTTAAACTTCAGTGTCTTTTGATGTTTTGTTGTATTAGAAAATTTTTTTTGTCAATACATATTACACGATTTGCTTTGTTTACAAATTACACCTTAGGTATGCTTTCCTTGGAGATGGTGACATTATCCTGCACTTTCCTTCAGTAGAAGTGAGATTTTTGTGGAATTTTGTTTCCACAAACGTGAAGCTTTGTAGTGGAAGGAAAAAAACTAAAAATACCACGAATAAGTTGGAAGCTAACTTGAGTACAAAATGAGTGCTTTTGCGCCTTAAATGAGAAGAAAGAGAGAAAAAATTAGTAATAGCACATATGTAAATGAAGTTCTACATGATTAAGATTTTAATTTTTAATTGACTTTTCTTCAGCTTTTGAATTCACACTTCTGTAGTCAGATTCCAACACAATGACTTGCTATGTGTAGCTAATTGGCTGGTTTGAATTAGTTTCTCATCTTACCTTGCTTTTACTCTAATGCCAAAGTTTTGAGGGATTTTGCTTTTGTTTCCTGCTGATTGAAATACTGCGATGAGCTGGAAGCTGTGCTTTAATTTTCACTTTAGGTGATGCCTTTGTTAACAAACTTAAGTGTCCTGATATCTGAGGTTTTAATTGGATTTAGAAATAATCGTCTCAATGGATTAATACAATTGCAAAACAGAGATGAGTTTCTTTAGCCAGGGGTAACTGAGCTTCAAAGCAGCTGGCACCCTCCATTATCAATGTGTGTGCAATTGCCAGCACATCTTTCAAAGTTATGCCCTTTATGGATACAGTCACTTTGTTTTTTCAGGGAATTATGTTGATTGAGTTTGCAAATGCAGGAAATGACAAATGGAAAAATGCAAAAATAATTTCCAAAGGAACTACCATGATTACTGCTTCCAGACTTGTGTAACTATATCACATCAGCAGCAAAACTCTAATAGTAATGAAATCAATTCTACAGAACTCTTATATGTTCTTTTTTTCGTTCATTTTTACGTCTTGCTGAAATAGAAGTTAAAATTACTGGCATCGAGCACTTTCTGAAAGAAATTCATACAAAATCCTGAAACTAAACAATTGTGATAGTATCCAGTCACCTTCTGGCACCAGGCAGTAAAGATATTTATATAAATGAGTCATGCAGATTAAAGGGCTCTCCCACAGGTTATTCCATGCAACCTTCTGCTCAAACCAGCAATTTCAAGCGGCGGGGATTCCACAGCCTCCCTGGGCACCTGGTCCAGCATTTGGTTGCTCTCCTGGTAAAATCTTTTTCATATTAACAGGTCTAAACTTTCAGTGCTGCAAATTCTGCCTGTTGCCTATCATCCTTCCACTTGTGACAAGGCTTCTGTTTCCATCATCTCTACAGCTTCCAGTTAGTTCTGGAGGGCATCAGGCTTCCCCCCAAGCCTGTTCTTTTCAGCTGAACAAACACTTTGCTCTTGCTCTCTCCCCTTGCATGCTGTGTTCCAGCCCCAGCCATCCTGGTGCCTGTCTGTCAGAATCTCCTCAGATTTTCAGTGCCTTCCTTGCTCTGGGGAGCCCCAGAGTGGGCACAGAGCTCCAGCAGTGGTCTCACAAGAGCTGCACACAGGGAAACTCCTGCATCCCACCTGCTGGTTGGCTGCTCTTGCAGCATGGGCTACTCTGGGGGTTTTTCCACATCAGGGGCACATAGCTTGATCCAACTCATGTCTTCCCCAATTCCATGTGCTCTGTAAAGCTGCTGGAGTGCTGCCCATCCCATCGTTCAGATCATTAATGAAGGCACTGAGGGCTGTCAGTGGGAAGCTGCTGCCCACTGGCCCTCACACTGCTCATCAGCACCAGGCTTTGAGCCTGACAGCCCAGCTGATTTTCCACCTGCTTTGTTAACCACTTGCCCAGTCTGTGTCTCACAAATTTGCCTCCAGGGATGCTTGGAGGCCTTAAGACATGGAACACCCATTGCTCTCCACTTAGCCACACAGCCAGGTACTTCACTGTAGAAGAAAATCAGGTTAGTCAGGTGTGATTTGTCCTTCTACACAACTAAAGATCTATTTTATCTTACATAGCTACTAAATAATTTTTAAATTAACATTTAATTAATACTGAGCTGATAGATGCTCCTGAAATTTTCCTTTGGTTGTAACATTTGCATTTCATTGTAATTAATTGGAACTAGGTTGCTAAAATCTAGGTAGGCATGAAAGCCATCTGAGAAACTAAACTTAGGGTACAAAAGATGTAACATTCATTTAGTAAGGCTTGGAGGATAAGGTTAGAGAATAAAACCAAATGCTTTTTAGTCAAAACTGTCCAGTCCACTGAATGATACAAACATCCAGCACAGGACATCATAATTGATTACACAAAGATATGGATAGTACAGTTAAGATCTGAAAAAGCCAGAATTATGACTGTGCTTTTAATTACACATGTTTTTTGATTTTTTTTGGAAAGCAAATTAATGGATGAAATAGCATGTTTTTGTTACTCTCTGTGTGGAATGTGCTGCCTGATTATGCAAGTTTGGCAAGAGATGGAAGGCATGTCCTTTATTGCTTTGGAAACTGCTTGTCTTGTGGCTACTGAGAGATAAGTTGCTGAATTTTGAAGCATTTAGTTTACCCCACTATAAAAGCATCATTGCTTGAAAGTGCACCTTCACATTTGTTCCAAATCCCATGCAAAATCAGACACAGGAGGAACTGGGGGAATAACAGTGAATGATATGGCCAGGTTATGAAGGAAGAAAAGATTTGGACTAAATTCAACCTTTATTATTATGCACATGTGTATAATTGACAGTGATAATGCTGCTCAGTATTGAGGACTCCGTCAATTCTAAACTATATTCTCTAATTTTGAATTATTTTCAAAAACACCCCATGAACTTTGCAACTATTTATGGTGGGTTAAAATCACTTTATCTCAGCTATTCTTTACATATTCAGTGTTCTCAGTGTGTTTGATCAGCTGTTCTATGTAATTCTGCTGACCAGGAAATTATTGTTTCTCCTAGGAGTACTGTGCTGCCTGGCAGAGCTACTTGGCAGATGTAATAATGATCCACACCTTTAGTTCATATCTTTTTCTGTGGTAGATTTTCTTAAAAAGGAAGATAGATATTCTTAATTAAAAATTAAGATGAAATATGACCCCCAGCTCTGGAGAAGGTGCCCACCTTGTTTAGAACTTTTGACTATTTCCAGCCTTCAGTTTCTAGTTATTGAATCTTAATGGTTTTTTTGGACAGAGCAACCTGTTTTGGAATTTTGTTGCCTGTGAATGTACTTTAAAGTTGGAATCAGCTTGCACCATAATTTCTGTTTTTCCTTTTTGCCGTCACTTTTAAATGAAGGAGTCATTGAACATAGAAAAGCAATAAAAACATAAAGGAGATTTGTAAGAGCCACCTCTTGTTATAATAATTCAAGTTTCACTCAAAGGTGCCAAGATACTAAATTTTACTAACCTGTTAGGAAACAATGTCAGTTACATAAGGAAGTTCTTAATGTGTGAAAGTAAAGCAAAGGAAAAACCCTATATTACTTTATCAGAATGGATAACCTGCAAGGAATGAAGGATTGGGTTTATATTTTTCTGATCCTGGTATTTGTGTGTGGCCCTATGTTTTGAGCTGTTGTGCAAAATCCTGTTTTACAGGGTAAAGTCTTAACTTTCATTCATCTGTGGGGTGTGTGTCCACAACAGAATCTGAATACATCAGGGATATGGTCTGTTAGTATTTTTCCATTCTGCCACTGAAAGACATGGATGCAACCTGTATTTCCTAATTAAGAAGGGTGTCTGTGCCCTGCTTTCCTTCAGCAGCCTCTCTTCAGTCTGTGTTCCAGAGAGCCTCGGTCTGCCTGTAGCTTTTTTATTTTCAGGCTCTTCAGAATCACAGGCATGTTGCCAAAATTAAGCCCTTACTGTGCAGTGAAGAGTTGGGAGGTGTTATTTTTCAGCAGGTTATGTCATCCAAATCGCAGTGGAATTGCTTAAGATGATAGAAGTAGGACATTTCCTTTGCCGAAGTGCAGAGCATCACTTCAGACAGAGGAGATACAGGCATTTCTTCGAGAAGAAGCTTGGAAGAATTTTCTCTTTGGGAAAACCCTGAGCCATGGTGGAAGCAGACACTGTTGTGTCAGCATCCCTGTACAGACATGCAGTTCTCCTGCTACATATTCCCTCTGCCCCATTTCCATAGCAGTAGCTGATTTTATATTCTCAGGTCAGAAACCATGTCTCTCCACAAGTGGAAATTACCTAACTACTAAAATAAAAATAATAGTGTCCAAAATAGATTTATGGCATAGTAATTTTTGACCTTCTTATCCTTTGTTTTCTCAGTTTCTAAAAGCTCACAAGAATTTGCTTTAATTTCTTTGAGTAAATCCATTTTGGGAATGTAGGTACAGGTAAGTGGAATAATAATGGTATTGCTTCACTGTGGTCTGTATGGTGCCAGTAGTATTTGTGCAGAGGCTCTCAAGTTATCTGTTGTTTCGAGGAGAAACAAATGTATTTAGAGGGGTTTTCGGGTTTATTTTTTCAGGAGGATTTTTTAAATTTCATAGAATGCCACCATACACTATGAACACACTTGTAAAAATAGCTTCTCAGAAAAGACACAAATACACTATTTTAAACCAGAGCAACTTGTTTTGGATTTTCTTATTATTACCATTCATGGACATCAGCTTATGCAAATGGTCTTAGGCTAGATTTATGCAAGATTCTTCTTGTGGCCTTTGTCATGTCACAGCACATTTTGATCTTGCTTACTTCAAAGCTATGTAGGAACACTTAATCTCACAAGTAGTATTTTTGAAAAGCACTGTGCAACTCTACCTTTTTCATTCAAATAATTAATCGTGGGGAGCAAGTTGCATGGATGACCACCATACAAAAGTTTGACTCTTCACCTTGTCTGTTAAAAATAAAAATTTATGGATGGCTTTTGGGATTTGTCTTTCAAGTGTTTGAGGGGAGTGGATGGATAAACTGTACGTGTGGGCACATAACACAATTCATTGTTAGGTTAACTGGCATCACGACTGGTGCTCTGTGGGCACCAGAGTATTTTTCTGGCATATAAGATTAACATTCTAACAGAATTCACATTCCTACAGTTAACATTAGAGTGTGCTGTAAGGACAATACTATTTGAAGACAGAGAGTGAAAGAGGTTAATAGTTTATATTTTGTTTCTCCTCTTTTTACTCATGTTGTCTTGAAACCCCTACTTTATATGACAGAACAAGTTGTTTGAGCTTTCTATGATTTATCCCTTAGCAAGCAGTTTGAAGCATGCTATTTCTGTGAATTTACATCAACAGAAATATCACATGGACTTTGTGTCCTCCTACCTGCATCCTCTGAGCTTCTAGGGCAGTGTGCTGTACACTCATGTATTTTCAGCTGTGCTCAAGGCAAAGTGAAGAAAGATTTTCATCCTGTGTAGTTAAATGTTGCCACTCTGGGGTAAAAAACATTGGAAAAAGAGAGTCAACAACAGCTGCACCTTTTATCTTGTTGAAATAGAAACCACAGTGTTGCTGTTTTCAGTAAGCCTCTAGTCAAATGCATCACGTTTACGTCTTCCATGAGAAACTATCGAGTTCAGATTAGTTTAGCAGGCAGGTGATAGAGCTTTTTAGTAGACCCAGCTATAATTTCAAGTTTATTTGGAGTAAGTGGGTAGTCAAAGGAGCAGTTTCTGCTGTGCCTCTTTAACTGCGGCTGGGTTTCTGTTGAATGAGCTTTTGGCAATCCTTTCTGTGATATGAGAAGTGATAGAATGTATGGCAACATCAGAAAGCAGCACTGAGTTGTGCTCTGTATTAGAAAGAGAAGCTTCTAGTAATGATGTTTGTATTGGGACGCTGCCATTAGTGTAACTCTTGCTTTTATTTCTGCTGGTACAGGAAATCCATCGTCGATTTGAGAACGCTCCCGACACGGCCAAGACAAAGGCTCTGCAAACTGTTATTGAGATGAAGGTAAATGACTGTTTGGGCAGCAGTAGAATTTGTTCCCTGGATAATGGGTTTTCATGTGAAAGGTGACTCTACCAAATACCATATGCTTCTGTCAGTCTTGTAATTTAAAATAAGTATCTTTTTTTATACTATTTTATTCTCTATTATTATTTTATTTGTAATTATTGATTACTGAAAAGACAGCACAGTAGAAACTTGTCTTCTGTCTGCCTGCAGCAGCAGATACAGATTTCTTGCAGTCAACCAAGAGTTCATTATATTAGAAGAATGGGAATGATAGATTAATATGAAAGATTTGTGGGTTTTTATGATGTGGGTTTTTTTCTTTTTATGTTATCAACATTTGAAATACTGCTTTCCATTCTGTGTATCAACAAAGTTAGCAAACTCGACACCCACTTAAAGAATGGATCATACAGCTAGAAATATGTTTGTGTGCCATCATAAACCTAACTTTTCTAGATGAATTTGTGATTGAATTCTTAAACCATTAGCTTAAGTATTTAATGGATTGATGGCAATTGGCCAAGAGCTCAGGAGCCACAATCAAGTGTGTGGTGTGCACAACTTTATGCTATCATATTTCATATTCTGTTGCTCATAAAGTACATCACACAAGGGTTTGGACAGAGTTGAAGAATTGGAAAGTGTCTTTGCAAGCTGTTCTTTTCCATTTTGTTTCCCTCCTTTTTCTTTAATTTTCCTTCCTTTTTTTCCCCTGCAAATTCTTCCATTCTATATCAGTGTTTTCCGTATTCATATCCCATCTTTCTACTCTGCAGCCTTTCATTTGCTGTCACTCTTTCATTAGTCATCTTTGTGGTCCATAGTAATGAAAACTAATTGACCATCTGGTAACATTAAGTGTCTTTACTATCAAAAGAGAAACCCATGGGTATTTCTGGGAAATGATGTGAGCACTGAAACTAAATACTGTTGCCAATTTCAGCATATCACTTCACCTTACTACTTCTAATTTTTTGTTGCGAAAATCTACTTTCTCAATTTTTAACTTAAGCATCAAACATTAAGCAGGAGATCCAATTAGATCTTCATAATGATGCTTTTAAAAAATCTCATCTCATGAATCAAAACCTATATATGTAAAAATCAGCTTTTTGTTCAGCTGTGCTTTGCTTCTCAGAGAAAAAGTTAGAAAGGTTTTGTTTATGAAAGTCTGTAGTGTAGTCTGTAGTTCAAATCAAACCTGTCTTTCAGGAAAGACTAAATATTTTGGGGAAATGAAATAAGAAAAAATAGACTGCTTTAAGAGATTATAGTTCCTAAATACATATCCATGATCATGGGTATGCATGAAGCTGTGTGTGCTGCTCCTAACACAGAAGACTTGTAAAGAAACAATAAACCAGGTACACTGAATACCTCTGATCACCCTGTAAAACCAGGAGGGTAATGATTGATTGGCTCTTTTATTTTTCCAGATGGTTATTTTTACCCCACTGAAATGTTTTGTACGTTGTACATATGAGCCAGAACACTTGACAGACTCTTTACTGCTTTATCCAATCAAAACTAGCTAGTTGCACATTTTCCTTGCTTATGGTATTTGCTGTTCTCCATTTGTGACCCCACTTAAATTAACTAGTGGCAAAAACCCAGTTTTTTGCTGGTCTTGCCATTTTCTGTCCATTCAATTAGAATTAAATTTCTCTGGTTTGAGCTGGCATTAAAAAGGCAACTTTTCTCCGTGTTTCTTTATTTATTCATCCTACATGATGTTCCTGCCCTGAGCCATGTTTTCTTTCAGTACTAAACTCTTGCTTTCCTTAAAAGGTAAAAAAAAACAAATTGAAAAATGAGTATCTGAGTGCTCATATGTAAAGAGTTGAACACTGATTTCTCTAAGAACTTTGTAAGTATATTTCAAGGGCAGGTAATTTATTGGACATGTATTTCCTTTGGTTTTACTCCAGTGGTTTGTTAACAAATCATCTAACTGTGTGTCTTTACCTGTCTCCTTTAACCATTCCCAGGACTCAAAAATTTCTTCCATGGAGCGTGGCCTCCGGGATTTGGAAGAGGAGATTCAGATGCTGAAGTCAAATGGAGCCCTGAGCACAGAGGAGCGTGAGGAGGAAATGAAGCAGATGGAGGTGTACCGTAGCCATTCCAAATTCATGAAAAATAAGGTATTGGGAAAACAAATGACAGTTCTATGTTAAACTGAGCTTGGTGAACAGAGGAGAGGAGTGTTCATGCTTCAGTTGGGAGGTGTGGTCTGGGTGCCCAGTCAAATGCTGGGAAACAGAATTTATTTAATACCTGCTGTGAAGCCACTAAAATAACTTAAAAATATTTAAGAAAATTTTACATTCCAATTTGAAAATATTATAATGGTGTTTCAGTAAGGTCAATGGCCCAAATTCTCCTTTTATTGTCACACCTGATTTTCTTTTCGTTCAGAAAGATTTTTGTGTTTATTTTTAGACCACTGCTAATACATTATTGGTTCAGGTTTTGTTTGGTCTAAAGTCTTTCCTTATGTAGTTTGTTGAAAAAAGGATATTTCTTTTTGCAGCTGTTGTTCTGTAACTATTTGGCCTTTTTATTATATAAGGGCTGAAAAGAGCATGAACTGTTACTAGAATGGCTTTCCATTACACTCTCCTTCCAGTAGTGGAGCCAGCATGAGAGTAGAGTCTGCAGCAGTGGTGGTGCTGGCATTAATTTATGTTGCTTGGAATATAGGACAAATACAGCAGTGAGAGATGTTGGACCTCAGGTGTACAGATGGACACTGACAATTGAATTGTTGGCAAAAGTCAATTCATTCTTTGTTTCTCAGTCTTTTAGTGGGTCCTAACATTCTTTAGTGAAGATTCAGGCTCTCTTATGCAGTAAATGTAAGGATATTGTGAGCAGTCCTGCCTTTCTTAATTAACTTATGTGCACTCCCTGCAAGCAGTGTACAAACCCTGGAAAGGAGGATGAAAATTACTCTGCTAGGTCCTGAACAATTGTAACCTGCTGCATTTGTCCCACTTGAAATTATTGGTCAGAAAAGAATGCTGGATGAAGTGTCTTGGAGGAGGAAGAAGCATTACTTGCCCTGAAGTAGATACATGTACTAAGTTATGTGATTCTTCCACTTGCTTCACATCAGTTCACTGAAACACCTCGAGATAACTACGTCTGTTCTTACTTTTGCTCTTTATCCCACTGGGTTGCTTCTAGGAACTGAAGGTACCCAATTCAAATTAGGAATGGGGAGAAGATTAGAGCACCTCTTCCTTCCATCTTTTCTTCTTGCTTTCCTTCTTTCATTGTTAGCAACTCTGCAGTTTCCCCTTGTCCTCTCCCTCCGTGGATCCATAGATCTGCTCAGCTGCTTGATTGCTGGACCTCTTCTGTCTCCTGTGTCTGCTCACTTATTTTCCTGCAGAAAATTTGCTCTTTTTTGGTATCTATTTGCCCATGACTCATGTCCAATCTTGACACCTTGCTGTCCTACCTTGTTCTGTAATTGCACAGCATTTATTTTTTCAGCGTTGTATTGAATAAGTAATTTGTGGCTGTAGCTTGACAATTAACATTATTTCTCTTAAGCTGAAGTATGTCCTTTTTCCTGTTGTAATTTCCTTATGAATTCCAGTTTCGAAACCGTTGGGATAAGGGCCACATACTTGACAAATGTAAACATAACCATAACTATATATCTTGTGTTTCATAATCAAATTCTTGTCTGGCAGCCTATATGAAATGACACAGACATTAAACTTTTGAGAAGACTTAATGAAGAATGGAAGAGGAAATGAGTGACCAGTGTTGATTCTTCAGTTCTTTGTCACTTTTAGTTGCTTGGACTGAAACAGGCTGACTGGAAGCTGGCAAATAATAAATATTTAAAAGCATAACAATGTCGTGACAGGTAGAGCAACTGAAGGAAGAGCTAAGTGCCAAAGAGGCTCAAGGGGAGGACCTGAAAAAAAGAGTGGCTGGTCTCCAGACCGAGGTCTCTGCAGTAAGATCTCTCTTTCGTGTGCAGTGGCCATTCACTGGGGCTTGCTAGCTCTCTGCCTTCTGGGGTAGCTTTTCTTCTCTTACCTTCTTCATGACTGGATATAACAAGTAGAACTAACAGCCTGCTCAGCCTTGTAGCTGCCTTTTTGTTCACATGGTTTTGGTGTCCATAAATAACATCACTCTTCAGCTGAACATCTGTATTTGTTTTGTTGCCCTTTTTTTAATGGTATGAGCTGTTTGAGCAATAACCTACTCTTCTCTACTGAAGCAGATTTTCAAAAGTATTCAGCACCCATTTTGGGGACAGACTTTCAAAGAAATTTGCTTTTCCTAGTAAAAAAAAAAAAATTGAAAACTTATATTAAACCCTCTTAACATTGTTTCACAAAAAATAACGAAAGCTGGATGCTGAACGCTTTTAAAACTGTTCCGTTTTAGCAGCATGAATTTAGGTTATTCCTTTGCTGTGAAGTTAGAGTTGCACTCAAAAGAGCGAACATAGTTTCTCACCAAGAAGAGGGATGTGAGCACTTGATGCTGTCTGAGCTTCTCCTGGAAGCTGGGATGGTGTGTGCTGTGTTCTTACCAAAGAGCTTTAGCAGGTTGGCACTGTGGGCTCACAGCTCCGAAATGGGGGTTTCTGGAGACAGGAACCTTAGGGTGCTACCTGGGAACCTTAATGGAATGAAATGTGGTAAGCACCTCTTCTGAGATGAGCCCAAACAGAATCTGTCCTTGTGAGAAAGTTTTACTGTGGTTCAGGCTGCCTACTAACTGAGAAAGTTAGTGTCATGTGAGATTTTTTAAGGAGGCTTTTTTTGTTTAGATACTCTAGAAAAGATAACCAGCAATAAATAATTCAGCTCTTCCCAGCAGTTGTTCTGTGCCTGGCGCTATTGTGCAACTGGGGGCTGACAGCAGAAATAGTGCTGCTGACATCAATACCTTTGTGTTGAACTGAAATAGGTGGCAGAACCATCCTCTCTGCATATCTGCTTTCAGTAAAATGTGAAAAAAACAACCTAGCAGGTTTGAATGAAGTGAACAATAAACTATTGAATAGTTCTATAAATTCTTATATACCTTCTCATTGTTCCATTTGATAAAATGAGTTTGAGAGGTTTTTTGAGATGCATGTCCTCCTCCTTCCCCATTTCCTCATGTACGCTGTTTCACACTGGAACACAGGAGTCCTTCATTACATATTTTGATGCCACTTTAATACTTGTTGGTAAAGAGTTTTCTTCCTTTAATTGCCCATTACTGAAACAGTGTTGTCAAGATAAAATGGCATTCACCCCAACTTTTTTTCTCAATTGTTTCTATTAATATGTGCATTTATTCTAATTAAAAACTTTTTAAAAAATTATAAATTATACTATTATTTTGTTCATGTTACGTTTCCAAACACAAAGGGTGACCTGAACAATTTTTTTAGTTTGTGTTGTCCTTTCATTTCTATTTTGAAGCACTGGACAACGTGCTTTTGGGATTAAGGTATTTTAAAAAAAATTTTAATAACCCTAACAAAACTGTTCAAGTTAATAAAGGGAAAACTATTTAGTGTGTAGAGATATGTCCCCCTCTGCTATATAAAATGTAGCAGTAAAATACTGCTATTCTGTGAGATTTATAGGAAGAAAACCAGAAAGTTCATTGTAAACTTGGGTGTAAGTTTACATTTAGACTTCCCTGTCCTCTTTAATTAATTTTTTTTCTTTCTTTCTTTTTTTTTTAATATTCAGACTTAATAGAAGTTTTCCTGGGTGGTGATTGCACTTAGACGGAAATTTCAGCCCATTTTGATGCTTTATTTTAGCATTTTTTACTGTTTGTCTTTTGAAATAATAATCCAACCTGCCTTTGTTAAAATAAATTTGCATTTCTGTACTGATTTAATTCACTACATTAAATTTAGGAAATAGCTCTCTACAAAACGCAATTCCACAAACAGTTTCTATGTTGTTTTGAGGAATATTTGCATCTGCTTTCAGAAGCTTCCATAAACTAGAAGGTGTTTCATAGAATAAAATGCTGGTTTTGTAAATAGTGGGAAAAGTGAAGGTGTCTTTACCTCCTATGTAAGCATGAGGCTGGATTGACAGGTGAAGAGCTGGAGGGCAGCTTTCTGATTTGACATTTCAAAGCAAACATTGTGCTGCTGAGAGACCTGTAGGTATCTCATCTGCTCTGGCATTACAGGCTAGGGGTACTTTGTCATTAGGGTTCTGCTACATCTTCATTAAAACCTCATCCCTGCTACGTACCTGGGTTTGGTCAGTCCTTTGGAAGATGAATAACAAAAAACGGCCACTATTAAAAAGAACCTCCCTTGAAAAATTGATGACATTGCTCCCCTCTCTTTTTCCTTGTATCCTTTGCTCATGACACAAATCTTTGCCAGCCTTTCACTCAAGGTAACTTAAAGCATCGTAGTTCTGTGGGATAATTTAGGAGTGCCATGCTGTTTGTCGATAGCTATGTGTTATTACAGTGATTTTTGTAAGGAAGGTATAAATGATTTCTCCCTTTGCCCGTCCTTTCTTTGTGTTTCAGATTGGGCAGGTGAAACAGGAGCTGTCGCGCAAAGACACCGAGCTGCTGGCCTTGCAGACCAAGCTGGAGACCCTCACAAATCAGTTCTCTGACAGCAAGCAGCACATTGAAGTTCTCAAGGAGTCCCTTACAGCTAAAGAGCAAAGAGCTGCCATCCTGCAGACAGAGGTGAAGTGGGCAATTCTGTGCTTATTGAGTGTGCACAGGGAAACAGAGAAAAGCCATTCTTTCTGCTGTTCCTAGGTTGTACAGTCCCACAGCCATCCAGCACTGCTTGTTCTGAGCTCTTTGTATCTTTGATTATATGTTTGACTCTCTAGGCCAGGGCTTGATCTAAAGACAAATGTGTGCCTAAGTGCTTGGCTGAATTAGAAGTTGCAGTGTCTGAGCTGGGGGGATTTATTTGCAGGGACCTTGTAGCTAGAGGAGAGAAGAACAAGGAAGATCATTCCAATAGCATACACCCTGCAGAGGCTTCACTGCTGCTGTCAGCATGGCCAGGAACTCTTGCTTGTAAGCCTGTGCTTACACCTAAAATATGGGCTTTTGTGTTTTGTGATGCATATTCCAAGGTAAAGGAAATATATTTTCTAAACTGTGTTTCAAGGACAAATGCTTAATAAATTCCTATCTTATGTAAGACCCAGGTGTATATCTGAACATCAAGCAGGTAATATAGCATAAATTTGTTGCTTCTGGATATTCTTGAAGAGCAAGCATGAAATGTTGTGTGCAGACAGCATTTCATTCACGGGCTTGAAAAATTGTAGTGTTAGTGGAAGTCCAAAAGATGGCAGTGATGCATCAAAAACTTTGTGTTGTCACAGCTAAAAGAGTCAAAGAAGCCAAAGGAGCTGTGAAAGAGGCATGCAGGAAATTTGTGGGTGACACTGGTAGAAGGTTCCGTATTACAGGAGCATAAGAGAATTGATCTGAACTTTTTACCCTAATTTAGCTTTCCTTTGGCCAAAGTTGGTAAATCGGTGGGTGCTCGTGGCCTTGTCGACGTGCAGTAATGAAGTTACAAAGGAAATACCTTTTGATGTTCCAGGATGGCTTTTCTGATTATTCTCAGGTTTATAGCGAAGTTGAAATTTCATCAGTGTGGAAGTGTACCAATTTACAGTCATAAACCTCTTGTTAAATTTGTTCATTCCTTTTTGCTAGTTCAGGAAAGTATCCTAGATTAGCACATGTCTATTTAAAAAAAATATTTAAATTTCAAACTATCATTGAAAGTAGGTATTAGGTAAATAAACATTTTTAAAGGTAAAATGCAGGCTTTGATCCATTGCAGTGATTTAAAAGAATATAGATACGCTAAATGTGCAGTACTGTGACAAACCTGTAGAAACACATATCTATTCTCATTTTTAAGTAATAAATAGTACTTTTCTACCCATGATTTACTTTATTAACAAGCTAAAAAACTTCAGTAGAGGGTCATAATTTCGGCTATAATGGTAGATAAACATATTTATTCACTTACAAGCTACAGAACTGAAACAGAATATTTAAAACCAAAAAGGCTTGGTTATACACCATTGATAGATACTCTTGACAGTTATTCAGAACATCTTGATTTTATTTTAGCTGAAGGCCAAAGTACTTTTTTAATATAGAAAATTTTTCTACTCTCTAACTTGTAATATTACTAAATAATCATTGAGAATATTTGTTCTTCATTGGCTGCTTCCAAATGAGTTTCTCATGTAGCACCACAAAACCAAACTGGATTCCTCCTTCCAAGAAGATATTTATACTTTGGAAGGATAGTCTCATCTTTTTTACCCTGGTTGGAGTTCTTGTCAAAAAGCTCAACAATTAAATCATCACCCAGTTACCTTTTTCTGGATTCACAGGTGATCCGCTAGAGCATAGGACTGATACATGCTGAGAACATAGAGTGTTGAGATGTTTGGCACCGCATGCTGTGATGATTTGGATTTTTTAAAGGAAAGGATATCTTTCCATAGAAGGATTTTCTTTGGGAATGGGGTAGGAATGTGAGATCCTGCTTGGCCTCACTTCTTGACAGCACTGGTCAATGTTAAAACACAGCTAGCTTCTCTCAAGACACCTGGAGAGAGTTGTGAGGAGGAAGAGAGGGCAGTTTCTGACATAAATTGTCAGACATCTTCATAGGGGATTGGTACTTTAGAGTCATATTTAAATAAACACTTGAAAAGACAATACCTTCATAAGCCTCTACCTCTTATTTAGTCTTCTGTTAAAGAAACCTGCTCATAGCTGGGGAATAGTGTTGATACAATCTCTCAGAAATGGATTTGCCACCTGCCACTCTAGAACTACAAACAACAGTGAGCTGTTTGTGGGGTGTTTATCTTGAGGGCTATTGGGTGGAGAGGATATTGTGGTTAACTTTTCAACTGGTGAAGAAACCTTTAAAAATAGCTCTAAAATTGTACAGTCACTCTGTAAACAAAACAAAAAATAAGTCAGTATTTGTGCTGGAATTAAGGCTTTGTGCATGTAAAGTTTTTACCCAGTGAGCCCTTTAGCTTGGGTCAGTGCCAGAAGTTATGTGGCTTCAGTGGGAAGTTGCATTAACCAGTGAGAATGTTCTCCTTTATTTTTGTATACTGCTCAAGGTGGCATGGTTCTCTAATTAGTCTGTTCCTATGGTAAATTCAGATTAATATTCAGTAGAAAAATTAATCTAATCATGTGGAAGTTTTTATTTGCTTTGAATGTCTCAGTAGAACATAAATTTTTCTAAGCATCTTTCTTTACTGGGGCTTTTACTGGCATTTTGAAACTGCAGTAGACTCTGGCAAATCAGAGACAGAGAGTGGGTTACATTTAGTGGGGAATGTCCAAATGGGAGCTGGGTGTTTCCAACAACACTTCTCAGCACCAGCTGCCTGCAGATCCAGACACCTGCCAGCACTGAGGCGAGCTCACAGGACTGAGTTCACTGTGCTCAGCTATTTAATGTCTTGTGCTAGAGGTTGTGGAGGAACAGTTGAGCTAATTTCTGGCCTGAGCAGGCCTGGGAGCAGTACCTCTGTCCTGCACTGAGTTTGTAACCCTGGCAGGACCCAGACAGGCTGTGCACAAAGCCAGGTGTGTGCACCTCTGCTCCATGGCATCGCTGTAATGTGACTCAGCTGTCTGGAGAGCTGGGAGCTCAGTGTCCACAAAGAATTCACTCTTACCTACAGGCCACACTGGATATTGCTGCAATTGGTGTAAGGAGCTGAAGAGTCAACTCTAATGCAATTAAAAAGAAGGATCAATGTCGAAAATAGAGAATTAAATTAAGTCTTATGAACTACCAGTGATTCAAATCAGTCGATAAACATAGCTTTAAAGTCTTAATTACAGACTACGCTATCAGTAAAAAGGCTTAACTCCTTTTTTGTATTTATATGTTTGCAAGTTAGTAATGGAATGTCACGAAACTGATCCTTTTTAAAAGGTACTCATTCTTGGAGACTTCACCTAACAGTAGCTACAGAAGGTGAAAAGCAACTCTCAGCTCACATACCAATTTTAATTTCATGTCTCTGTGCATTTCTCAATGATCTTTGAATTGTGCGTGCTGACAGAATTACTTCAACATCTGCTTTAAAAAGTGGCTGGCTCCTGTTAGAAACCTTTGCAGGCTCTGAGCACACATTTCAGGATTGGTATTCCATCTGTTCCTTTTGCTGCCTCTACTGTAGTCATACCTACAGAGAATTAAAATTCAGAATTTTGCTGTTACAGAGAAATTGGGGCTTGGATGTAGCATAGGGAAGGTGGTACCTTCTGATACTACTGAATGAAGTGTGGAGTGGTTCACTGATCTAAATGATGGTTCAGCCATGGTCTGAACAGGTGACAGGGAGGTGAGAAGAACCACTCAGGAAAAGAGTAGCATGCCGGTTTTTCTAGGCATCACTGCTATCTTCTTAAATAACCTGCTTGCTACTGTACAGTGGAGATGATCATAAAATTCAGGAATAACCCCTTGTTTTCAATCTCAGTCCTATTAATGCACACTCCTGAAACTCAGGAGCACAGTGAGAAAGAGAGTGAGGTCTGAAACTCACTGTGGACTTCGGAAAATTTAAATGATTTCTCTATAGTTTGGAAATATTCTGAAAGGTAAGACTGTCATTACACAATTCAAGATTCTAAAAAAGGCTTAAGATGAGATTTATAGTAAATATTATTTCATTTATTGTGCTTATTCTGGTAGTAATTTGAGCTAATAAAGGATGAATTTTCCGTAGAAATTTGGACTTCTACATGTTTAATGTAGGGCTAGACACATGGAGAACAGAGACATAGAATGTTATTTACAGCTGCTGGAAAACTCTGTGAAGACAGATCAGTGGTTCCCAACACAGTTTTTCATCTAGCATTCTTAGAGTGAAGAAATTGAAGTCTTGTGTGTGGTATCCACCTGCAGAGAGGTTCCTGTGGCCCCTGTGCCTGGGAGGGCTGTTGTGTTCAGGGTGTGCTTGTGTTGCTAAAGCTTCAGGGGCAGTTGGGGGGTGCAGGCGGGGCAGCTGAGCGAGCCCTGCGCTGTGCCATGAGGGGCTTGCCTGAGCTGCCCTGTAAGGTTTAACCTGCCATGCATAGTTAAAGACATGGCAGTCCATTCCTGGGAAAGCAGTTAGGTTAAGCCAGGATTAGGACAACACCATCCAAGACACAAAATTCAGGAGAAGGGACGTCAGCACCTCAGTAGCTGTTTGCCTGCTCATTTCCGTGTACTGAGAAAGTCCTGAGCTGACTCTGTTGCAGTTGGCATCACCTGACTCCCACAGACCTCAATTCTTGTCACTGTGGGAGGATGCCATGCATAAACTGAGCTGACATGAATAAACAAGTGCAGTGTTCTGCCAGGAATAGTGCTAAGGTGATGATTGTGTGTCCTGCCAGCCTTTGAAAATACTTTTGAAAGTGTTTTCTGTGGTTTCCTAGGCGAGGACCTCACACAAATAAAACCAAGAATGCAATTTACCCCAAACCATAAGCTAATAGAGAGTTCAAAGAGAATAATCAATCAGAAAATTGAAAGCATTCTGTGGATAAATTTCTATTTGCAGATGTTCTCTTTTCACTTAACACTGTGCTGTAGGCATCTGGACTGTCTCAAATATTTTGCAACACAGCTGTTGAGGTTATGCAGATTGCTTGTGAAGGAAATGTTCAGTTTCCCTTCAAGAATTAACAAAAGTGACTCTTAGCTTTAATATCAAAGATTCCCAGAGAAGAACATATCTAATCAATCTATAAAACTGTGTTTTTAACAAAAGAGAAAGCCTGATCCGCCTGCTAAACCTTTCATTGCAAACACTAGCTGTCCTATAAATCATATTTGGGTACGACCTGGTACTCCAATATCCCTGCAGACTACACTCCATGCCCCACTTGCTGGGTGAGAGGTCAGGGATGTATTTTAATAACGTATGTGTAAGTGAGAAGGCTCCAGACACAGAGGTGGCAGCGGGGCTGCAGTGCTGATGGGGAGAGCAGGGCAGCTCCTTTCCCCACTGGCAAGTGCTCACTGCTCTGTGTGAAAGGAGTCAGACAAAACAGCAGTGGGCTTGGTGGGTGTAACACACTGGAAATGCAGAGCCTCAGAGACTGCTTTTCCATTAGCAACTCAAAATGAAATGGAATTACTGTTAAAATAACATGTTAAAACCAAATGTTGCTCAAAATACCATAAGGATAATGACTTCCTAAATTCTTACCCCAGCTGGCGTTGTCCAGCGGTTGTCATCTTTTCACTTCATCCCTCTGCTAGTCTATGCTGTGCAGAAGGACCAAGAAATTCATTGATCAGCCTGTTTACTCTGTGTGACTGATGTCCTGTAATGGATTCAGCTAACAGGAACCAGATCTGATACTGTCAAATACGATTAGCAGCCAACTGGCAGATTTGAGCTCTGTCTGAATGCCGAGCAGATAGGGGTCAGTGGGTTTCTTTTGGCGTCGTAAGCAGGTTGGTGGTGTTGGATTTCGTATTCCACAATGGTCTCTGAGATTAGTCTGTGCTCTGTGGTGACCTTATTCTCATCAAATTTATATTCAGGTAGCTCTAATTCCTTCTCCCATTTCCTTTGTCTTGTGAGCTGTGTTTCACATATGGAAGAGAAACGCAGAAGGAAAAGCAAAAGATGCTCAACATGCAGTTTTGAAGTTTGAGGTCACCACAGAGTTTCCAGAGTGAGTTTCTAAATTCACTCAGGCCATGGGAGCTCTAAGTGTGTTTGTGTGTCCAAACTGCACCCACAATATCCTGTACTGTGTCATTTATTCAATTTTACCTTTAGTATAAAACGGCATGCTGCAGAAAACATGTTATATTTAAACTATTGCTTTGCTTTCTAAACCGAAATATTCTTAGCCATCCTAAGGTAACCTCTTCCCAGTTTTGACCTGCAGAGGCTGTAAAGAGTTCTGCTTTCATTACCTTCAGGTTCAGCTACTATTGTGATTAAAACCTGGAATATAAAGTGACTGTCTTGTACAAGGGGTCATTGTTTATTCTCTGAATATTAGTAATGTTTCTAATAAAGGGGTCAGTTTCCCTGCATGTAAGAGAACTTCTCAACAACACATTATGTTGGCTTCTGCTTTGAGGAGAAAAAATTCAGTATTGTGTGATACAAGCCTGAGTTATGTGAGATGTGTGATTTGAGGTTTTCCAAGAAGGAGCTTTATTCTCATATAGTTTGGGAAGAACACGGTTGATTATTTTTACTTTTTAGTCACTGGTAATAACTGTTTTATCCCAGTCTTAGGTATGTTGAATTCTTAAAGAAAGGGGTGTTAGATTTCTGAATCTATTAGTACTGTTTCCCCTGTGGAAGTGTAGTTTAACTTTTCTAAACTTTCCTTCAGTGCTAAACAAACCTCGTTCTGCATTTCTGAATGCAGGTGGACGCGCTGCGGTTACGTCTGGAAGAGAAGGAGACTATGCTGAACAAGAAGACAAAGCAGATTCAGGAGATGGCAGAGGAGAAGGGGACTCAAGCAGGCGAGATCCATGACCTCAAGGACATGCTGGAGGTGAAGGAACGCAAAGTTAACGTTCTTCAGAAGAAGGTGAGATTGGAGAGCTCTAAGTCAGATAAACACCTCTGGTGCATCTCGATTTCCAAGGCTGTCAGAAAGTCTGAACTAGAATGTGCATTCTGGAGATAAATGTTCGAGTCCATTGATGCAATGGGAATATGATGAAGGATGCATTTCAGTTTGAATTTTTGACAAAAAAAATAGAATTCAAAGCAGAGGTTGTTGCCTTTCAGTGGTTGCATGTGCTGCTCCTGCTTCCATTTTAATATTACCAGTGGCTGAGGCATTTTTATGAGAGCACATCATCTGAAAAATTAGTCCTTTCACACCCAGCAGCACCTTGCCAAAGCCATGCTGATTGGAAGCACAGGGCACTGGCTGGCTATGACTTCAGTAGGTGACTAAATGAATGAGGGGTTATATCAGTAGAAGCAACGAGGATGATTTCTCTGTAACCTACTTGGAAAATTTGTGAAGAACTTCGTGTAACTTTTGTTAGAAATGCTTTTTTTTCATACTCAGTATTTCTTGGGAACTGCTAGAATAGGATAATCAGACTATCCTTCATATCTCTCTGGATAAGAAAATGCAGACCTTATCAGTGAACTGGAGGAGGTCTGGGTAAAAAAAAATGTAGACCTTGTCAGACAAATTAGAGCGGTTTCCCAGGGGGCATGGAGTCCTAGAGCAATGGATGTCATTATGGATGATTGTTGGCAAATTGTACACACAGAATATCCCAATTTTCCTCTACACAGGGTAAAAAGAGAGAAATGTTATTCTGCAATAAATTTTAATTTGAAGAATATTTTATTCTCTGTGTCTTCAGAGAATCTGTTCTTGGAGTTCTTATTCAATGTATTAGGCTGTGGATGTGGGGTTTTTTGTTTTATTGTTTTCCTAGACCTTTAAACAATTCTGTGGAATTCTTGTTATATTAATAGTTCAGAGTATTGATTAATTTCTGACGCCTGGCCAATGCCTTTTGTTCTTGTCTATAGCCATAAATCATGAGGGTTTAGGTCATGTTCAGCTCTGTTACAGCAAACGTCATGCGGGAATTCAAGTTCAGGCATGGACTTTAGCCATAAATAAATCATTAATAATTCTAGAGCAGAGTCCTAATTCCCAGTCTTCACGGTCTCATTTGTTTGACTGTTTGTCTTTTTAGAAACACAGATTTCTGATTTTTGTGCTGTGTTTCTTGTTTTACAAAATTGGCCATGCACCCGCCAGACGTAGATTGAGATCCCAGCTGAATGTTTAACCAGGACGTGGGGAATCTGACATTTGCGTAAATGTTAAATGTCACTGAGGTTGTTTTATTTCCATCTACTCTTACACTGTTTTTTCACTCTTTTCCTTGCTCTGCTTGACACTTGAGAATGATCTTTCATTAGATCATTTATAGGCAGTTCTAAAGGTTCTCTTTTTACCCGTTTTTTAATACTTGTTTTTTTGAGACCACTGTAATCCATATTGAGTCACTGTCACCTTGTGTCTTCACACATCTGACCTGTTTCTTCAGGACTGTTCCCTGCTGCTTTCAAGTAAAAGTACCCGGTCTCTTCAGATTGGAAAGAAAGGACCCGGCTTTTAGGTGTAAAGGCTTTGAGCTCCTGTTCTCCCAGACAGCTCCACTGAGATAACACTACCATAATAAACTGCAATTTGTGGTGTTCTGTGAACCTGTCTCTGAGCTTCTTAAACTAGAACAAACCAAAAAACCCCATCGAAACAAGCCACCATAAAATGCTTTGGGCTGAAAGGGACCTTAAAGCCTATCCAGTTCCAATCCCCCCTGCCATGGGCACAGACACCTTCCACTATCCTGGGTTGCTCCAAGCCCTGTCCAACCTGGCATTGAATGCTTCCAGGGATGGAGCATCCACAGCTTCTCTGGGCAGCCTGTGCCATGTAAAAACCATGTAACTTATCTGTAGAAAAACATATTTCCTGCTGCTAACTAGAATCACGTGCAGAGATTTGAATTTGCTTTAGCCTTGAAGTTGCTGGAGGCATTTCCTTTAACATGAACAGTTAAATTGTGCGGGTTGTAAATTCAGAGATTATTTTTTCTGTTTCTGTAACCAGCTAAATTAGAATATTCTTGTGGAGAATCCAGGTGACAATTCTTTTATCTGAGATTTGTGGTGCAATATGGAATTACTTTTTATTTTTTGTATAGCCTGGGGTAAATAATGAGAAATTCAGGCCTTTAAAGTTCAAGGATTTATGTCTTTAACTCAGATTTTTAGTTACCTGTCCAGACCTGGAATTGAAGACTAGGTGTGGGATTTTCTATAGACAGGGCTTTGCATTTTCTTGCTCTCCTTAAAAGTTTTCCACAGAAAAGCAGAGCTTGAGAAAATACCTAAGGAAGGACTGGTCTGATTTTTTAATATGTGTTACTGTGGAAGTTATGAGAACTTGCATGAAATCTGTTTCAGGTGCTAGGGAAAAACTACAAAGTCTCATTTTTATCTGGTGTGTATGGCTGTCCTTTTATGACTGCACAGATAGCTATTTCTGCCTTTTGCCTGGAACCTCAGCAGCCTGTAGCTCCTCTCATATGAATATTTTTCTCTTAATCCTTGTAAACTGTGACTTATTTTTTCTGTTTTTTGCATTTCTAGAGTGCATCTTATTAAAGTGCACATCTTGATTTCTGCTTTATCCAAGTGCCATCTTTCAGACCTTCCAGGACTATTCAGAATTTTATTGCCATAAAAAAAATATGCAGTCTTTCAAGTTTTACCTCCATGCACAATAGTCTTTTTATTCCTCTCTCTGATTACTAGCTGGTATAGTCAGACAGACCAGGTTTTTGTCTTACATTCTAGTTGAAGATCTGAAGGTGCAGTTTAAAGTGTCTTCAGAGGTCATAGATATTATAGATAGTAGTTTGTCTGGGATTTTCTTTTGCTGGCTTACTTATCTGATAGTAAATGTTTGTTTTAAGTTTATTGACATGATTTAAATGGTGCTCAGGCATTTTAATTGAGTACAGTGGAAGATCATGAAAGGCATGTGGTACAAAAAGTGCTTTTCTTGTATAGTGTTAGTTAAAGTTTTTCTGTGGAAATAATATGTATTTGGAAGCAGCAGGTACGAGAAGGAACGGGGTAAAGATGTTGGCATGTTGAAGGAATTTACCCAAATTAAGAATTGGATTAGTAGATACTATCCAATCAGTTTTCACCAAGTAATCTACCCTCAGCAGGTACTCAGATATTTTTGAGGTTGGATTCTAATCAACTAAATTTTGCACACTAATATTTTTTAATGCTAGGCACAAAGAAAATTGGTAGCAAAAGCTAAAGTGATAAAGAATTTATTAAAAAATCATTAACTTGCCTAACATGGCCATTTATGAAGAGTTGTTTGCTTCTTTTGAAATTTAGAGATGGCCTGTACTAGAATGTAGCCACAGTCAAATGGGTATTTGGACCTCATATTTTTTTATTTTCTGTGATTGTTTTAGATGTGTAATCACTTATTCTGGTGACCATGACAAGGAATTGTTTGATGTGGTGCCCAAAACTGTGCTATCCTAAATTGCTGCTGTTGAAACAAAAAATTACTTAAAATGCACCCTTTATTTTTGGGTCTCTGTTTGGGTTCATTAGCAGACCACCTCGGGGTTTGCTTTATGAACCATTATCTTTGTTGTACTGGTTAAAGGAGGTGAACTATAAAGTATACTGTGTGGTCACCCAAAAGTTAAGGTGAAGAAAGAATGAGAGTTTACTGGTTAAAGTTAGAGATCAGGTGAAAGACACGGAAGAAGATTATGGACAACAAAGACTTGAAAAATTAACATGACAATTGGCATCATTACTGATACTCAGTAGGCACCAAAATACATTTTCCAGGTTGCTGAGGAAACCACATGCTTCACATTTTAAATCCTGGAGTCTTTCCAGTTCTAAGCTCGTACAGTGATGCTGCTTGGTAGTACCTTTATTTTAGACAATAGAAGTAGGGCAAATGCTAGAAATTTGGAGACTTTGGCTTTATGTCTGAAAATTTAATGCAAAAACTTAGTTTTATAGAGCTTCAGGATTATTTTTTTCTCATTTCATTGAAAATAGATCTTGCATAAAATCTCATTTTATGTTGTTAGAACTCAAGGCCAGGGGAGAGTGTCTTTGAAAATAAAGTAGGGACCATGCTGGGCAAATTTGAAATCTGAACCTGAAAAACATTAAATGGTGCTTCATTACTCTTTTTGCTACATCTGGCTATCTGTGCTGGTAGACAAGGATGAAAAGAAATGAGGAAAAAAAAATCAATATTTTGCAATCAAAGCATTTTAGGGAAATAGCATTTGGGACAAAAGATAAGTAGCAGTACACTGAAAGAAAAAAAAAAAACAAACCAGAGAATCAATTACCTCTTGCTTTGGGGGTAGGTCATGTTTTGTCTTGGGGAGGGGGGTTAACCCTCCCTTCTTTGTGCAATGCAGCTGCAGGCAAATAAAATGCAAGCTTTAGTGTCTGGACATAGCAGCGTTTTTGGCAGCTCCCCATGCTCTGTGTGGTAATTGACCTGTGATAAAGGAAGAACACAGATTTATTTTTTTCTTTGGTGGCTGTGCTGACTTGTTTAACTAGAATTTGGGAAGGTTTCAAATGCTCCTGCATTTTTGAATAAGAAACATTGCCTTTCTCCACAGGAAATTAATGTTCTCTGCTTTTCAGAAAACTTAGGAATAAGAATAAATATCTTATGCTTAATGGTGAGAAATATCATGTGGCAGGAGAGAGGGGCTGCAAATGAAATGTGTAACTCAGTTGTTCAAAATCAGTAGTGCTCATAGTTACTACAACAGCAGTGTTGGTTTAGGACTCCTAACTTTGAAGGGCAGTGTTTGTACTTCAGAGTTTATTTTCTTTTCATTCCCTCTTCTCTGAAGTAGGTTTACCTACTCAGACAGCTCCTCTGCTCCAGCCCTGAGGAGATGAGGGAGCTCAGAGAAGGAACTGCATTTCCAAACATCTAATTCAGTTTATGGTAGTTTCATCCAAGGTGTGACCTGAACTTGCCTACCAAGAGAGTGAATATATGGTTTTCTAAGAATTCAGAAAATGCAGGCTGGACTTTGAGAGATCCCTTTGAGCCTCTCTACGATGGCATTTAGTGCTTAAAGGTCCCACAGTGCCCACACTGTAGGCGATGGCTCGGTCATACTTGCAGCTTTGTGCCAGCTGTACAGCAAGGAATAACTGAGCAGCAAAGGGCAAAGGCTGTCCCAGCAAAGATGGGCTGCACGTTCACTTACAAAGTGGGTGTGCATGTGCCCTCCTATTTCAGACTGGGTAGTTTTTTGCCTCTGTAACATTCCTGTGGGCAAGCTTATTCCCTGCTTTTAATGTGCTTGAATCATGAACATTTAAGGAGGAGCACCATATAGGCCCAGCTCATCAGCCCAGATTCTGCAGGGAGGTAAAGGCGGATGTGCTGGACTTCCTGCTCAGCTAGAATTGATGAAATAGGTACTTTTCTTCAGGAACTCTGTGGCTTATCCAGCCCAATTATAAGAGTATTGCTGTAAGTCTCTCTCTGTCAGAAAGAGCTGTACTTCTGCTCTTGTTACTCCAGGTCTCAAGTCATGTCACTGAACGGGTTCTAAACCCAGTTCAGAGATTTCAAATGCCACAAAAAAGACCAAACATCCCCACAGGCTTGTGTCAGCTTCTTTATGAAACCTGACAGACATGACCTCAAAGATGTGTCCTGGAGTGTCATGGGGAACTTGTGTCTCTGTGTCCCTGAAGGGATATCAGACCTCTTCTGCTGCTGCTTTTTCTTTCATTACGACCTTTCTGTTGTAGACTTGCTGACAACCACTGAACAAAACAACATTGAAATTTGTGCCTTTTAGAGATTTCTAGAAGCTGTTCTGGCTTATTTGGTTGCCCTTTGACTCCAAGATGCTACAGTAGCTTCTCTTTTCACCAGTATACTCTCAGAATCGCTTTACCATGTGGGGTGGGATTTTCAGATAGTAGTATTATCTTCAGTTAGAGGAATAATAGGAAAAATTAGACAGGCTTTTAATCTCTCATCTCTCTCAAAATACTACTTGTGGTAGCAAGGAAAGTGCCAAAGAAGACTGAAAAGGCTTCATTAAGTGAGTTCAAATTCAGCACAATTATCCTGTGAGATTTTTTTTTTTCTGCCATCCAGGTAGGAGATTAGTTGTTTAATTTCCATGTGGAAAACTAGGACACAACACAGACTTTATTTTCATTTTACAGTGAGCCATGGCCACTTTGAAAGTAGGATTCTTACCCTTCCATTTTGATGTTGCAGTTCTCTGACAACCCATTAAGACCTTTCAGAGTAATTGCAGCCCAGCTCAGGTGACGTGGTGTGTCGTTGGTTTTTTTTTTCCCTTCTACGAGTAAGGTGATATTAGGGCAGGAAAATAGCACAGTTTCTTCATATCACTTTTCAGCTCCTTGCTAGTTTACTTTTAAAGGTGGCTTATCACCGTATAGAGTTTGTTGCGGCAGCTTCAGGTAGATCCCAAAGATTCGGTGTCTTTGATTCTTTTGAGCCATATATAATAACATACATTTTTCTGATTTGGAATATGGATCCTAAAAGGTCTACAGGCTTGGCTTGAAGACAGTATTTTCCATGGCAGATAGTCCATAGTTTGCAGGTGCTGGTAGAGGTGCCAGTGTGTTCTCCAGGAACATACTATTTATGCTATTACAGTAATTTTTAGTGCACAGTTATGACTGCTACTGCAGCATCTATGGCAGACAAACCTGCTGGATTCAAAATAAGGTTTTATGACTGCCTATGTTATAATTTAGAATTTTGAAGTGGAGAATGTGCTTCTTTATTTTTATATTGCCACTTTTTTTTGAGCATTTTGTGATACCACAATAAAAATAAAAACATTTGGATTATATGTAGCATATGTACCTCTATTCCCAGATGTATGCTGATATTCTTTTAAAAAATCAAATGTTGCTCTGTGTGAAAGGTAGCAAGTCAATTTCCTATTTTGAGAACTAATGTAAGGAATGCTCTCTCCATTTATATTGATGTTGTTAAAGAATCTTGCCTGTTGACTTTAGTAACTAAAGTGCTTTATTGTTTTTTTTCTGAAGTAATCCTTGTAGATAAGGAGGCTCACACAAAGAAAGAAAACAGGCCTGTGAGGTTAACGATGTTGGTTCTGTAGTTCAGCTATTGTAGCTGGATAAAGCAGGGCTTTAAACTGATGCACACTGCTATAATGGTGTCACACAAGATTGATAGCAACAGCTCAGTCACAAGAAAACTCCACTGGAGTTTCTGGTATTATCTGAAACCACAACTCAGCAAATCTGTCATATATGGAAAGAACTTTTTTAGTATCCCTCAAAGAGGAGCAGTCACTTTAATATTATGTCCTTCTTGGGCCTTGAGATAACCTCTTGATTGGCAAGACGGCACATTACTCATAGGTAGGGGGACTGACAAATTCGGGTTTCTTGAAGGGATCTGGGAAGACAGCCAACTCTGGGGCCCCTTGCCTTCATTCTGAATTAAACATGTAGTTTTTCTGGCAAGATAAAGCTAATAAGCATTGTTGGTGTATTCACTGTCATGCAAGACAAGCACAAACTTCCCTGTGATTGAAGAGGCAGGAAAAGCAAGGGCGTGTGCCGTTTTTGAGGTTGCTTACATCAGTCTTCCTCACATGGCTTTTCATTGCTCTCTGGGTTGCAAGGCTTCACAATTTCCAGCGCTTTGGTCACCAGGCGTTTTCTGCCCCTGGGGGTTTTGTCTGAGCTGTGTCTGGAGCAGACATTAGTGATTGTGTTAGTCAACTTAGGGATCTTCACTAGACCAAGGAAGGAGTAATTTTTCAGTTTAAATTAATAGTTTCCTGGATTCAGGAGTGGATTTTGAACCCACTAGGCTACACAGTCTCCAAAGCAGGGTCTCTGCACAGTATTTGTACAGTCTTTAGGACTGTCCTAAGGCACAAGCATATAAACAGCTTTCAAATCTATGATTTCACCCAAAGGATGAGAAAACTGGTCAGCATGGAGTAGCGTCAGCAGAAGAAACTAAGGTCCCTTTGTCTCAGAATAGCACGCATTTGATACTTAGGATGCTCCTCTTCATGATGAAGAGGTTCCAGCAAATGATGGTACTAATTTAATACATTAGGTTCTTAAAATTTTTGGGGGGGTTTATGAGTATGGATCACTAACTAATGTGAAAGTTTGATATTTAGTCACCTATCATTGTGTTCTGAAGTAATTCTGTAAGAGCAGTGATAACTAAATACTGAAAACACACACACTCTCTCATGTTTAGTATTTACAGTATGACTTCCTAATGCCTCCCTATTCATCGCTCCATATCCTTTCTAGGAGAAAGAAGCAGGACAGTCACAGTTGACTGGCCATGTTTTCCACTGGGATTAGAAGCGTCCCTCCTTTCTGGAGCTCCTCCCTCAGGGTTAGGACAGTTTTAGTCTACGGTGTATCTTTGATTATAATAAATCAGTGATTCAGGCCAAGTAATTCAGTGTCTGAATCGTAATTTAATTTAAAATCTTTGTTCAAGTTGTACAGCCTTCTGCTTGACTGATCCTAAATGATAATGCAAATGGAGTTTAGTTTGCTGGGAGGATTTTCTTTATGATCTACATTAAATCCCATGTTCCCATCCTATCCATTGGTCTGCCTCAATGGTTGGTCTTTTCTGCTCCCTGATTTCCATTCTTGGCTATCTCATTGCCCTGAGGAGTTAAGAGTTTCCTCTCTTTGTGTCTTTTCTCGCCACCTTTTTTTCTGCAGTGAGGGTGCAGAAAAACTATATATGTGGCACTGTACTGTGTGTCTCTAAGCAGGGGGCTATCAGCATTACAGTATCCTTGCTCTGTGTAGAACCAAACCAAAATCTCAAGCAAGGCAGGAAAACATCATCAGTATTGCTGAGTACAGGAGATCAAGGTGCCATAGAACGAAGACAGTCTGTTTCACTATAGTTACCAATGAAATACAGCACATGGTTTATCCAAGTAAAGAAGTTTAACTGTTAGTGTGGAAACTTTTTCACTTTACTCTTCTAAAATGTTACTTTAAGTGTTAACTTTGTGAACCTTGAGATGTTCTAAAAGCAGTGTCGCAACTTGTTAGTTTTGCTCTGCTTCTTACAAAGTAGAATATCAGATCTAACTTAACAATTATTAGGTCCAATTTTTCCCCTTGTTTTATCAGCCTTGTGCAATAAAGTACTTTTGGTTTTTCCTTTTTTTTTTTGAACATTTGGGAACCATCAATATGAAATTACTTCAATTTCTAGTATTTGTGTTCTCTCTGTAATGAACTTTCCTAAGTCAAATCTGTGCAGATTTTTGTCAAAGCTTATTCAGAGACTTGGAACAGGAGTGAGTAAATGTCCCCAGAACAGTTGGGGTTTTAATCCTTTTGTGTTTGGTAGGTTGTAGGAGTAAAACTTCGGAAAACACAGTCTTAGAGATTGCTTCATAACGTCAGGACACAGCTGAAAGGAGAATTAGTATGATGTTATTCTGCATGGTTAGGCCAGAATTTCAACAAAATGGATGGTATTCTTAATTAGATTGGGAAGTTTATTACCAGATGATTTCAATTATGGTTCTCAGTCTAATGACATTTTAATATAAATGAAATAAATGAGTAATATCTAAACTTCATTGAAGAGGAGAAACAGAGTTTAAACTATTTTGTTTTGCTGTTTATGATAGCAGTGTTTTGTTTCGAATTCCTTGTGGGAATGAAAGTATCAAACTCAAGTTGGAACCAACAAATTGTCTTAATGAACACCCAGGGTTGAAATCTTAGTGGTGGATCGTGGCTGCAGTCTCTTACCTGATGAATACCAACAAAATGGGCCGCCCAGAGAAGCTCTAAGATAAACCAGTGATACAGAATTTTTAATGGATTATGTAATTAATCATATGTAACCAACCAACTGGCTCACATATTGCCAAATCAAATATCTTATGAGCAGGTTTTGTACTTTTGTAATTTGACTGCATTTCACATGAAGTATTGTCCTTTCATATTAATATCTGTATGCTTTGAGGCACAGCCAGTATCAGTGGGCCAGAAAGAGTGCCTCCCCTCTCAGGTCAGACCCCTGCCTTGGACTGACCAGTGTCCATGGCAGGATTTTGTGATTTAAAGACTCTGCTTTTAGCTGGGTTAGGCTATTGATATTATTGAACCTCCTCAGAATGAAGCAACTCTTCAACTATATTTAACTGGTTTACAGCTGTCTAAGGATGTGAGTCATTGCTAATGTGTAATATTTTCTAGGCAGTGCTTTGGAACTGAGACAACTCTTAAGAACAACATATACATTGGCTCCCCTGAAAATGTGAATTTCAGGACATTTACCAACTCAAAAATCAGTTTTAACTCTTGAGGTCCTAATTTTTATTTTTTTTTCCTCCTGATTGAATTGTGCTGGAGTGTCTTTAGAAGCTTGTAAGGAAAATGCCTCTCAGTATCAGTTTTCAGAAACAGCAAATTTTAGTGTCAGGATTGTGTTAGGTTTGAAGGAAATTCAGGCTATTTATTAGCAGAAGAGAAGGATTGCAAACATGATAGTAACATTCTGAGACTATGATTTGAAAGATCTGGTTTAAATACTGCTTGTTATAGGGAACATGACAGTACAGAAAAAACCTTTGCTACTCAGGAGACACTAGAATTACAATGCACTTTATGGTGACTGTTTTCTTAGTTCTGCTTTTCAGTGGTCTGTCAGCAGACTGGTGCTAGCAGAGGTATGCAAAAGAAAGGAGGACAAAGGAAAACAAAGGGATAGAAATAGACGTCCTTAGAGATTATTTACATAAACATAGATTAACTGTTTTTCTGGCTGGTATAAATCTACTCACAAAGCACCCTTGTATGAAAAGGCAATGGAAAGAGAATAGTCTGTTGGATCAATGTCAGTTCTTTGTTGCTCCTTTACTAGAGGTACAAAAAAATTAACTGTCTGTACAAGTTAGGTCAATTTTTCTTGAATCAGCACTTCTTCCTGCACACCATTCTTTTCTCAAGTCAACCAGATTGCAAGCTTAGGTCAAGAATAAAGCATTAATTTCACAAAGTGTCCTGCAATTCCTAGATTTTTTTTTCCGCTGTCTGCAGGTTGCTTCCTTTTGAAGCAGTAGCAATGTGCCTGTTTGTGATACATATATTTATTTGACAATTAAGGTTTTGCTTTAAGTAGAAAGCACAAAAATAAATTCTTTGTCCTTTCTAAGCTGCATAGCAACAAAATACTTTGTTTGTAAAGCTAAACACTATAGACCTTCATGCTAATTTCAAAGGACTTTTTGCAGATTGGAAATCACAAGAGTAAAAATGACAAAAAGATTTTATCACCTGGAAAAGCAAGCAACTTTGTTGGTTTTGTTTTTAATTGGGAGCTGTTTTGACTTTTAACTGGGCCCTGTGTAGCAGTTCATAAGGATGATTGTATAAGATATGCCAGAATGCTGGAGTTTAGCCATTTAAAAATCACTTTTAGTCCTGTCCTCTATGCTCACCTCACCCTTTCTAGCCTGGTTCTTTTTGTTAAGGTTGACTCTATGTTCCTTTGTTAGCCCATGTAAGACTCCCTGTATCAGTTCAAGGTGTTACAAACTCCCACCATTTTAAATTCAGCAACATCAGGACATTTCTAAAGTGCACAATATTCCAGTGGGATATTGCAAAGGCAGTAATGTTCCAGGTAAGCAGCGAAGTAGAGGAGCAGTAAAAAGAAAACTTTATTGGGAAGCAAAATAATAATTAATCCAGTCTCCCCTGGCATGGTTTTTAGTATGATGGTTCAAGAACAAGAATCTCTGAATATTACTTGACAACAATGTGACCATGTTCATATTGGTTGGATCTAAAAGTAAAAAAAGCATACCGAGTCCAGCTGAACTTTGGAAGAAACTCTGATTTGCATTTGCCAAAATTTTACTGAAAAAATGGAAAATTGTTTTGATCTGTCTTGAACTTTAAAACAACTTAAAAATCTCACCCTTGTGAGAAGACATGCTTTGCCTAAAGCTTCACATTGTTGCTAGTCTTGGGAATTTAACCTTTAAAATTAATAGCAGGAACATTATTTTCAGTGTAATGATTCAATACAGTAATAGGAGCGATATTCACTCATGTGACAGACCTTACTTCTCGCACTCACAGAATTTGTTAATACTAAATTAAATGCACATTTTTGCAATCCATGCAGGACTGGTCTAGTGGTACTTTCGCAGGATTTGCAATAGGAAGACAATTATAATGATGAGGTTTTCAGTGTGACATTGATAAAACTGGAGCTTAGAAGTCTGACTAGGTATCTGCTCACAGACTTCCGTTATCTTCTCCAAAAAATGGCTTTCAGAAATACAGTAGTGATTATAAATCCAGTAGTACAGCTTTTCTGAACAGTCTCCAAGGGCTTAAGGTGATCTCTCACTAACCTCTTACCCTTTTCTCTGAAGTAGTATTTTTTAGAATGGTTTTTATGCGATCATGTCTGTTTTACGTGTTATGTTGTCATTTTGATTTTGATACAAGCCCTTTTTATTCAGCTTCTCAAATACTCTGGGACTCCAGCAATTCAAGTATGACTCTAGGCTCTCAAATTTTTATTATTATATTAGTAATTTTACATTAAAGGGAGTGGCATGTCTCAGCTAGACAGAGCTGTAGCTGTTCTATCATCACATGCCTGCTTACTCACCCACTCTCCCTTCCAAAAATGCTTCTTTTGTCCTCATGTTAATATTCCTGATGTAGAAAGAAACATTTCTGCCTGTGATTGGTGATAAGCCATCATCTCCTTGTGGTCATCAACCCTGGTGCTGGGGTGACCAATAGTGCCTTTGCAAAACCAAGGAAGAACTGTTCAGAAAGGTAACAGCTTATGTGAAGTTGTTGTTTATTTGGATGGCTGTGCCACAGGAATGGAACAGAAACCTTCTGAAACCCGTCTGATTATTGAGATCCTATTTACAGTGCTGCTCCCGCCAGAGGAAAGCTAGGATCAAAAAAGTGGAATGCTAAACAGAACCCTGAGATACTCTTTTGCACATCTGCTCTTGTACTACACTGAAGGAATACTATCAAGTGTTAAATTGATGGTGGAAGAGGTGTAATGACCAGTTCACAAACCCACTTCATTTATTCAGAAGTCACTGATAGAATAGAAATTGTTTTTGAAGTGTTCAATTTCCTCATGCCCCAGGGCATGGCAAGAGGGTGGATACTGTCTCTGGGGAAGACTTTCTTGGCTGAAGCATGATACACAGGATCTAGTAACCTCTAACTAGAGGAATCTCGGAATCTAGTGGCCTTGATGGATATTTAACTAGATGTGTTTCGTTTGAATCCCTGAGCTGTTTCTAATTTGCATCTGCATTTCACGGAGTCTGTATTTGCAAGAAGTAGAATGCTTCCTTGCCTTTGGAGCAGAATGCCAGAGGAAGCTTCTCCTGCCTGTGCTTCAGGGCTGGAAGGCAAAATAATTAGTTCCACACAACTAAGAATAAATCACCCAAGCTGAAACATGATAGTGCCTGACAACTGGTAATGTTGGAAAAAATATTCCAGTAAATCATTATTGACGAGCAAATCGGTGTGCAGAGCAGATGATTCCAATGTAGCCTTGTGTACCTTTCCACTACGGATAGTGTTGCTAACTTAGCCACAGATTGCTGTCTTTACCCTGCAAAATAAGTAAATATGGCAAGAAAAAAGATTGTTAATAATTAAAAATAGTATATACTTTTTATTTTTATTTTTTGAGTTTTTTAGAAGTATGGTACAGTAATACATATATACACACAGAGATACACACACATATATATATGTGTGTGTATATATATATATATGTATTCCTTAGGTTTGTGGAACATTACAGAGGAGATTTATCATCTCTTGAGTATTTCAAGAATAAACAGTGCTCATTCAATCCTTGTGCCTCTCTGTGTTCCACAGGGCTTGGAGATTCCATTAAGGTTTATTTTATCTTTTCTTTGATAGAGAAGAGACCCTATTTTGGTGACCTATTTCATTTTCATCAGTTATTTGAGAATTTGTTCAGAATTGCTTTTTTTTTTGTTAGGAATGTGTTGTGTATTCTTTTTTGAAAGGATTCTCAAACTACTTGCAAGGACATGAGAGCAAATTTCTTCATTAATTAACTATATGGACAGAGTGCAGACCATTTGCTTTCTTCTTCAGATTATTTTATTGTGAGAGCCTGTACTTATTATTTGGAACAGTAGTGCAGATTTAGGAGAAAAATGGAATAAGAGCAATTGATTGTTGAGTGTGATTTCACAGGGAAATTTTGCATTTATTATTACAGAAATATTTCAGTTTTGACCCATTAAGCCAGTTCCAGTTTTCTGTAGTCTAAGGGCCAGGTCCTTCAGTTACCTGACCCTGCAAAAGGCACAGCTGGAGCTACACTGGGGTTTTTAGGTAGTGCCTAGATATGACTTGGAATATTTTGGCATACCTGCTGTTCCCTCAGTGATAACAAACCCCACCATTCATTGTTCCAGACTGAAAACTATGCATGGAGACTGAAAGAGTAGACAGGTTCCCACTTTATACACATCACGTTTTTTGTTTGGGTGTTTTTTAATCCCAGAGGTGCAGCAGCCACCCATAGTGCTGTCATACAGCTGTCATCTTACTCTGGTCACAGCAAACAGTGTGATTGAAACATGAAAATGCACACTGGGCTCGTGCAAATAATGCTGTGCTGCCTTGGTAAGCACCTTAATGCATGCTGAAGCTGAATTATTTAGCTGCCTCTCGTGTGTGGTTTGCTCACAGCAGAAAGCCACTCTGCACTTCCCCTCTGCAGCCAGTCAGAGCCTTTGGCGAGAGAGTTTCTCCTCCAGAAGTAAATACGAGTCTAAGAATAACTCAGCCTTCTTTGTAGTATATTTTCATGGCTGGCTGTCTAAACAGCCAGCCTGTCTAGACAGCTGATGACACTGGGAGCTGCTGAAGTCAAAGGCAGCTACTCTTGGGCATGTTGCCTCCTCGGCAGCCCTGCGTGTGGGCAACAGAACTTTTCAGTCAGAGCTACTGGGGTTCTTTCTGAAGCTCCATGAGCTGCAAGTGTATGCTAACAAGGCATTAAACAACAGATATGAGTGTATAAAAAAGGAATTTTCAATTCTTACAGTTATTTCTGACTGACATGAAATGTCTCTGGTTATGATTTTTTGGTGCTCTTTAATTTTGTTTTGTAATGCATTTGTGTTGTGCTCAAATTCTGTTTTGAGCATAACTCGGAGGCCTAATACTTCTTTTTCTAACAGAAACTAATGACAAAGATAAAGCAATCCCCATGTTCTACCATGTTCAGATGTAATTTCAATAGAGATAGCAAAATAGTAGTGCACGAGTCTGCAGAGCCATTTGTGCTGTAATCACAGAAACTCCATTTTTCCAGGGCTGAAGAATAAAACCTGAGCATAGTTGCTGTAGTTCCAGTAACCAAGCAGCTGCTAACTGGTGAAACAAAAGGCTAGTTAATGCTTTAATTTATCAATATGGATATGGGGCTGGGTAGCCTTTGGGTTGTCTGGTTGCAGTATTTCTTACAAATACTTGTATCTTGCTACAAGTGTTTTGGAGTTGGGTACCTTACATGCCACGTGTCATTCATTAGTTTATGATGTGCATTTGCTGATGCCAGAAGAGCTTGTCAGAAAAACACAAAAAGGAAGTTACTGAGAAGTCTGTATACACTTTACTCTTCTGTTGATAAATTTGTTTTATCAACAGAATATTTGTATTTATTTGTTTGTTCTGTTTTGACAGGTTATCATCATGTTAATGTGTCTGTTTCTTTTGACGTGTATATGCATAAAAGGGGGTTGGCATTAGGTCTTCTCGGTGTATCAAAAGATATATTCAGAACTGATAAATAGATGGAATTTTACACCTACAGAAAACAAGGCTGAGACATCTTCTACCCAGGGAATGGCACTTTGTGATAGTCCATCACATAGCAAGCCACCATGTAAGATGAACAAGCAAATTGCCAGTGTAGCAAAAAATATGATTGTACCAAAGAAAATACTTAAAATAATACTTCTTCACAACTTTTTAATTATCGGGCGCTTTTTTTAGTTTACATATGCAGTAAGGTTTTTGTCAGCTTCTTTCCTTCTTTTATGTGTTTCTTTGTTAATGTGTTGATCATCCTTCTGTGACACAGTGTCCAACATCCTCAGAAATTTGGAATAATAGCCTTTCATTATGTTGCTCTTGTGACTACTGTTTAGACATTCTTGCTCTGAATTTCTTCCTGATAGAAGGAAAGATGACTGTTTCCTTGGTTTTTTGATGGTTTTGGTTACATCACTTGATGTTTTGAGGTAGGATTGTAAGAATTAGGCCTCATTTGCTGTAAGACTAATTTTAACCATTTAACATATCCTAAGATGATTTTGGATGGTTTTGCTTGCCGTTGTCTTAAAACTTACTCTTTTTGTTCAAGATCGAAAATCTTCAAGAACAGTTGAGAGACAAGGAGAAGCAGATGAGCAGCTTGAAGGACCGAGTGAAATCCTTGCAGGCCGACACCACAAACACTGACACTGCCTTGACCACGCTGGAAGAAGCGCTGGCAGAGAAAGTGAGTGCGGGAAGCGCCGGCAGTTCCCTCAGGGGCTGCGGCGCCCTTCCCGACCCTTCCCGGCCCTTCCCGACCATTCCCGGGGTGCGCTTCCAGGGCGCGGCGGCCGCGGCCTCGCCGGCGCGCGGTTCCCGCCAGAGGGCGCTGCAGGACGCGGCAGTGAGGCGGGGGCGGCGGCGTTCCCTGGCTGGAACCGCAGTGATTATCCTGACAAATTGACTCATTTTAATGCTCGGTTTTCGGGAGGTAGCCGGCTCGGAGACAGACTCTCCCATTCTGTTTTGGTGGGACAACTTTTTGGAGTAACTTTATGTATTTTTTTTCGTGATTCCCAGAGAAGCAGGGCTGTAGCTCCTTTAGTCTGACAGATTCTATGAACTATGGTTAAACTTTACCTGAGTTTGGGGAATTTGCTTGCATCCCTTCAGATTCCAAGATAACTAAAACTCCATTGATATCTGGTCACTGAAAAGTTATTTTGTTGACTTTTCTTACTGTATATAAATTCCAGTGTCACATAGGCACTACACCCCTTCTTCTCTGAAGGACCACAGATTTAACTGCACATATTAGAAAAAATAAGATTTAAATAAGCCAGGAAGCAATATGTAATACATCCTGGTCTAGGTTAGTTTTGATAATCAGAACCAGACAAATTGGGTTACATTGTAACAGCACTGTGAACTTTGAGAGATTTTTAATCCCACAGTGTTGAATCCGGTATTCACAGTGCTGGTATTTCACAGCAATGAATCCATAGATTTCTCAAGTTTTCTCCTTCTTGAGGATCTTTACAACTGTAAAGAAAAGAAAATGGCAATACACTCCTTCTCCTCGTTTAAAGTGTGTCAGAAGTGTTGTGATAAGAAGCCTCAGAAGCTGAATTGACTAAGAGGGATTTCCTTCACAGAGTGCTCTCTTTTGTCAGGAAAAGACCATTGAGCGTTTAAAGGAGCAGCGTGACAGAGATGAACGAGAAAAACAGGAAGAGATCGACAACTACAAGAAAGACATTAAGGACCTGAAAGAGAGAGTCAGCATTTTACAAGGAGATCTCACAGAGAAAGAGGTTGACCAGCAACACAAATCTATTGTGATAGAATTATTTGTTTTCTCTGTTTGTGTTACATTTGAGATGAAGAAAACTGTTCCTTTGTAGTAATTGTCCTTCAACAAAGCTGATCTGGTAAAATACATCATTTGAGAATTTGCAAAGCATCAGTGCTTCAGAACCACCTTTTCAGGGATAGCAGCCATCCCCTTGTTTGCAGCAGTTAATCTTATTAGTAGTGACTGACTGATGGTCAATGATGGCATTGACTGGAGCTGTGCTTATAGACAACGGAAGGCTGGGAACAAGCTTGTCCCTGTCTGAATGCAGGGAGGAGAGAGCAGAGGCTGATCAAAAGCTATGAGTGCCAAAAGCATGAGGATAATGTTTGTTCCTTTATGCAAACAACACAGGTAGTTCTTTAGACTCTCAAGCCTTTTTTTGATTAATTAAGTTGATTGTTGGTAATGAGCCAGTTGGCTAGACAAATTACCTTAATTATATGAGAGAAATAAAAATGTTCTCTGTTTCTCTTGTGTACTTACAATCTTTTTTCAAAACTCAGTCAAAGTAAAACAATACAAAAATATGTATCCAAAAAGTACTAAGATTTTGTCTACATGGAAATCAGCATTTGACAGGGAAAAAGAAACACTACAAAAATGGTTTAGAAAGAAAGAAGTTGAGATGTCTTTTGGAGTAAGATGGCATGAATCAGTTTTACCCCATGGAAGCTGTATACAGAAAAGCTTTCAACTCTCCCAGTGGCTAAATCTTCTAACCACATATGATTTTAAGTACAGTTTTACTGAAAACCAGTTTTTCTTAAACATGACTGTCACAGGAGCACAAGTTCCAGTTTACAGAATTGTCCGTCTTTAAAAATTATTTTAAAATTGATTTAGACAAGGTTTTATTTTGATCCTGAAAGCCTGCATTAATTGAGGTGGTCTTAAGTCAGCGACATAAACATCCTGAAAAAATATGTTGGTCTAAATTAGATCCTGAACAAGGATAGGAGGAAAATAAAGACATAATCGAAACTAGCTATTCACTTACTTGATAATTATTTCACATCTTTTAATTTAGACATCATTACTGGATCTTAAGGAACATGCTTCATCATTAGCTTCATCAGGACTGAAAAAGGATTCAAGACTCAAGACATTGGAAATTGCATTAGAACAGAAGAAGGAAGAATGTTTGAAGATGGAAACACAATTGAAGAAGGTAATCTTAGTTCATGTTTATATATGTGTTGTAAGCACACAGTTCTAAACACATTACCCGTGTCTACAAAGAAAACTTTGTAGTTTCCTGTGAATTTCTTCTCAGCGAGAACTGTGAAGGTGTGTCCATGCAAGCCATATTACCAGCTAAGCCTATCAGAAAGTAACTTTCAGACACTTGTGCTAAGTTTGAATTTCACTTACATGCAGTAACAATGCTGTTGGCTTTTTTGTTAACAGGTACTGAGAATTTAAGGTTTAGTCTGCTTCAGTACAGTTCGTAGCAGCAATTGTGCCATTAACTTGATGTAACAGCTAAAAAAATAACAGCTAAACCTTTCACATACCAATTATCAATGCTTATGGGTGTTAGTGTGGTAAATTCAGGTGCATGGTTGGCCCTGCCTGAAGGAAAGCATAAAAACAAATGAAAAGAATATGCCACCAGTGAAGTGTGTGATTTTGAGTCATCAGTTAAGACCTGTTTAGAACTCCTGTTGTGTGGGTGTGAGGTGGGTGTTAATGCACCTGAGAACTGTGTAAATGAAACTCACCATATGCATATCTAGACCCACGTTTGTCCTTTTTCATTCTATCGCACAAAATCAACTGTTCTGTTATTCAGCATCAACACAGCACAGTAGCAAGAAAAGGTAGCTGTACACATTTAATTGATCTCACAGGCTGTTTTCAGTGGGTATTTCAGAAGACCTGAAGGACCCTTTCATTGAAATCTCTGCCATGAATTGCAGTTTCACCCTGTATTACTGGTAATGAGTTGACAAATCTATTGAAGCTAAGATTTGCCAGAGGTTGTTAGAGCATCTTGTCATCCAGAGAAGCTACCTAAATCATTGTCAGGATGGTTTCAGTTCTACAATCAAAAAAATTTGATAGCCTGCCATTACCTATGTGGAATGACTTGTAGTTACTCAAGGAAATATAGTTAACATTCACTTGAATATGTTTTATACCTATAGTAAATTTACATATTTCTTTAATAACCTTTTTTCCAACTGTTTTTAATTTCTCAGTGGGTTTTATTGTAGCTTGCACAGAAGTAAAAAAAATATTTTTAACGGCTTTCACTTTTTAAATGCATTGCAGATATTTATTCAGGCAGTTTGACATTTTCAAGATGGATTAGTTCCTTCTCATCCTTGAAATAATTATGACAGATAATCCAGGTCCATTTTAAAGCTTCTAAAAACTCGATTTTACACATCTGCATTGTTAACAATTGCAAATAATTGCCATAATTAACCTTAAAACTAATGGCTACATAAGAGCATTCAGTTTAAAACTGAATTAGAGGTTCATTCTGTTGAGTTTCATTACATTATCTTAGTGTAGATTTTCATGAGAGATGTGCAGGAAGGAAGTTCTCATGTAGCTCTTACAAGTAAATGGCTAAAAGCTTTGTCTTTTAGGTTGCTTGCCTCAACAGTTTGAATGGAGATGTGTCTAACATTAATGTTCTTTCCCTTGCCTCGTATTCCCAGTGAACAGTTTGAGTACTTTCAGTTAAATCTATTAGCCCTAGAAGTTAAGCTGGCAGAAGAGACTGAACTGGACTACTGTTAAGCCATTAAATAAAAAATAATTGGGTAGTCCTTGCAAGAAACTCATGTTAACCTCCAAATGGTGAGCCTCAGAGAAATCGTGAACCATGCAAGCTTCCACTTTTTCTGTAGAAGGGATTTAACTTTACACTGAACAAAAATACTAACCAAGTGGAGCACAAGGGTGCTGAAGAGTTGTTGATATATTTTTAGTTCCACATCAGTCTCCAGTGTCTCACTTGAAGTATCCGTTTCTTGTTGTTACTATTCCTCTTCTCACTAACACCTATTTTATATTGATCCTCGACTTAGCAACTAAAACTGCAGTGGTTTTCATATTCAGGATTGTTTTTTCAAATAATAATACCATGGTTATGCAAATCTGTTTGCTTAATGTTCTTATTATTCTACAATTTCTGCTTCTGTGCTGAATTGTCATCCTGCTGCCAGCAGGAGATGCAGTGGGAGATTCTGAAGGCTGAAAGCAACTCATAAATCCCTGTTGAGTTTACATGGCCTGGTGTCCTGTCTTCATTTTGGCTGAGATGGAGTCATTAGAGGCAAATCACACACAGGAGGTTCTCTCCCTGTTTCTCTGTCAAGTGCTATTGTGCTCTGTGGTGCTTTTTCTTTTCTTTAGGAAACTCTTTTTCCAAACTTCTATTTTAATGTATTAGTTTTACAGTGAAAAAAGTTTTTCTTTAGTTGTTGTTCTTCAGGATATTCTTTCCCGCTTTTTCTGTCTTGTCTTTCCCAGCCAGTGTACTTTGTTTCATTTTGTTTTTCTAATCTGGGAGAGACCAACTAATATTAGAAGTTTTTCCAGGAAAGATGAGTTGATTTTTGTCCATCTTCATTTCCAGTGCATGGTTTTTCTCCCTATAGATATAATCGTTATTTTTAGGGAGAAGAAAGAGTCCAAAACCATATGTTAACAAACTTCCCCTTGCTGCAGTTCTAGGAACTTTTCATCAGAAAATGTTAGCAGTGATTCCCTGCCAGGAAAATACCTCTAGATTCCACAGACTCACTCAGAGGTTGTTTTTTTTTCTGCTGTGGTGTTCTTTCTTCAAATTCAGGAGGATAGTATCTTTCAAGAAACATAAAAAAAATGACTGAATGAAGTGTTGATCCAAATTCTATCTTTCCCAAGAATTAGCTTGGCTAGTCTAATACAGACTCTGCTGCTTTTTATTTTTGTGAACGTGGATTTCCTCCCACAACTGAAAATATTGCTGATAACATTGGTAGATGAGACTGTTTTTTGTTCTCAGCTGATTTTTTTTTTTTTCAAAGAAGGAGCAATAAATGATGTATTCAACTTAGAATGAAAAGGGCTACCAGGGAAATCAGGATGTCTTGTTACAATAGAAGTAAAAACCCAGCAATTGTGTTCAGCATTCAGATAGTGTCAGTTACTGAATTAGTTTTCTAAACCATTCAGCCGTCTTGAAATTGATTCAAGGGAAGCACTAGGAATGAAAGTCCTTCTCAATCTGTGAAACTCATCTGTAAACCCAAACAAAGAGCTACAATTGAATATGTGGGGGCTGGACAAATCTGTTACACTGAGAAAATCAGGATGAAATTTGGAACTTGCATGAGAGTAACTCTCCATGTTTCTCATGTTCCAAAAGCTGATTAATAATGCATGCTAAAACAACTAATTAAGATTCTGTCGTCTTAGTAAGTTAATGTTGCAATTATTATTTTAAATTCTTTTCTTGTTGCATCTTTTCTTTTTCTCTCTCACACTCTTCCTATCCCAAATTTTCTCCATCTTCTCCTATCTTCTTTCTCCCTTTAGCATCCTGAAGTTTTATTGAGTCATCCATCCAAGCTAGTAAGTTCCCTGGCAATCTGAGAGGCTGTTGCCAGCACATTTAATTTTTTATGTTGCATGTGTATTCCTGTGCTTTTGTAGTGGGGCCTACACAGAGTGTATTGGTGAATTACTTTAGTAGTGGGTATGGATAGCATGGATACAAACAAAAGGCAGTGGGATGTCTGACCAGTTGTGTTCAAAAAAGCTTTCTGAGATGTTTTCACTGTTTGACTGCCTTGGTCTAACTGCATTTTTGTTTGGACAGCTTAATTTTGTGTCAGTGTTTTTGTTCCCTTTGCTGCCAGTGCTTGAAATGTCCTGTAGCTTTTCTGTCATCTCCATTGTCTGTGCATTTTCAGAGCAAGAAGGTAGAATTTCCATGCAAATCAAACTTCTTGCTTGAAAGCGTTTTGTAACACTGGGCACAGCAGCACATTAGAAACAACAACTAAGTTACAGCAAGTGAAAGATTGCTTAGGAACTTGTGTAACCATTAAGCTTGCTGGTACTATGTCAGTTTAATTTTGGATCCTATTTCCAGCCTCCTGTTTGATGTCAAAGAGCACTCCTGTCAAGGAGTGTTTGTATAATAATATCTTGACACGGTAAATTACGTAATCCAAGGTGGTTTTCATCAGAGATTTCTTTTGTGGCTCTGTGCATAAAAAATGGTGTTACAGAACTTTCAGGAGTCTGATACCTGTGTTACTCTTGGCAATGTTCAGGGTAAATATAGTTGTCTATCCTGTCATTGTCTGAGGGTCAGAGAAATGCTGGGGCTTGCAATAGTTCCGTTTCTGTGGCCTCCCATATCAGAAATTATTTAAACCTGGCTAAATTGTGTCAATAAGAAGTTGGGAAAATGAGATACAATACAAAAAGATTGTAGTTGTTGCAAATACAGAAGAAGAATATGGCAGAAGAATTTCTGTCAGGAGAGCACATTCGCTACAAAATCTTTAACAGCGTGCAAACTTTTTGAGACTCATTACTCTGAAGTCAGAAAATAGAAGATATGGGACCAAACTTTGTACTGTATTCTCCAGGATGATATAGCCAACATACAGGATAAGGTACAAGAGGCTTTGTGAAGGCCAGATTAGATGGGGTTTTGAGCAACTTGGTCTAGTGGAAGGTGTCCCTGCCCACAGCAAGGAGATTGGAACGAGATGATCTTTAAGGACCCTTCCAACCCAAACCATCCTATGATTCTGTGATGGCTTTTAACGTTCCATCCTGATGATTGTGCATGACAATGTCAGCATCATCTCATGCAGTGGAAAGCTGGAGAGGTTTTCTCCCTGATATTCTTACACCTAAAAACAATTAAGCCTACCTATTCTACCCCTCCCAGAAAAACTTGTGAAGATAACACTCGTTTTGAAACATTAAATATTCAAAATTTAGGAAATGGCCAATGCCACACTGTGGCGTTTTTCCTTGTGAGGTAATTTGTATAGCATTTCATAACTAAATTGTTATTGTTAGAGTCTTGCTGTTTTCAATATTGCATGACAAATTCTCCAAGAGTGAGCCAGATATATATGATAAAGATGATAATCATCTAGAGAAATTAGATGATAAAATACTTTTTTGATAGTAGGAAAGCACTGAGTGAATAAGGCAGGATGTATTTGCATTTTGCTTTTTCCCCTGAACAACAGGTATAATAACGTATCCTTATTTCCCACTGGTGGTGTTAACAAGTGATTAGTTGTGATTAGCATGATAGAAAGAAAATTGGGGAATTTTCTTTGTTTTAATGTCATGTTGCAGTTCAGAATAAACAAAGTATAGAGCCACACACTGAATATCCAAACACTGGGAGTAAGTGTCTGTTCGTTACTTGAGTCCTGTTGCTGTAAAATAGTGGTAGCCTGTGGTCAGGTGAGTAAGGCCCAGATCAGAGGAGGCGGGTGAGGAGGTTGAAATACACTCACAAAGAGAGATGTCCTGTGGGCATTTCCCTCCTGACTTTCCACACTCTTTGTGTTGGGGTGAATCCTAAGAGAGCAAATTGTTAATGTCTAATGACATCTATGGGAACTTGTATCTTTCTGAAGAGATCACTTGGTTAGGTAATGGAAATTGCCTCTCTGATTTTTCATAAAGGAAATAATTTGTTTAGGAATTGATTCCAACTGAACACTTGCTTACTCAGTGTCAAAAATGTGCAGTTACATGAACAAAGCCTAACTATGTAGAGATGGTTAAAAGACAGCAAATAACTCTCTGAGACAGACTCAAGTTTACAGTACATAGTATATTAGAGAATTTTCCTGAGTCTTTTACTTCCATTACAGCCTTTTTGAAAAGCTTTTTTACAGTTTGTGGTGTGTAGAGCCATTGAACTAAAGGAGGAGAAAGTTCGGTTGTTTTTTAAATTTACAATTTTGTTAAAACTAATAAAGACATGATAGAAGACAGCACAAATGTTTTATCAGTTGAATTTCTGCCTTTGTGGTAGGAAAAGTACAGAAGGTGGGTGAAGTGTTTGTCTTTTGCAGTAAATAATCATAATATATTTTTGTATTTTTGTGTGCATTTACTATTTTTAGGAGATATGAGGCACCCTTGGAGGTAGGAGGGTGGATTAAAATGGGATTTCAGGTTCTTGGGAACTTCTACTTCATGGCCAAAAGTTCTTGGCAACATTAGTATGTGAAATGTTAAACTGAATTTACTGTCTCAATTCATAGGTAAAAGTAGAAAGTGTTTGCTGTGAATTATTTGCTGTTTGATTTAGTTAATATTTTAGGAATATCGATTTGGAATCTTGATCATAATGTTTGGAATTTTTATTTACGTTTTAGAACCTTTAAATTAGATCTGTACTATTGTTTTGTTCCCTGCCTCTGGCACACTTTAAGCTGTGTAAAATTATCTTACCTCTTAAAAAAGAGGTTTTTGGCACAAGAAATATCAACTTAGAAAATTCTTTTTAATGTGTTTTGTCTTCCACTCCTCTCCATCTGTAAATAGTGGTTATTTCTATGAAACATGGGTCATCTTTGTTTTAGTTGTAGAAGTTGGCTTTGTCAGCTGATTTTCTGTGGAAGCAATAGAAGTTATAGTACATTTATTTATTTGAGGAACAATCACTCTTTCTTGTTCTGTGGGTACCTGAAGCAGTCACCCCATCACTTACCACATTCCAGATGGGAAATGATGGCTAAGAGCAGGAAAGCAGAAAGCTGTTAAACCACCTCTCAGTTTATAGTCCCTCTTAAGAACTGTGAGAGCATATCCAGAGTAGTAAACTTAACCTATTCTCAGTCCTACACCACTTAGAATTGAAAACTGAATTCACACTGGCAAAGATTAGTACTGATCAGATGAGCTTTGCTAATAAAAACATAGCTTAAGAGGGTGCTGCTTTCCAGCTAAAATGTGACTGTTTCTTGTGCAGATCAGGGCAGAATGAAATGCGCAAGTTGGGCTGTGCTCTTAAATTCATCTGTTTGATACCACGCAGGAACATAGAGAGCTAATGACAGGGTCAGTAGTAACAATTAAAGTGTTTAAATAGCCTGTAATCAGGTAAACTCAATGGCCTGTGTAGATGAGAAAGTACAGTGTTCCCTTCGCTCTCAACAAGCTGCTTTTAAGGTTTAATTTTTATCATACTTCTTTTATACATTATCACATTTGTTTGTAACTACATTAAAAGACAGCAGATTTGCAAATCCTGTGTCAGGCAGAGATGAAAGTCAAACTTACGGAAATAGACTTCCTATAGTCTCTTAATACAGCAGAAACTCTTGGTGCATTTGTCACTTTATATGTTGATTCTGCTTCAAAAGTTAAATTACTACTTATTTTGGAATTTTTGTACACCTTTGGTGGGCAGGGCAAGTTGTATGTGGCTTTTTTTACTGTGAATATAGGAATTCATTATTTGTGGTTTGCTTTTTGGTTAAAGCAAAAGACCAAGATGAATTATTTTGCACAGTGTTGCATTGGGAAGGTAGCCAATTTCATGTGTTCCAGATCTTCATGTGAGTTTGTGGGAAACCTCTAAATGCATTGGTTTTCTCCCTTATACAATAAATGAATCCAGCAGGATTTTAGATATGGTTGTGAAACACTATTTTGTACAAAACCCACAAAACGGACCAAAGTCACTCAGTCAGTAACTCACAATGCAGGAAGTGGTCTCCAGTTTACACCATATCACATAACGTTCTCTTTGTGTTAGGTTAAAGTATCCATACTTATGTGCATTATATACAAATAACATGTGTTATGTGTCTTAACTAATAATTTATGTTGTGTAAATAGCCCTTTGGTTCTATAAGAACCAGACACACTGACTTGTTGGCTAATTCTCTAGAAAAGAAAATTTATTTCCTCTTCTTAGTAGTGTCTCTTGGGTTGTTGTGGAGATGCTTTTATTAGCAGAGTAAAATAAATCAGGACTGTTCTGACAGTCAAATTGCATTAGGTCTTATAACTTCTTTTGAATTAGTGAGTTTAATAAGCCAGGCTAACAGCCTAACTTTGCTTTCTCTTAAAAGAAGTTTCTTGGTTATCTGATAATGTATTTTGGGTGGCTTTAAAGAGCCTGGAGGAGTATTCGTTAAAACAAACAATTTGAGATGTTGGAAACGTACCTAAAGCCAGTACAGAAGAACTGAGGCTCTGTCTGGTGAAAACCAGACTTAACTCTATACATGGTGTCTCTTAGGAGAATGCAGATGCCCTCAGCAGATGTACAGGTGCCCCCCAAAAAACAGTATTCCCAATTCCCTGTATTTGGGAAGGAAGGATTGGAGGAGTTTTTTGAAATTTAAGGTGTAGTTGAAAAGGAAATTAAATCAAGTATTTCAGATTTCCCGCAGGCTGGAAATCCCAAAAAAGCATTTCAGAAACACCAACCAGCACTCTTTCCAAAGCCAAGTATGTCCCCTGGTGCTTGCAGTTGTTCATGGAGCTGACACACTTGTCAGTCTCACTGCTGCCACGTCCTCCTGGAGTCTGCATCCTCTTGGCAGGGCATTAATTACACTTCCACTTGCTGTGGAGAGCCCTTTCCAAGGGTGTGTAATTCGAAGTGCTTATAGGGCAGTAAGGAATCTGGAAGCACTGACAGCCCTAACTCCAAAAGGCTTCGCAAAGCTTCCGGGCTCACCAGGGATGCACTTGCATCCAGGTCTCAGTCAGAAGCCCAGGAGCAGGATTTTCACTCTTACAGTTCAGTGACACAGGAGTGTCAGGGTTTGACTGAAAGTCACTCAGAAGTAGGGAGCCTTTTAAGTGCTCCTAAATGCATTACCTCGGAAAGGGTTCCGCTCTTCCACAAGTTTTGGTTGTTGGGCTGTCTTGCCAACATCTGCCTGGGGGACCTGGGGAGTGCCAGACGTTTTGTTCTAGGATAAAATATTGTCCAGGTTAATCAGCTTTCTGGAATTCTTGTTTTAGAAAAAAAGAAAGCCAAAACAGCTTAGTATTGACTCTCAGACAAGAGCTGCAGGGCCAAGGCCCTGGAACATGAACCTTTCCTTTGTTTGGGAAACCCAGATCTGTCCCAAGGTCAGTCCCAGTGAAGACAGGCATCAAGACATTCTTCAGTCCGTGAATATTCTGCTCTACAAGTCTCCTGGATTCTACTAGAATGTGGCCTTGGCTTTAAAGAAGCTAATTAAAAACTAGACACTTCAAGGCAAAAATGTTGAGGTCAATGAATGGATATTTTCCTCCAGTCTTATTTTACTGAATAACTAAACAGATTTAGCCAAATGTAATTTTGCTATTTGGTTCCTTGGAAGCAGCAGCTTTCTGCCCTGAGTTTTATACTGCTGCAGTTTTCTCCAATTACCTTTAAAAGCAACAGAGTCCTACACTATCAGATCTAGACTTAGTGTGCTTTGCAGCAGAACATTGGCAGCTTGTAAAACAACTTTCCACAGCTGCACACAGAGGGGAGAAAAGTCTGTAGTCTTATTTTCTGCTGTAGGTTTGTTTCAAGAAGAGCAAGGCCTTGGGTTTTGCAGGCAATCCTGATCAGCAGAATAGCTCCATCAAACTTGCTATTCACTGAAGCAATTTTGAGCAATTCTGAAATAGCTTTAATTGAGATCAAATTGCAGTTCAAGATCCAAGAGCAGAGAGGCAGGGTGAGAGAAGAAGGATACTCCTTTGTCTGCTGGTTTAATTTCCAGCGTGAATACTGCATTCTTCCTGTCTCTTACATGCTTGGGAACTTTTGAATTAATTTTACTAATAAATTAGTGATTTTTGTAATAAACCAAGCCATTAGAAAACAACCCTAAACAATCTCTTCGTCGTGATCATGTTATCCTCAGTCCTCTGATACTCTTGTCCCAATAGCCTGATTTTGAAAAATGTATTTCCTAGATAACTAAGCAAAGATAATTTCAGTAGGTAGCCATACTCATTAACCCTGGTCTGTGTGGCTCACAGAACTAGCAAGGGCTTGAGCACATCAGCACCATCTGTGCAAGTATCTGACACTTTGCATATTGATGTAGTTATTGAAGGCTCTTAACCTGTGATTTCTTTTTCTAGAATATATACGTTAAAGATACCTCAAAAAACTGAATCTATAGTCCTATCCCTGTTTTAGAAGTGTATTTCAGGAACTTTTACACTCACACTTGCTTTTATTTTTCTTTTCTTTCAAAGAAGTTAAACTTTTTTCATATTTCTGCTTCTTTTTTGATTCTGTTTCAGATTAAAAATAATGTGGTTTTTTTAGGCAGAATTTAAAGAAAGTAATTTTTTAAAAAATTTTTCTTTTCCTGCAAAGTATTTCCCCATACTTAAAAGTACAATAGGACTTGCATTTTCCCGTGTAATAATTAATCTTGCCATTTTGAAATAGGTATGTAGATAGCATTTTGGAATTGTCATAGATAAAATTCTGGAGTCATCATAGTACCTGTAAAATACATACATGTGAATGAAGTGGTTTTTTCTTGAACCTTTTTCTTACAGGCTCATGAGGCAACCCTGGAGGCAAGGGCCAGTCCAGAGCTGAGTGACCGCATGCAGCAGCTGGAAAGAGAGGTAACACGGTATCGGGAGGAGTCTGGCAAGGCTCAGGCTGAAGTGGATCGTCTTCTGGAGATCTTGAAGGAGATGGAAAATGAGAAGAATGATAAGGATAAGAAGATAGCAGAACTGGAAAGGTGAGAATGGTATAAAGTTAGGAGAGGAGCAAAAGAGGTGATTAACGTTAGAGACAAGTCATTTTTCTTGTCTTAAAAACCTTAGAGTGCCTGTTTAGAGTTTTTCTATCTTTAGTCCTTTATTGTGCTACATTGTAAAGAAAAGGGTGTCTTATCATGTGCTTTCTTTACCTGGCTGCTTAAAAGTAGGGCTGGTATAGATAGAGCTGGAAGGATAAATAGAGCTGTAAGGGAATGGAGAGGGTAGGAAAAGCTGCTGACATTTTGGTGTGTTTGTAAAACAGCTTGTTGTTTTGATACAATAAATTCCTCAAGGATGGCTCTCACAAAAACAAAGAAGAAAAATGATTTTTAAGACCTTGTAATACTAGTTACTCAGGTTCTTCTGATAATTGACCTCATAACTCTTTGTAGTGGTAGGGACACAGGTAAACTTGGGCCCAAGTGAAGCCTGATGAGCAGATTTGCTTTTGTCCAAGCAAAACTTGATTCAGCACTTTACAGCATTTTTCATCTTTCTCTTGGAGCCAGGAGGCTCAGAGTTTTTTCAAGATTATAATGTCCCAAACAAAAATTACAATTTATTATGGTTTAATTACGTTTGTGTCACAATTGTAAGAAGTAGATCTTGGGAAAGACCTGAATTAGAGTCTGTGTTCTGTCATTTTCTCATCTTGCAGTGAGCCAAGAGCGAACTTCTGGGCAGTAATACCTGTTTGGGGTTTTTTCTTTAGTTTACCATTCCCAATGAAAAATCACTAACTTGGAGCAGCAAAATGGAAATTTGATTATTCCCATTTGCCTTGTGCCAGAATAGTCTTTCTAGTTTCTGTCTTTTCACTATTTAACTACTCTAAAATTTAGTGTCAGGAAGATTAGCTAAATAGAGGACATTTCAGATTGTGCATTCAGTGGTTATTTTTCATGGCTTGCTGATTGTCAAATTATGGGCCCCCCTGAATGATTCGAAAAACTCTTTTCTAAGGAGTCCATTCTCTTTTCCTTGAAATGCACAGAGCTCTGGGACAGTTCAGCTTGCCAGCTGAGTTTCTTCTCTCTCTGTGACTGTAAGCAACATCTGGTTAGTTTTCTTTAAGTTGTTTTATTTAACCAAAATTCTTCCTACCTATGGCACAAGCTGAAACTCCCAAAAGTGAGGATATATTATTTTTAAATGTCTTCCCTTTTTTCTGAATTGATACATTATTGAGCCCTTCGGTACATAATGTAATCAGCAGAACATCCAGGCATGTTGAATGAGTATAGACATGAAAAAGCTGCAAGTCATTTGTCTGTGTGATTTTTTCAATGCTGTTGGGGTCCCTATCTCAGGTGTGACATTCACCATGTCATTCTCTTCAGGGCAGGCAAGTTGACTAGGGATCAGGTACAAGCAGAGAAAGATAGAAGAAAGATTAGGGGGAAGAAATATGTTCATAGTGCCTTAATTATTTCTTCTTTGTGGAGAAGTAACTACTGTTTAGGAAAAGAAAGTCAGAAATATGAATAATTCCTCAGCCTAATTCCTAGAGAGATTGAAACAGCAGGAAAAGAATTTTCTTACATATCCTTTTAATGAAAGCTGATTTTTAATTTACATTAGCATTCAGAAACTTATCACAATTTGACTTGCAGCATCAAACTGAAGAGACACAAGTGGCCTATAAACAAAAAGTTTATAATCTACAAAGGAAAAGTAACAACGAAGAGAAATTAAGATGGGTCTCCTCTTTTTAGATAGAAGCAATTGCACCATCTTCAAAGAGTTAGAAATCAAGCTTTTTCTTCGAAAAGAAGAAAATAGAGATCTGCAAAGCAGTTATTGTTTGTCATGTTACATGGTAGTTTCTTGCCGTTCCAGTCACAGATTAAAGTCTTACTATGAAAGCATAAAACCCCCAAATGACCAGACATCATTCCATAACAATTTGGTAAATACTTTGACTATTCAGTTTTATCCATTCCTTCTTATCACCTGATTTCCAGTCTTAGAAAAAAACTGAGTGGTCCTCTTCTCTTTTTAACTTATCTTTTCTACCAGTACTGGGATAAGACAGAATATGTTTTCTCTTATTTCTAGTAATTAATTTGACTCTGTAAAAGAAAAGAGTGCTTTTGTTATCAAGTGACTGCCAGCAGCTGAGTAAATCAAGGGGGGGGGAGAGAAAAATCTAAGAATATTCATGTTCTGTAACCACTCTAAGTGGAAATAGAAAAGGTCTTCTCCATCTAGAGATCTCATCTAGATATTGTTAGCATGGTGAATTAGCAAAGTATCAACACCTGAAATGATTTTTCAGGTGGAACTGTAATACAATCACAGCACTGAAGCAAGAGATAGAAAGTTCCAGATACTTTATAGTGAGGTTTTGATTAGTAGTTTCTCTTTTTCTGAATAATTGTCAAATTTTCTATTTGACCTTAGTTGTTTTCAACTGCTCCCCCACACCACTATTCCCTGGAAGCTTGCTTCTTTCTTGTGAGTTTTTGCATAAAGCAGAGATCTTATCACACCTATTTAATGTATAGGTTGGTCCTGGTTTTATCTACAATGCTTATTTATAAAATATTCTTTCATGACTGAACTTACATATCCAGGCATGTTACATGCATGTTTTAGAGCTAGAAGAGTCTTGGTTTCCAGGAAAAAATTAGGTAATTTTGCCTTTTAAAAGTCTTTCCTAAACTGTGGTCCATGCAGAGCGAGCTAGAAATTATCTTGACTTCTAATGCTTCTACAGCTGATCAAACTCTGCTGTGCACAGAACCTTAGTGCCTGCAGAAGCAACTGTCAGCAAGCTAAACAGCAAATATTGCTGTGCCTATCAAAAACAGTCAGTAATCCATGTGGAGCAAGATGAGAAGAAATAAGTTGCATTCAGAGAGTAACTGTACTGAAAAAAAAGGGTTTTTTCAAAAGAGAGAGTCTCTCTTCCCTGCAGTTTTCCCTTTTGCTAGTTGTATGTGACAACTAGACTATACGTTGTCAGGGAGAGAGGAATGGTATCACAGTTTCATCCACAGAAGAGATGCATCACCTGTTAGGGAGGTGTGCACAGAGGAACAGAGAGGAGAGACAGTCGGGAGAGGAAGATGAAATAAAAAGCAGGAAACTGTTCTCTCAAGCCTTTTCAATGCAGGCAAAGCTGCCTTGTGTTTAAGTTAACATAAAGAGGGAAATGCTTCCACTCTTCAGTAGCTGTTGCAATTACTGAGTGGGAGACATTGTTTGTCAGCTGTGAATGGGACAAAAGATATTAAAGAAAAAGTGTTAAGTATGGTGCATGCTATGCAAAAGTTTGGAAAATACTCTATAGAGTCGACACAAGGTTGAATGCATGAGCTCATTGGTATATATTCTCTGTGGGGAGGATTTTGCTATTTCTTATGGGAAGGTGGGCCCTAAGTTCACATTTCTTCTTGGGTGAACAGCCCTGTAAGTTTTGTTTCTGTCCCCTTTTGTGGTGGTGTAGAGGGTTTTGTAGCTGTCTGGTTATTCACTTCCTTTGTAACTAACTGTTTGCTTTTTGTATTGCCATTCCATAACCTCCTGTCTCTCTGTAACTTTTCATTTTGTGTTCTGTTTCCTTCCACGCTTTTTCCTCCCACTTGTCCCGTCCCTCCCCGGTCCCCCGAGTTGTGTTGTTCTGTTTTGTCCGGGGGGTGTTTGTGACTGTGCCTTTCCTCAGAAAGCACGGCTCCCGCAAATTGCACCCTCCCTACCAGGTGTCGGTCCCTGCACCGCAACACGTAGGGGGGTTTGTGTGGGACTTCCTGGGAAAGTGAGTGCCCTACAAGGCTTCTGTTTCCTCTGGGCTGGAATGTCGCCGCTGGCTGCCCGGCTGCTGCTGCTGCTGCTGCTGTTTGGGGCTGCTGCAATTCTGCTTTTTTCCGTAGGTCAAACAGGAACTGCTTATGTCAAATACAAGTTCTGGTTGTGACCACAGTCCAAAGGAGGTTTGCTGCTGTTCTCCCTGATTTAAACGTGACAGAAGCTGTTGCTTTTTAATTCTAATTCTCTTGCTGTGTTTTACCTTTGGTTCTAATCTCTGCTGCCAGTTCTGCCTCAACCAGCTAAAACTCAGTGTTTTTCAAGTGTTCTAAAATGTGTCATTGATAGAGGTCAGTATTGACTTATTCTTGAGGTTTATTGTGATGACTATCCTGTAATAAGAAAACAAACAATCAAAAAGTAATGCTCCTTATCTGGGACATGGCCATCACAGCCGTCAGATGGGTAGTTGATACACAGATCTGTTTGTGTACACATACTGTGCAAATAAGAATGGGCTTTGTACTTGAGAGGGGCCAGTAAGTGTATCTGTAGATGTTGCTTCAGAAGTAAGCACTGAGTGAATATATATGGAAGTCCTGGTTCCAGCTACAGGCTTAAAATTGATTTTCATTTGGCATGCTCACTACATAAGATAGGCAGTTCTTGTAAGGACACAGGGCTGTTTTTTTTTTTTTTGCCTGAAGGAAACTTTGCTTTGGGAACAAAGGAGGACAGCACTCAGCTGTGGAATACCAGCAGTCCTGTTAAGGACAGCTGGAATTAGTGGCTATTTTAAGAAAAAGAATTTGGAGAGTTTTCCTGGAAAGAATTTAAGGATGCCCTTTTCAAGAAGAAGCCTTCCAACTTTTGATTTGTAGGAGCCAAAAGGTATACTCCTCATCTTAAATATTTCTTCTCAACAATAAATAAAAGATTAAAAAACATTGGGGGATCTCAAAGGAGTGCTGGAAAATGTGGACAGTAGAATGAAGTATCTTATTTTGTCTGTCTTTAAGACAGATATGTTTGGTTAGTGTTCTGTGAAGGACAGATGGAGAGAGAAATTAGCTGTATTTTCCATCAACTTTACAGTTTCCTTGAATAGTGTAAAGGAAACTGTACTAGTAAATTATGCCCTAAGCTTAAGTCAACAATTTGAAGCTGAAATACTTACTTTAAAACTGCTACTCATATCTTGGAATAATTGTCATTGGTTTTTAAGTTTGTTGTTTCTGTGAATTTTTAAATAATTTTTTAGAGAATTCCTAAGCAAGGACCACATCAATGCATATAAATAATTTAAAGTAAAAGATATGTTGTAATTTAAAGAAATGAAAGAAAGGTGTTTATAAAGTCATAATCATCACCATTAAAGTTAACACTGAGAGATGGTATGGCTATAATTCTGTATGGTCTTAACTCATTATAGTCCTCCAAAAATAAATGGAACTCTGATTCAGGCATTGGAAAACCTGAGACAATTAAATATTATTTTAAAATACTTCAGTCCATTTTGTTGCCATAAAACATAAAAGCAAATCAAATATATTTGTCTTATGATTGCATGGTATCATTACAAGGCAGAATCTGTTGTTGTTGTTGCGTTTTTTCATCCACTTCCCTCAAAAATCTGTATCTTAAGCAAGTATTAAAATTCTAAGGTAAATCACTCAAAATTTAGGATATTCCAAGATTAAGATTGCCTTATAATTTCAATTCACATTTTATGTGAAGTGATACAATCTTTACCCATATATGAACAAATTTTTTCCACATGAATGCTGCCTTTTGTGAAGGACACAGCTGAAATTCTCCCCCAGAATCCCCAGTTAGGTTGAACCTGTCATGGGAAGTAGCAGCACAACGGTTTAATATTTGGCAAGCAACTGAGGACAGGGTTTTGTAATGGAAAGAAGTGGTCAGGCCCATAGTTAGTCCAGCTCCACCTCTGAGCACACGGATCTGTTGAATATTAAGATTTTCGTAATTTCCAAGCTAGGAAAGGAAGAAGTAATTTCTTTCTTCTCAGTCTTGCTTTATCTTCATACAAGATCAGTATTACACCTGAAGTCCCATATCAAGTTTCACAGAGGGAGAACAAAAAACCATTTCATATCAGTACAATGTCTTTAAACAGAGAAGAATAAAAGATGCAGGCACATTTGCTTACAGGTATTTAACTTCAGACTTTTGAAAGTATGCTGACTTTCAGAAAGCAAGTGTCTGCCCTCTGGAAGTCAGCCTTTGTTAAAGTGCCTTAAGATCAACACTCAGACTCACTAATCGCTTTTGAAACCTACATCTAAGGAAAGAAAAGAGAGACACAGAGACACTGCCAGTAATTGCAAATCCATCTGTAGAGAGCACCAGATAAAAACCCCATCACAGTGATTTTATGGTGACTCTTCAATCCACCCTCACCTTTTTCATATAATGGGATATCCTTTTTCGATTTGTTCTTTATTTAGCTGTCCTTTATTTCCCATTCTTTCCCTCTTCCTGTGTTTGTGAGAAACTGAAACTTTGTGATATTGCAGAAACGGCTGTACTAAAACACAAGGTCGAAGAACCCCAATTAGTCCAGCCCCTGACATGGTGAGAGGTCAGGGCTGGTGCGGGCTTTGGCTGAATGAGCTCGCTGTGTTATCCCCTCATTGAACCACCTAAACCTGGTATTATGTCTGTGTTCAAGGAGGCAGGACTGACACTGTTAAACAGAGTGATTCATGTCCATGGAACTGAGTACAGACCAACTCCTTTGTTAAGTTCAGCAGTGGGCTGAAAGCATGGTTTGTCTGCTAATCTAAGACTAAGGATTTGATCTTGGATCCTCCAGGAAGGACCCTGCACTGCAGAAAATACCAGTAATGAGAAGCACTGATTGTGAACTTTTTTGAAGGCTTCTTTACCTGCCGAATTTTCCATAGTGCTGAAGTCCTGCTTGTTTTTATCATTAAATCAAGGTGGTTTTCAAACTCTCCCTATCATGCCTATTGTCTGTAATGAGTATAGGAGTTGTCATTTGCCTTCTACTGTAGCAGTGATGGATTTTATTTAGCAGATATCTCCTAATCCAGCTGTTAGATCAGCAGAGTATAAGAACTGTGATATAATTAAAATAATTATAAATGTGAGGAGAAAGAGTATCACGTAAATAATGAGCCTAGTCTGCATATGAGTTTCATTACCTGCCTTTACTACCTCACTTCAAAAGCTGTTTTGTAGCTTTGTTTCAGTAAATATCTTTGAGCAATATGAGTTTCCATACTCACAAGCTAGTGCTAAAGGAGTAAAAAACTCCACCAAAATTCTGTTTCATACAAACGATATAGTGAAAATAAAAGTGTCAGATCCTGACATTATCTTGGAGTACAGAAAGAACAAAAAGAATATACAGTAATTGCCAGTAAGCCAGTGGAATAGTAATTTTAGTGCTCCATTGTGGCCATCTGTGGCTGGGTTTGTGCTCTTAGATCCACGCATGCATGCGTGCATGGATGCACACACAAACCTTCTGTCTCTGCCTCTCCATCTCTTCCCTATCCCTCTAAATACCAACCTAGAAAAAAGCAAAAGACCAGCCATCATTCTTTTTGTCAAGAAAATGTGTGAAAAGTGGTAAACATAAATAGCCTTTCTGCTTTGACAGACACAAGGCAGATCAAATGCCTATTGTTCCCTGTCAGACTGCTTTGAAGGAATGACAGAGTAATAAATACACACAAATCATTCACTGTCAAACAAGTGGAATTCAAAGGTTGACTGAAAATCATTACATAAACTACATCCGAAGTACATCTGAGACAAATGAGGCAGGCTTATTTTGCTCCCTACAATATACAAGCATGTGGAAAAAATTGTAACTGGAATATCCAACAGCTTTCAAAATAGATATTTCTTAATTACAATGCTTAAGCATTCGCATCTCTTTTTTTTGATCTTCACCCAGTGATCAGATTTAAGTTGGCTCTATCTTTAAAATTATCGGGATGGTATTTTAGAAGAAAATGGGTTTCTCTGAGACTGCCAGTTGGCATTACAATTGTCTTGTCTCCCTGTGTGACTGTTGCATCGGAGTACACAGTTATTGGGGCTGGGCAGGAACGCTGCTGCTGGATCTTGTAAGGAATGCTGCAAGTGTGTGTTCTTGCTCGAAGGGAAAGTGCAAACTGAAAATTGTGATTTTGCTCTGTAATGAGCATGTCTCGGTATGTATCTGATCCTGCTTGCTTGGGGCTGCTGCCTGGGGCAGATGCTTGCTGTGCTCCTCTGTTCAATTTCACTGATGTAGCCCATGAACTGAGGCTTCACCTCCAGTCCATGGTAGATCTCCATTTACTTCCTAATGGCTGACAATTTCAGGTGTCTGCCTTGGTTTTAGTTTGAGTGATAGCACACTTGCAGATTTTTTTTCTAGTTTTAGTGTGCTTTCAGACATAGTCCTTATTTTTGTTCGGATAAATATTACGGTTATTCTAAAAATCCACACTTCTAAAAAATATTTTTTACCTCTGTAATAAAAACTTGGAAAAGGAGCTAGCAATTACACAAAATGTATTTTTCTTTGAAAGAAAGAATTATTCCATAACAAAATGGAGATGTAGCAATAACTATTCTCTGTGTAAAACCCATGCAGCTGGTTAAACAATACTTCTGTAGCACATAGAAATTGCAAATGACCTCAGCATAGTGTTCTACATACTGTTTTGCCTTCATCCTGTGCCAGAAAAAGATGCTACCTTTAATAACAGTTGGAAGAACTGTATGGCTCATTTAAATTCTACGGGTCTGTTCTGAGTTGTAGCCTGTATGTTTTTCACTGTTAAATTGAAGAAATAATATCACATCATTACAACACAACCAGGAATTGCAAAGAATCCCTGAAACACAAAATGAGAAGCCCTAAATTTTTCCCTATACCTTATTTATTCCCATATTTAACCAAGTGTTTGTTTTCACATTTTTGTTCCCTTTTGTTAAATTTGTTTGTAGTCTTGGATTTCAGTCAGAATTGTTACTTACACATTTTTCTGTATGAATTAACCAAGGCTTTTGGAACATTTTAAGTTACTTCAAGATCAAACGCTGAGATGTGGTATTTGGCATTTTACAAGTCTCATCTTTCCCCAAATCCCCAAATAATACAGCCTTTTACAACAGCTGTCCTTGAAGAGCTTGATTTGAAGAATGTTGGTTCAGAAGCCAAAGCAAAGTACCTTTGCACTACTTAATCTGTTACAGACCAACAACAGCTGCTTGTACAAATTCAATACCCTACACGGTTGATAGTAAAATTTTTGCCATAAATAAGGACTTCAAATTTCATTTATGTACCTCCATATACCAAGAGTAATAAAGAATATAGCAGTTAGCCTATCCTATAGAAATATTTTTATCCAGCCCATATCCTGCCTTTTTAGAGTGAAATTTTGCCATGGGAAAAGTACAACATAAAGCCAAATTGCTATTTTGGACAGAAGGACATTTCCTTTGCCTCTCTTCTATTGACTGAAAATCATCAAAATTAAAACCAGATTGAAAAGATCTGCATTTATGTTTCCTTGTTGACTTACCTTGCTGTTATCAGTGAAATTGACAGCAGATGCCTATGAAAGACACTGGAGACATTTGGAAAAAAAAGAAAAGCAATAATGAACCTATGGGACCTCATGTTATACTGGGGACTCCAGCATTTTGTCTTGGTCAGTTCTGCTGTTGAACAGTGTTGGAGAGAACTGTCAAAAATATACCTGTTTGGTCATTATTGTTTTTAGATTGCACCTTATACAGGAGAATTATACAGCAGGAAGAAGAGGCAGCTGCTTTTTCTGTTTCTCTTTGGAAGGGGTGACTTCAATGTCAAAATTAAGAAAGATGAGGTTTTAGCTTTGACAAGTCTTCAGGTCTTGAGGACTTTACTCCATGCTTGGGGTTTTTCTTCTTTCTCTTTAGTCTGTTTAGACAAGTTGGGATCGTCTGCAGGAAAATTGAGTGTCCTGCTCATGGAGAGAAAATAAGCCCCTAGAAGATGTCATAAAGGAAGACATTAGGTTTCATCTCAGATAGTCAAACTCTGTATTTTCAAAATGTTTGTTAGAATTCTGGAAGAAGGGTACTTGCTAATGATGTGATGTAAATCTGGAGTTTTCTTGTAAGATGGCTTATTTTCTTTTTCCAAGAACTGTTACATATTGGAGACTATTTGCTCTACAGAAAGTTGCCTCTAATTGAAATGGTGTAATCTAATCTAAAGGTCCTTTTTCCTCTTATTTCTTTTTCTTGGTTTTTTTTGGTTTTTTTTTTTTAATTAGATGTCTATAAAACATGCAGCTCTGTGTTTGTGAATGATTGTGTGTCTGTGTGTCATTACCTGATTTATATCTGCTTGTTTTGTCCTTTATTCTTGAACTGCTTTATCTCTGGACTCTGTTTTCACAAACTCTAACTCTTTCTCTTTCGCATCTCCTTCCTGGATTTGCTGCTTCCTTCAGCCTCACATCAAGGTCAGTATTCACTTTTAAAAGGGTGTTTATAAAACTGTCTATTCAGCTAAAATTGAGATCTTACAGAAGATTGCACATCAAATTACATGATTGCAAAATAAAAGATCAGAGATTTGGTTACGTCTGTGTAGGAGGATGGGTTGAATAGGGTGCATGTTTAGAAGGAAAGAATTTTTATCAAACCATTGTAAATCAATGCTGCTGTGCACTGGGAAGAAGGGGAAAGACTAACCAATGAAGTTTTTAAAGGGAAAAAACTACAGTAACAGGAAGCTGAAGCAAGACAGTTTAAATATTACTGGTTTTATCTGTTACTTTAAGAAGAGAAGAGATTGGCCATTAGCCATGTTCCCTAATACATACACATGCTGTGGGGTGCAAAAGTAGTTCCTTTGAAATACTAGTCATACAACTTTAACTGCTGGATCTTTATCATTGCATCTGTGCCTGAAACCTTACAGTGATGTTGCAGAACTACTTTTGGTGCAGTTTGAATGTGCTGTGCTGTCAGAAAGAACTGAGGACTGAGGGTTAAAGATAAGTGAATTAGGAAGAGGATGAATTTGTTGAAAACACAAAGTGATAAACCACTGAAGAAAGCCTACCAAGAGACAATATGTTTTGAGTCTTTCAGCCATGGCTCATTTTTCTGTTTTCATATTTTAAAAGCAGTTGCTAACCATAGATTTTGGGATTTCAGCAGAGTAGCTCAGAGTAAACATCTATGGCCTAAATAATACAAGTAAGAATACTTTATCAAATGACTCTCATTTGCCTTTGAAAGCTCTGAAACCATGTTGGATTTTAGTCTTTGCTGGTAAAGTCTGTTTGGTAGAAAGCATCTGTGACTCCTGGAGAAGGAATGATCATAATTGTTTCAGGCAGTCTTTGCCCAGAAAGCCACTACTTAATGACTAAAATTCTGAGTTATCAACCAACATCCGACTTTGCCGTTCATGATTAGCACTGAAGAATGTGGTGGTGACTGGAATCCCCCGGTGCTATGATGCTGCTGATGCCTTTAAATTGTGTCAGCGTCGTGACCTTGGTTTGGCACAGGCATTGCACTTGTGGCCCTGGGTGCGTGTTTTTCTTCCTCCCAGAAACTGGAAAAAGATTGGAAGTTTATCATGTTGTTGTTGTCCATCAATACCTTCCGTATTCAGTGTGTCATACTGGCCTACTTGTAATTACTGGGGAGAGGAGTCTGGCCTTGAATGACCCCCTTCAGGTCCCAAAAAACACAACTGCCAGGAAGCTTTTTCCGCCCTGTGAGCATTCTCCTCTGAAATAACCACGCTGTCTTTTGCTGCATGAGCAGGACTCTGTGGGGCAGTCTGTATTTGCCTGTTACCACCGTGAGTGGAGCTTGGTGTGCTTTGGCTGACGAAGTCCTAGATGTTATGGAATCCAGCTGTCAAAGCTGTTTCGACTTTGATCCATATGGCTGTAAGGTTTTATCAATACCTATGCCTATGCTGGAATTAATGATAAGAGGGGAAAAAATTTTAGGGTGCTGTTTGATTGTGGTCTTTCTAAGACCTGGCTTTCTAAGACCTATGCTTTCTCTTTTCACAGGCAATGTAACCATAACTTTTATTTCTCACATTTAGAGCATATTTTAAAATTTGGCTAGAGAAGATATGGCCGTGATTCGAGGTGACCAAGTGTTAGGAACTTGGAAGAGTTTTCTGCTAAGATGTTAAAGAGATTGTCCGTTCTGTCCTCATAGTTTCTTAGTTGGTTTATTGATTTTTTTTTTTTGGTATTACTTTTTTCCATTTTTAAAATTATTATGATTAGTTGCTGAGGTTTTCATTTATTTGTTAAAATGAATCAAGAGTGTAAGGAAATAGGTGGAATGACTGCTCTTGGAACTATGAAATCTCTGCTGGCCAGAAACAAAATAAAAAGATTCTCCTCAGGGCATACAGGAAAATTACAGTGGTTGAAGTACACTAGTTTCTTTCCTAAGCATTTCAGAGTTTGCCTAATTACCATTGACTGCAACATATGAAGAAATAGCTGTTCTGTGAAGTTACATTCTACCTTCGAAGCTACTATGGGCATAACTTCATTTTTCTCTGAATGATGTAAAGCAATTTTTTCAGACATCCAAGCAAATGTGTCTCCTGGAAAAGAACTGAATATGTAAAAAATATATTAGGTATGTCTGTCTTCTAACCGGAAGAAATACTGTGAATTATTTCTGTTCCCATCAAGAACAGCTTTGCTTACAGTAATCAGTGCAATACCTCTGAATTCTTTGATCTGTCCATTAAGCTTTCATCGTCTCTCTCCTGTTGACAAACTCAGTGAATCAGAATAGAACCGTGTAATCCACATCACTGTTGCTGTTGTGACATGTACTTACTGCTCAGAAGTCTTAAGGATCTAGAGTGGATGTCATGCTGATTCATAGTAAATAAAATTGTCTTGGAAAGCATGGGGATTAAAGCAATTTTCCATAAGAAGTTTTTTTGCTAAGCATCTCTGCTGATGACAGCTTCACATAAAGAACTCCCCAATGCTGGCTGAGTTCAAGAGTAACAAGCCAAATAACACTATACTGATGTCATTACCTGCAGCAGTGAAAAAAATTAGAAAAACTACCATAAAATCATATGCTCCAGTTCTTCTAAGATGTTCTTCTGAATACGTGTCACGAAAGTTGAGATAGATAAAGATAAAAAGACTGACATCAGGTGCTCTAATGAGCAACTGCATGTTTTTCAAGGGAAGAATGAGCTATATTGATAAAGCAAAAGTAAGATTTCCAGCCTCAAACTAGGTAACAAGCAGCTTAACTGGACAGGAGCTATCCCACAGGAGGCTTGCCTTCCAGTGTTCTGCTTTCTACTGTCAGATTTTCTGTTAGTTTAGATCACATAATTAATTGTACTGTCTGTCATATTTTAAAGCCAGTAATCCAGTTCTTAAAAGAAAGTTTTCTGGATTTTTTGCTATACCAAAGAGAATTTGATGCTCTAGGAAGTAATAATGAAATACTGTAAACCTTATTTCCACAAGCAAAGTGGCTTGGTGATTAGATGAGTACAGGCTGGTGGCATGAATCCAGATAAAAGTCTGCTAAGAGTGTCCATGTAAAATTAAATGTCAGTGTAGCAACTCAAGTGTAGCCTTATAAAATCAAAGTAAAAACAAAATACTAAATCTGAGGGGATTATTTCAGTTCTTTTTCCAGAGTCCTAAATGTATATTAAACAGAACATGTCTAACCACCGAAGAAATGTTTGAAATGTCATCCTTCTGTAAGAAAATAGCAGATAATATTGCTTTAAAAGTTCAGCAAGTACCGGAAACTCAGAGTGGTATTCAATAAGTCTTTTAAGAAACCCAAAACAAAACAGCACAGTACTTAAGTGACAGGCATGTAGTCTGTGGTACCTGTGGGCTTTTCACTGTGCTGGAAATACCTTTGCACACTGACTCACGTGCTGCACCTCCAGGAAGCCGTGGATCTGAGGACTGACAAAGTGCCAGCGTGGTCAGGAGAAATGTCGCTGGAAATGTGGCTGGCTCTTTAGTTTCATACCTTCAGAAGACTCCAGGTCTTCACTGTGCCACAATGTTGGTCATTAACCATGTCAGGAAGTGATAAAAATTTCAAGTGTGTTGAGTCAGCAGTGGTTTTAGCTCAGCAGAGACAGAAACATTGTCTTCAAAGAAGTTTCCATTTAAATTTCCTTGGCTGTCTCCAGAAAATAGCAATCTGTAGTAGTTGTTTTCTATTCAATATATGTTTCCTGTAATTCTACTTAGAGCAAAAATGGCTTTGTGGAATTATTTACACTAAAAAGTACTCTTCTTTTAAGAGTTGTCTGATCCTTGTGAGTGAGGAGAACTAAGGCATCTTAGAGATGATAGTGGGAAAAGGAAGAAATGAAGGCATCAGGCCTGGTTATGAGGGTTGGGTGGTAATGAGGTCACAAAATAGAACTGTGGTTTTCCTTAAAACAAGTCACTGGCTTAGCCTTTCAGATTTGCTTCAGGTATAGTGATTGTCAGAACTTTCCTCTGTTCAAAGTGGAATCTGTACCTTTTCTGTTAAAAGTCCTCTTTTCTTGCCTCATTTGACTGCATCTTAAATAAGCAAAATTATTCACAGCTGTACATCATCTCAGAATTCTCAGTTCCCTGCAGTCTCACATGATCTGATTTATTTCCTACTACCTGCTGAAATTAATTTAATTATGTGAAACAATGAGTTGTTTTTCTCTTTGTGTTATTCCTTTGTTTTCAGCACAGATATTCACAAAGTATGCAGGTTTCCAGTGGGATTTTGAACTGAGGTAGCATTAGAAAGACAAGTGACATGGCATTAGGGAGGATTTTCATGTGTCACAGTATGCTGTGAATTTTGAAGAGGTTTGAGTCAAATGCTCTGAGAGAGAAATCCTTCACAATTTTTTCAGATATAACAAAAAGGTGGGGTTTTTACCATATTATTTGAAACATTGAAAGACAACCTTATTTTTAGAAGACATTTTAAGATGTCTGTATCTTCCCATATCCCAAAGTTAACAAATTACATAGCATGTCGTCATCAGAAGATTAAATGGAATGATAACTCAAACTTCATGCAACATTAAACATTTTGACTAACCCATATGTGTCACATCACATTTAGTCAAAGGAATAAAATCTGAAGATTATTCTTCCTCTTTAATGGCTAGCTTCTGTGCACAATTTTATCCCCCCGAGTGGCTAGATTTTTATTTCTATTAAAATTCTAAAAGGCAGGCAGTGAATGTGTATAGCTATGGTAAAATAGTCTTGGTGCAAACAGTTCCATAAGTGACAGTACCACAAGCTTTAGCAGGCCTGGACTCAGCAATAGTGCAGTAGTTACAGAGAATGCAGTTGGGCAGGACTTTTTAAAAAGTTGCTGAAAAGGATCGGCTCAGTTGCTGCTTTTCCTGCTTTTTTACTCTCAAGGACTCCTTTCAGACCCCTGAACATAATGGTAAAGTGTGCAAGAGTGATGCATTACCCACAGGATTGGTACACCTAGTTGCAGGGCATTTAAACAAATTAGAAATATGCATGTTGATAGAATTGGATCAGATAAACATGGGGTTGCTGAGGGAGCCAGCTGATGTCATAGCAAGGATTTTTTCTATCATCTTCAAAGGCTTTGCCTGTCAGGGAAGGTTCCCTTTGACTGGCAAACATCACGCCCATCTTCAGGAGGGATGAGAAGGAGGATCTGGGGACTTGCAGGCCAGTCAGTGTAACTTCATGTGCTGGGAAGTTTTTGGAGCAGATCCTCCTCAAATTCACCTCCAAGAACCTGAAGGAAAAGAAGGTGATAGGGAACAGCCAGTATTGGATTTACAGGGACAAATCATGCCTGACCAACCTGATTGCCTTCCGTGATGAGATGACTGGCTCAGAGCAGAATCAGCAGTGTTCAATGTCTTTTTAGTGGTGTGGATGATGACACAAAATACACCTCCAAAATTTCTAGAGAAGACAGAGTCAGACTTTTCTCAGACATGTTCAGTAAAAGGTTGAGAGGCAACAGACACAAATTGCAGCTTGTTCCAATATAAGTCCCACTGAGATAATTGACAGAAAAACAGTGATCAGTTGGGTACTGATACATTGCCCAGGGAGGCTGAGGAGCCCTCAACACTGGAGATAATCAAAACTCATCTGAACAAAGCTAGGAGCAACCTGCTCTAATTTGGCCTTGTTTTGAGTAAGGTATTGAACCGGGTGATCCTCAGCCATCCCTCCAAACAGAATTACTCGATTATTTTGACATTTTATGGTAAGTTAGTATGTATTCTTGGACAAGATCTACAGTTTTTGTATCCTTTTGGTAAGAATTTCTACATAATAGTGACCTGATAAAACAAGGTAAACAAAAATGGTCTTGTTATTTCATAGCACTGTACAGCTGTAAGAAAAGAAAGAAAAATTGGGGGAGGGTGGGGGGGAGAAGGGTCCATTGCACTTTTACTTCCTGCAGATTTCTCCATGTGTTCTCAGTTTTCAAACAATTTTGACAAGAATTTTTGCTTTCTGGAATACAGTATCACTGTGATATAGGTCAGAGTGGTATTAGTAGGTTTGTCTAGTAGTTCACTCAGACATTTTTCTTTCATTATTTTTAATACTGCTCTCCCCTTCTTCCCCATCCCTAAACACAGATACTCTCAAACTTCATTGCTGTTAATAGAATCAGAGAAGATAAAATTGGAAATTCTGTTTCACAAATTTTTTGTATGTTCTCTGTAAGCTTTTCTTGCTGGTGAGAGCTTAGACTGGGACAGTGACCTTTAATCTGACAGGGAGGGGATTCACTGTTTCGCCTCTGTAGTTACCAGGTTTGCTCTTATGTCTTGTCACGGGGGCTGAAAGAACCATTTTCCATTTGCAGTTTTCACAATCCCTTTTTGTCACATCCTTTATCTTGCTCAGGCTCTGGGCAAATAGAATAGAGCATAGTTGACCCTGCATTTTCTTCTCAGCTCACTTGTTGAGGCAGCATTTTTCTGCTGTGAGATTTTCAGCTGGCTGGGAAGTTACTCGTTGTGTGTTGAGTCTGCGCCAGTGCCTGAACTGGAACCTTTTGTTCTTGTGTCACTTGTGAAGTTCAAGTTCCATTTCTGACCTGCACACAAGGTGTGCCTCAGATGAGGGCATTCGATCGTGATTCAGATGTGCCTTTCACTACTTTACTGATCAATCGAGAGCATTACTTCACTGGCCACTTAGCAAATATTTTCCATCCTCATTCCTGTGAAACCAGCTTCCCTAACAGGCTTATGCATCATCTCTGCAAATATTTCCTCATCTTTTGGATGAAAAATACATTAGATAAGCATAGATATTTATTACAGTTATACGGTTTATAGATTCAGTGAACAGTTCTACCACTATCAGTTGATTAATTTGAAATCATTCTTAATCACTTTACTGTAAAATAAAAACAAAATTTCTTATCCATGAAATCCCAAGTAGGCCATTAGAGATACTGCAAAATAAAAAACATGCTTAACATTCTTAGGCTAAAATTAAATTAGAAAGCTCTTTTTCCCCCCTTTCCCATTCTCTTCTGTGGCGCTCTTCCATTTCATTGTTCTCGCAGGGTGGTGTTTTCAAGTATTCCCTTTTTCTGCATAACATGTTCTTCATCTGAGAACAATAGAGGGCCCTTTCACACTGGAATATGTCAGCTTTTCTAGATAGTCTTCTTGACATACCCCAGGCAATTCAGACAGATTTAATCAAGCTCTCAGTAACTTACTTAATTTCCTGCTTATCCAGCAGATAGGCCATTCTTCTTAATTAAAAGAAATGGGGTATTTTCACTTCCTTGGAGAACAAAATGTTTCCAGTTGTCACTTTCTTTTCATGGCTGAGTAATTAACTCCCATCTCCATGGGGTAAAGTGCCTCCTATCCCTTTAGTGACCAGCACACTCTGTTCAATGTGAAGTGCTTTTACAGGAACATTCCTATGGACCAATTTGATAGAAATTGGGATGAAGCATGTTGGTAGTTTTGGGGTGGCCGTGGGGTTGGAATTATTCAGTTCCAGCATCCTTCCTTCAAGCATTTTGGAATGAACTTTACCATTACAAGTAACTTAATTCTTTTTATACAAAACCAGAAGTGAGCAAGAATTACAAACCTGAGTTGCAAAATGCTCCCTGTAAATGCACAAAAGCTTAGTTTCATCCTAGGAATTACAGCTGCCAGCAAGTGACAGTTGCCATGCTGGACTGCTCAGGGCCAGCTTTGACAATGAAAGCAAAAGGTGCCAACCCAACAGAAAAGTGAGGCTCCTTTCCTACTAGTTCCTCCTCTCCTGTATTGCTCAGCCCTAGGTTTTTTAGTGTCCTGAGTGCTTCCTGCCGTGTTTAAAGAAGTCCCACATGCTTGGAACTAAAAGAGAGGTGACCTAATGCAACTTTACCCTACCAGTATCTGTAAGGATAAGGACTCTTGCTTTACTTCAGTGGGTATGCTGTACCTTTGAGCATGCATTCTTTTGGGAGCACCAATATTGTGTTCATCCCTGGATCTTTCCCTAAGCTTGCCTTACTCTGTAATAGTCTGCATTATATTTTCACTTTAGTTCCTTTAGTCTGCAGTTTTTTAAAACAAGTGTATTCTGAGTTTCCTGATGGTAGGACAGGTTGCCCCTGAATTTCTCAGGTAATTGTACCAAATGCATTAATGTTCTCAACTTAAAACCAACTACTAGATAGATAGACACATTCACTTTTCAGTGTGTAATTTTTCACTTTTATAAATCAATCAGCAGAATATGTTAGCAATTTCACTTAGTAATAAACAGCTTAGAAATAGGTTTTTAAATTACTAGCTCCTTGCAATATATGTAAAATACATAAGAGCGAACACATTTTCAGTGTTTAGGATGTCGGCATATTTTAAAGGATTGATACCTCAAATCAGTTTGAATTGTCTTTTCTTTTAGCACTTGGTCCTCTCGCTCATTTTTTTTTCTTTTTATCATTTACTTTAAAGCCATCCTGTATGGAAGAAAAATGGGAGAAAGCATTAAATGAAGTTCATAGTAAAAACTTTATTAGGATACTGCAAAATGACACTTCATACTGGAAAAGTGGCCACTGACTTGGAATGTGAAAATAATGGATTTTCCTGTTGTATTTGGAGTAGAACACTTACATAGAACTGCAACATTTAATGTAATTTCTTCTTAAAGGAAATATTTCATGATTATGTGTCCCAGTCAAAGGGACTGTTCCCCACAGCATAAGCAATAGGGAGAGCTTTTGTAGGCACCATGCAGTGGCATTATACAAAGGTTCTCAGAGAAATGCAAATAGCTGTGGGTTTTCTCTCCTTAGTTCATGACATGCCTACTTCCCTTTCTTGTATCTTCTGCTTTCAGCACAGATTTCCCATTTTAGTATGGAATATGCAGATGTGCGCTCAGAGAGTGGGGGCATGGTGCATGGTTTCTGACGGTTTGTTTCCTTTGACTGCTTATTTCCATGTTCTTTCTTAGTGTGCTTGGATCACGTGAACAAATGACAGCTGAAATACAGCTGAAGGAGTCTGCTTTCTGTTTTTAAGGGCTTCAAACTTCAGACATTATTGTAACTTGGGTAAAAACCTTACACTGCAAGCAAAAGCCAAACATTTGGAAGATTATTCTAAAGTTAAATAGAAGGGGTAAACACATGCTATTCCAAATTTCGGGAGCAGGTATGAATTCCTAGTTCTTTTTCATTAGGGGTGTAATTTTCCCCATGTCCATTTTTATCTCTGTATCTTTTTTTTAATAGATATAAATACCTCTTACTTGTTAGCCAATATCTGCGAGGAAATTCTAATTTTGAGCCATAGTGAGTTTGATTTAAAGCTGCATGGCTTTTAAATTTTTTAATTAGTTTAAAGGGTCTGTATGCTGTTAATTTCTTCCTTACACCAGTCTGCACAAGCAGAAAGCGATCAATAAGAAGAAACCAAACACCACCTTCAAGGGGATTTCATTTGTTTTCTTCAAAATTCCAGAGAGGAAGGATTATGTTGAGTGTTTCCTTCTGCATCTTGGAATAGTTGTTTCTTGAATTAGAGGTAGAGAAATTTTATGTCTAAGTACAAAGGGACTGGAAAGCTCCTCTTGTCTTTCTGTATCCTGTTTTGACCACAGCCTCATTAATATGACTTTGATTTTCAACACCATTTATGTCTCTCAACCTCCAATTTATGCCTTCATATTAAAAGATAGATGATTTATAGACAATATATTGTATTTGTGTTAGTAATAGTCTCCTTGACAGCAAAGGCTGTTGTTTGTTGCTATTTCCTAATGATTAGGAGTGTTTCTCAATTGCTTGGAAAATCAGTGACGTCCTGCATCAAGGCAGTGGCCCTGACAGGGGAATCAGCTCAATTAAAATCTTAATTTTGCCTCATTTGTCTCAAGGTCACCAAATAAAAAGTAGTTCAATGGAGTAGTGTAATTGTCTAGATAAAGAATTTATCTTTCTGAGTACACATTCCAAACTAGAGCTAATTTAATTAACCAACCTTATGATCTCTGAGGCTATCAGAGTATATTTCAGATATCTGGCACATGGGGCATCTTGTAGCTGGAGGTTTTTTTTTTAATGTGCTCCTTCATAATAATGTTAAAAATTAAAGTATGTATTCATAATACTCATGGACATACTTGTTCTGTATCAGATCCACGTGCTGTGGAATGGTAGAAATCCCTTCTCAAATGCGTAAGGCAGGAACCTTGTGCCTGGCTCACCAGGGCTGTTAGAGAAAGCTCCAATGAAGAGAGACTCATAAATGTTGCTTTTCAACACTCACTGAGTTCTCCGGAACCCCAGTGGTGTTCACTTGCAGAATATTCCTGGCTGTGTTCTCCTGTGTGCCAGACTGAAAATACAGTGTTACAGCTGTGTCAGAGGAGGAGGGACTAAACTATCTGCGCTGTTCAGACCGGCTGTGCAGCCCTGTGTGTGGGATATTTATTACAAATAGTGCTGCTGTCCCCCACTTGCCAGGCAGTCAAAAGTCTGTAACAAATCATCTCAGTAGGCACTCTTTGTACTAACCTGATGTGGACTGTCAAGCCAGTGATTCAGAATTTATTTCAGGAGAGGAGATACCTCTTAATAAATGTTTGCTAAGCACCCGAAAGAAATGTGCCAGACATGCTGTTCTGAGAGTCATTGTGGTCTGTATTCGCTACCAGAAGCTGGTCTCACCAGTGGATTCCAAAATAGAGCTGTGTCCCTCCCATCTCAGATTCTCATGGTAATAGAGATGCTGTAGCAAGGTACAGTTTGATGAGTGTGATAACAGGACTTTTCAATCAACCCCATCCTTTTGGATACTTTTCCCAGTATAGTCTCTGGGAATGGCCGGCTTTGGATCAGATTTCGTACAGCTTCTTTGTAGCTAACAGAGTAAACACTTTTCAGTTCACATCTGTGTAGAGAATCTTTTAGAAAGATTTTTCTTGAAAACAATTTTTGTTTTAAGTAGATAAGATAAATTATATCAGATTTTTCTTTGGGCATCTCAGTGACATAAAATCATTGGGTTTTTAGCCCTGAAATGGACAGGTTTACATTATTTCAGAATGGTCCTGATAGCATCATTTCCTTACATCTTTCCCTAAGAGCAAGACTGAATGTTCTTGTGCATGTCTATCTTTTCATCAGAAATCCTCCTCCACTGAGTTACTACATCCTTTGTGCTTTTGTCTTTGTCCTTGGCAACTGCTTGATTTAATACTTTTTGCTGAAGACTGGATTTTCAGTAATTGTCACCTTAAATGTGTGAGACATATCTTGATTCTTTAACATACGGTTATCAAGGTGACAGAATAATAATGCTCAACTGTTATCCCAAATTCCTTCAAATTTTTAGAGAGGACTTTTCTCTCTTCATAGCTTGTTTACATATGGATAGATGTTTTAAGCTACTCTAGCATGGTTCTTAAATGCTTTGCTTTTAAAATTTTCTTCTCCATACATTATATTTAAATTTTTGTTTGGTTTTAAAGGCTAATTTTTACATTTGATGTTTCTTTTAATTACTCTTTGTATCATGTATTGTTCTAGAAGGAATGATAAGATTGCTTGCCCATCTGAAAGAAAGCAACTGCTCTATTGTGATTATTTTCTCTTCTGGCTAGTGGGACTGCAGTTAAAAAAAGATGTGTTATGTCACAAAAATACCCTCTGAAACCGCAGTAAAATGCCATTCATAGGGAAGATTTTATTGCTGTTTAGAAAACACTTTTTTCAGCCAAATGGTGCAGGTCTCTTGAGCAGAGAGTGGCTGGCTGTGTGTGATCTGTTTACAGGGCAGTTGGTTTGTGAGCTGGAGTTAAAGGTAAGAGAACAGCACCTTTGGGACTTCTTCCCACACTGTTAGGGCCAAATTCAACTAACCCAGCATGTTGCAGGGGGAAGGAATCCACACCAAAGCCTAATCAGCCATTTTATAAATGTCATTTTTGGCTTTGCATCTGTTTGCTCAATTAACAAAAGCAGTGGAAAAAAATACAGCAGAACAAACTTATTTGTTGAACTGCTGAATGCTTTTATTAAGGTGCTTAAAGTATTAGTATTTTCCTTAACAAAGGAGCACCCATAACGCTATGTTACAGGTTTATTTCAGAGTTTACCTGAAGTTTGTATTTTAATGTTCCTAGTGACAAAAGGAAAGCAAAACAAAAAAAAACCAGACAACACAGCTATGTCACTGTATTCATGATCTTTTAAATTCGGATGTTACGGTTCAGGATGTGGCCAGCTAAAATATACAATAAAAGTTGAAAGGCTTTAAGGTTAAAGATTTCTTTTCTAGTTCAATTGCTGTCAGCTTTCAAAAATAATTATCAAACCTGACATATAATTAATTTGATATTTAATCTCTGAAGTCTGATTTAAAATTTTACACCAGTTATGAAATTATGGTAATGTATTCATTATTTTCATCGCAGAACTTGCTTCCTAGGAAATAGGAGCTGAGAATTTAAGTAGTTGGGAAGCTGCACATTAATTTTATTAGTCTTTTATTTAGCTGCACATTAGCTAGATGAATAGATGCAAAGGATTTTATCTACAAAACTGTAATAAGAGATTAATGAAAACACGAGGTGCTATAGATGTTTACCAGAAGTGTTTAGAGTGTCTTCTTGTACTTGGCCCTGTCTGAAAGCAAACCTTTAGTTTGCTTAATTTGATGTGGACTTGTTGCACTAAAACAAAGACACTGTTTAATCTCTGCTGATAATCTCTCAATTTTGGCCAGTTAGTTGAGTCAGTTTTTCTTTTCTTACTTTTTTTTTGGGAATACCAAGATAGCAGCATTTGATTTCACCATTGTATGTAGCTGGGCTACTGTCTCGTGACCCTGGTTAATTCTGGTGTTGGTTTTTTTTTGTTCCCTCATGAAACAGTCCATGTAGCATTAATAACTTGTGCCACCAGTAAACTTCATCTGTTGTTAATGAGTCAGGTGATGGGTTTCTTTTCTGAGGTGTTTCTAAATTATAGAAGGATTTGGATAACATTTTTTTATTACATTGAGTTTCTAGATGCATATGGCATGTGCTCCCCTATTTCTTATCTTCCCATCAGCTGTTTCTGGAAGAAACTCTCTTGTTCTTTTAGCTACAGGGAGAGATCAGCTGATGTGCTGACTGCATCAGGAAATGTGCATTGATATCATGCAAATAATTCTTACCACTGAATAAAGACAGTGATCAGTGTAGAGATCTGCTTGAAGTCTTGCCTTTAACACCTCTTGATTCAGACACTCTTGGGCTCCTGTTCCTAAAATTTGGGGCCGGCTAGTTTCCCACAGCCTTCATCCTTTGCCTCCTCCAGTGCTGACCTGAACACGCGCTTTGTTTATAGAAATCAAAGTTTCCTAGCCTCAGGAAATGAAGTCCACCCCCCATCTCTTAAAGCCACCATGGGACGATTTGACTCACATGCAGCAGCCCAGTTAAATTTTCAGGATCTGTTAATATTTTCATTGGCATTCCTTACCTTGTCGTATAAGTGGTGCAGAACAGCACGGAACAGTGTAACAAAATGATGAGAGGTTTTGGGAGACATTCACAGGCAGAAGAGGTAGTTGAGTGCTGTGCAGTTGAACAAGAACAGTTTAAGTGTGGTGATTGGTCTTTTAGCTTGGATGCAATGTGCAACAGAGGTGGTAATATTAAACCAAGTTTGTGAAGCATAGTGCAATTATAGTTTCTTTTAGTTAGGAATTTAATGCACCATTTTTGATCTTGTTATAATGTTGAAGGGCAGTGACAAACTAGTTGAGAAGCTGGAACTGCTACATGCAGCCAAACAAAGCAAAGGAAAAGGCCCAGATAATACTTCCACTTCTTAAAAAAAAACCAACCCAGTCATACTAAATTCCATGTCGATCTTCAGCAGTGTGTAATTCCCCTGATCCTAATTTTTGAAGGCATAAGATGAAAAACTTTGTTCAACCTTTGGGAGCTTTCCTTTGACTGTCAATCACACACCCAGTTGTGGTGATGGGGCTGTGTGATGTGGTCAGTCCTGTTTCCTTCATTGCTTATTTATCTTCCTATCATCACTTTCTTTTTCTTGAGGTTAAGCAATTGAGCTTTCCAAACACTGCCATTATTCTCCATGATTTGGTGACTAACCCTAACTAAGGTGAAGTGAGTTTTGAGCAGCTAAAAGCCAAATCAAAACCTTTCAGAACAGGCTTTTTTCTTATTTTCAAAACAAAGTAGCATTTTTGGGAAGAGTTTTTCCTCAGTTTCCTTCTGCTATATGCCCCAGAATGTAAATATTTTTCTTTGTGTACCAAAACTACAAAAAAACCCCAAGCAAAACAAAGAAACACAGCTATGTCACTGTATTCGTGATCTTTTAAATTCAGATGTTATGGTTAAGGATGTGGCCAGCTAAAATATTTCGTGGGGGCAGACCTTAAAAACAAAGAAGTGACGAAAGAAATTTGGGGTAAATGCAGTAAGTTGGACACTTCTCTGTGTCTCTTAGGACTACGAAGTGCTTGGGTATCTTAGGCAATGATAGCACCATCCTCAAGGAGGGCAGTGGAGGGTAGGTGCTGATCTGTCTCTGGGGACCAGTGATAGGACGTGAGGAAAAGGAATGAAGTTGCTTCAGAGAACGTTCAGGTTGGACATTAGGAACAGGCTCCTCACCATGGGGGCACTGGAACAGAGAAGTGGTCACAGCTCCAAGCCTGACAGAGTTCAAGGCGTGTCTGGACAATGCTCTCAGTCATATGGTTTAGTTTTAGGTAGTCCTGCAACAAGCAGGGAGTTGGACTCAATGATCCTAATGGCTCCCTGCCAATTTAAAATATTCTATAATTCTATACTGTACATTGTAGAATCTAATGGTTCATAACACAAGGTACATTGGCAATTCCAAACTAAGTAACATTAGTTCATTGCGTCCAGTTTTCCGTGCAGGTTTTTTCAGTCATGTTGACTATTTTATCAGTTTAACTCATGTTGAGGAGAAAAGTGTTCTTTAACACATCTGAAGTTCATCTGTCCATCAGGATTAGTAGCTGCAGCAGCAGTGGAGTGTCCTGTGGGTGGTGGTAATGCTACAGCAATGAAGGCTCGAGCTCAGCAATCCTTCTGACATGGCTGACGGACACATAGAAATATTTCTGAGTGCCTAAGTCAGATGAGTAAAGCAGGCTGTTTCTATAGCAGTGTACAAGATCTGCATGTTTGTTCCTAGTGTGTGATTCATTGTGTGAAACACAGCATGTGTGTGTACATTTTATATTGCAGAGAAGCTTTTGTGCTGGTTCAAAAGCATTCTAAATGTTTACTTAACCTGGATTGTTCTAAAAACACTGTCATGTGTTAGCCACGTAAATGTGAAGGAAAAGTATGTTAAAATATAATATTAAAATTCAAATTAACTTACTCATATTTTCAGTTAACATTTTAGCAACTTCTATTTTACAAGAATAACATCTGAAATTATGTCAGAAAAGATAACCAGATGCAGATAATAGCTTGCATTACATTAAATGTGTAGCATGAAAATCCATACGAGGAGAGAATTAGCAACTGTATGTATGCTGATGTGCATTACAGTAAAAGATAATGAGATTAGTGTCAAAATGAAAAAAATATTGACATTAGTACAGAAGAAAATAATTTCATAAAAGCCTTAATAAATAAAAGGGCCTATGTAGCAATTGGTCTTCTGAGGGAGGAAAAATCTTCCCAAAGACTGATGTGTAGCAAAGTGACTTGCCACTTTTCAGGAATGCCTGATGGTCCAATGGTCTTCTACTGTTTATATTTGTCTTCCTGTTTTGAAATAATTTTAAAATGTGAAATCTTCTCATTTGAAATTTTTAATTGCTTATTGTGACTGATTGACTTTAGTCCCCGTGATGTTGGGCTGTGTTTCAGCACTGGAAATTCAACAATTTCACAGAGAAGTGGAAAGGTGTGGCTTTTTTAAAGTGATGCAGCTTTGTTTCATTAAACAAAGAGTAAAGCTATAGATATTAACAGTTGGTTTCAGTCTCCTGATTAGGAAATCTTAGGGGATTTTTTCATCAGGCATATAGCTTAAATTGGGCACCCAAAATCAAAGGATGTGAAATGATTAATTCTGAAAATCATGGCCTGTCTTTTGTTGAAAGACTTTGGGGTTTATATTTTTAAATCAGAAGCCTGAATTTGATTCTACTTCCTTTTATCTAATATATTCGACTGTAACAGTACTTGATGTGACATACCGTGAAATGGAGAAAAATTCAAAATAATGGAAAAGAGTTTTCACTTTTGAGGGCAAAATATTTTAGGAGCTGGATCTCAAAAAAAGATGGTTATCTTAAAATTGCTATTAAAAGTGCAAAAGAAATTGTTATTTCCAAAATGAGTGATATTCTTCACTGTGATTCAACATAAACATTCTCATTAGATTTTTCTTCTTTTATATATGACTATGACATTTTTTATTATTTGATTTGAGGTGATGCTGAGAATAAACACCTTCTGGGATGAGGTACTTTTTCTTTTGTTAGTTTTGTTGTTTCTGCTGGTTTCAGTTGGTCTCTTATTTAAAGCTTTATCTCACTGAACGTGAACTGGCTCTCCAGCTTTAATTAGAATCACCAGAATTCTTTCTCTCTTTTTAGTCCCATTTTGCAAAGATGTTTCTGTAGGAATGTGTGCTTATGGCAATGTTTAAGGCACTGTATCTCTCAGAAGTTCATTAACTCTTTATTTTATGATGAGTATCCCACATGCACATTGCAAATTGGTGTTTAGTCAGTTGCTATAGGTGCAAACAGTAGTGCTTTCTAGAAAACATTCATAAACCTCTAAGCTTTTGCCATCATTGTACATAATTCATTCTCTTTTTACTATCTTTAATCTTGTGCAGGTTTTTTCAGTTTAATAAAAATACTCTTAGAGATTGAGGTTTTCTTTAAAACTTTACTGCCCCTTTCAATAGGGATATGTGCTCTGTATATGTGCAGTTGCATTCAAAAGAGTAGTAAGAACATTAAGCTTACAAAATGAAGCTGAGGAGGGAGGGAGGGAGTTGCAGAGCTTTGTTTCTTTCTTTCTGTTTCTTCCTTCCTAATTAGCTTCCTTGTGCACATGTATTATGAAAACTTTTCCTTTTGACCGTCTCCTCATAAAATGTTTCAGTTGCAACGTGCTCACTTAAGACACATACATTCTGTATTTTATTTTATTGTTCCAGTTCAGTATGTGGTCCAATTCTGCACACATTGTGCAGTGGTGGTGCAAAGATGAAATAGTTCTATGACAATCAGCAGTAGTATTGCAGTGCTTCAAATAGCAACAGAACTGTCTTATTGAGCAGAGCATGGGGTGATACCTGTTAAGCAAGCTTTTGAGGTCTCTTGATATGAAAAATATGACTATGTATTTAAATATTTTTAAAGATTATGTGCATATATAAAAGATGATTCTCTGACTGGCTTTGAAAACTGAAAGTTATCTGGCAGAGAATGAAGAGCATTCTTTACTGAACCACAGTATGAAGTCTTCAGAGTTTCACAGAACTTTCATGGAGCAAACATTAAAGGTCTGTGGAGTTGTATATGCATGATAATCTGCATGTGGTTGGGTAAAAGTGAGAGTTTTCATTTGGTACCATGGACATTGAGATGAGATGTGTTTTTATGTATCAAGTGACTCCAAGCCTTTTTGGTTTTATAGATTTGGATTTTCATGTGACCTTCTCAGTTTTACAGAATTAAACAGTTGGGGGAATTTTAGTTAATGTCACAGATAACTGTATCATTTCAAAGGTTTATGGCTCAACTTTTGTTCCTTTTTGACATCAAGGATATGGAGGGATAGTTGTGTCTTGTACATGATTCAAAGCCAGGTTGAATGGAGCTTTGAGCAACCTGGTCTAGTAGAAGGTTCTGTGAAGCTCAATCCCAGTATTACAAGCACTAGTAATTTCCAGACTTCCATCTTTTAACTTCAGTAAAGCTTCTCTTTGTCTCAAAACATCTACCTAATATATTAGATTGTCATTTATTTTGCTGCAGACATGAGAAGGGGGGTGTCATAGCACATATCCTTATAATTACTCGTTGTTTGGAACTCCATATGTTGTTTGAAAACATTTTGGACCATGCAGGAGATTACCTATTTCTGACATATTTTGATGAGGGTTGTGGCTTTATTAATATTGTTGTCCTTATCCAACTAGTAGGTTCTAATAATAAAGATCAGTTTCCCAATATGTGAATCTAGCTTTGCAAATTTATAAAAGAATATTTAATTCCTCTAATTTTGATTTAAAAGTTGAGTAAAAATTCTCATATGGAATTGAACGTGTTGGGCTGACATATTTTCATTTTCTGCATTGACTTAGCTGTACTTTCTGTGTTTATTTTGTTGGACAGATAGAACCATGTATTGTACAAGCTGAGTTGGTGCCAACATAATATTTCCAATAAGTTGTTTAATCACTGAGCAAGTCTGCTTTCAAACTGGGCAGTGTGCCCACTGCCAGTGTGCAGCACTGGGTTAGAATAACTCAACAATTATACTGGTTGTGTTTAAAAAGCATCCTGACTCAAATCAGCTGTAACTCTTGGACAGGGTAGTTAAGTATGCCAATAATTTTTTAACATCATCAGAAAAGGACTTTCCATTTTTATTTGTCTCCAGAGGCCATCAGCACTTTTTCACCCTAATAGTTTGTTTTAGCACCAAGGAAAATTTGCTGTCTTCGCAATTTTCCCAGCCTCGGTTGGCTTACATTGGAAAGGCAGAGCTCAGAGTTGAACCTACGTATTTTTGGGGGAACTCAAAACACTGACTGGTCATATGCCACGTAATTAGAACATAAATATATCACAAAGAGATATGTTCTCGATCGTGCTTTTGTTATGAGTTCTGAAGAAAATATTAAAGAAGGGTTGTTGGTGATCTGTTGTAAAAGTATTTCTGAAATACAGAGGAGACGTTTTTCCCTGTCTGTGTGGATAACATATCAGATCTGAAGCTGGTATATCATTCTGCTTTCTAAAGAGTAAATTAAAGAGCCGTCTCTACTACGTGCATGATGTTTTGGGGAAATCTTGCAACTAAAGAATCTGTCTTCTATTCCAAACTCCAAACTCCAGATATAATTATGGAGAAAAGGGCTGAGGAAGCAAAGCTAGCCTGTTTTGTTTTGATTGGACTAAAAGTTTAGACTCAAGCTCTCTGTGGTCAGGAGGCTGAGATTAAAGGGTCTGTAATTAGATTCAATACTCCGTGTGTCTTAATGCCCCGGAAGGCCAAACCCTGTCTGCAGGCAGTGGTAGCTGCCAGGATCATCAAAAATAGTCCATAGATGCAAGTGAACAGGAAATTATGCATGCTTTCTGAAGTAGTTTGTTCTTACTTGTTGTGCCTTGCTTCTGTAAAAAGAAAGGATAGGAAATCCCTCAAAATATCAAGAAAACAGGTAGATCTTGAGGTTGAAAAGAAATTGTTTTACTTCTGAAAACAAATTGCCTAACTCTTGTAGGTAATCCTCTAGATTCAAGTCACAGTTTTTCCTTTTGCTTCTCCTGTTTTCCTCACATTAGGTACAGTGGTACCCAAAGCAAAATAGGTTATTAGATGTGTGTGGTTTTATGTGTGTGTGTGTGTGTGTGTGTGAACAGAGAAGTTTTCTTTCCCAAAGTCAGAAGAGAGCAGGCGCATCTTTTGATTTATAGTTTATACCAAATAAAAATGAATGCGTTTGTTTCAGAAATTTCCTCGTTTAGGTTAATAGTAATGAGCAAAACGAAGCATTCTTTTAGCTGAGTTAACAGTTGAGGGTAATGCTTGAGGATGAATTTGGTGCTGGTGACCTTCTGCAAAGGAAGGGATGGCACTCGACTGTTCCACTGTTCCCTGGCCCAGCTGCCCGGTGCCGGGGCTGGCGGGAAGCAGCTCCGGACCACGCTCTGAGTGCTCTTCTCTTTTGCAGGCAAGTTAAAGATCAAAATAAGAAAGTAGCAAATCTGAAGCACAAAGAACAAGTGGAGAAAAAGAAGAGTGCACAGATGCTGGAGGAGGCCAGGAGACGAGAGGATAACCTTAATGACAGCTCCCAACAGCTTCAGGTAACATGGGGATTGAATTAATGCAATTAGGACAATCAGGCAGGCTTAGCTGCCTGACTCTCTGCTCTACCTCCTGATCTGCTTCCATAGCTGTTACCTAAGAAATTTGTTACTGATTGTTTAAAAGGACACATCTATCCTACAGCACTTCAAAGAAAGCAGTCTCTCTCAACTGCCTTAATATCTTACTCGATTTTCATAAGAGGAAAAAATACTTTTAACTGCCAACCTGGTTATGAAATGCATCGTTGAAATAATTGTATCAATTCTGTATTGAGATTGGTGTGACATTTCTTTCTTCTCTGCTCTTCTAACAGCCTTTTTCTTTAGCTGTTTTGTGTATTTTCCCAGCTGGTTTAACCTTATACTGGTGTCTTTTCTTCACTAAATGAAAGATAACCAAGTAAGTATTCTTAGAGTAAGCTGGAATTATTGTGGGGTAACTGCAGGACCATGTTTTCTATGTGTAGTCATCCTTGTTTACTCTACCTCATGAATTCTTGGTGTGCTTACTAGTCAATTTGCTTTATTTCTGAAATGATCATGCTGCTGCCCCACAGAGTTACCTGGTTACCTCAAATCTGCCCAGGCATAAGAAAGTCACTGGTATAAAAGCAAGTAAAATATTTCTCAGAGTACTGTGTGTTGAGATTAGCTGCAGGAGGTTTAGCAAACGGTAAGTTTTCAATTGCTGTCATAAAAATATTAAACTATCGGCGTGAAGTAAAGCAAAGACACCGTGATGCTAAGTGCGGAGATGATAGACATTTTGACTGTGTTTTCTTTAATTTACAAAAATAACTTTCTTTTTGGTGAGTGAAAATAAACATGGTAATAGTACCCTACCCTGTAGTCTTTCATTTTGTAAATCTTTAAAGAGCAAGCCTTTCTTTGGTGTTTTCCTTTGTTATCCTAGGTTAAATCCTGTTTCTTTTTACCAGCCACATATCTTAATACATCTACCATGAAGACACAGAATACATCCTAAGAGTTCACTAGTAAAGATAAATTCTCTCCTTAATTCAAACAAATACTCCTTTACTTTGTTCTGTGGGATGCTGGGGGGATGTTTTCAGTAAAACGCTGAAAGAACCACAGAAATATGTGTCCATGTGGAATGCTCTCAGATGCACCATTTTGTGGTTTTCCCCATCAGCTTCTGCCTGTATGTGCAGGGCACTGAAATAGTTAAGTTCCAAGTGTACGAAAATTATTTCATAACTGCAGCCCTTTATAAAAGGAGGGAATGTGGGATTTCTACATCTGCTAATGGGTTTTGTGGCTGTAATGCTATGGCAATTCACAAGGCTCTCGTTATGTGGCAGCTAAGTTTAAATAACACAATCCTCCTGGTATTAATGAAATGTCTTTAAAAATTCCTAGAACTACTACAATATTTGGTTAGATTTCTAATCTGCATTTGAGTAAATCTGTATTTCAGGTTTGAAAAGACAGCTGGTACTTGACATTTGCCTTGCAGTTATGTGGATGGTGGATTGGTTGAATGACACCATTCCATCAGACCATCATCTTTGTTTTTATGTAGCACNCCCCCCAATTATTCTTTCCCTTTTCATTTTTCTATCTTCTTCACATATGTAATACACTGAAAAAAGCCTGAAATTTTTTTTCTCTCAGCTTCTATTTGCATACTGAAACCACTTTTTTTTTTTTTTAAGAAACAATAAATTCTGTAAAATGTTTGTACTGCATAGCAATGAACAGACAGTGATATTGCAGTTACTGAAAACTTTAAGTCCCGTTAAAACTATTTAATAGCAGTTTCTGGTACATCAAGGAGATGGTACAGATTTGGTGGGATCAGTGAGGCAACTTTTGCTCAGAAATTAGGTGTAAAAAAATGGTGCTGCTTTACATCAGAGTTCTTTAAGAATGTATAGCTGCCCTTGCAATTTCTTATCCAATTCTTTACTTATAAAGTGTTTTAAGCAGTTGAGAGAGCATAGATATAAAAGTATGAATAGCATGGATGTCTTTACCTTTTTCCATTCAGGTTTTCCAACTAGTGATCTCTATAGAGCAGTACATACTTTTTTGCACTTTGCTTATGTTGTGTTTTATTCTGCACTGATGTCTGTTGTTTTCTATATAATTACATGCAAGTTTTTCTGACGTTAAAAACAGACGTTACTAAATGCATGAAATAATTTAAGATTGAAGTGTGATGTGATAGTCAACACTGAAATGTGCAAGTTATCATGGTATTAATGTTACTTGATTTTCCCTAGTGCTTTTCCTGCTTTTGTGAACATAATTGTCCTGTTTGGGTGGGCTTGATTTTAGAGAGCCTTTCCCCATATTCAGCACAAGGCTGAAGGGAATGCTTTCATTCACAGATGAAAAAGGTCTGTATGCTCTAATGAAAATATCAGGCTAAGGTAAAATATGGAGTGTTTAATGACAAGTGACAGGTTCAATAAAAGCTCCTTCCTTTAGAAGAGCCCTCTGCTTGTAGCCTCCCTCTCTCAAGGACTGCAACATTTTGGTTTCCTGGAAGTAAAATTTACCCAGGACCACATTTCTGTTTGTTAGTTGTATAGACCTGTCTTCTCTCTAGTCTCTTAAAGGGCACTGCCTTGTAATAGATTAAAAAAAATTAAACCTGAGAGGACTGTAGATTTTTAACATTTTTTTTTTATGCAACCATTGTTGGCTTTGGGGTCAGGACACACAAGCACCAATTTCAGATAATTTTGGTCTTGGTGGTTTTGGCTGGAATTAATAATAAGACATTATGAAATGCTTAAAAATATATGATCTGCATGTTCTTTGGTTGACCGTCTGCAATCCAGTCAAATAAACACGCTCCCAAGCACACAGTGCCCTGCTCTCCTCTCTGTCCCTAACAGGCCTGTGGTTTCTTTCTTCCTGAGTCCAGTAACAAAATGTTCGTTTATTCACAGACCTCTGATGATGGAAATTTGGTATTTTGGGGAGTGAGGGAAGAATGAAAACCATAATGTCTCAATTCTAGTGAGATGGATAAATGACTTTCCAAATTTGTCTTTTCCTCCTGGGTTCCCTTAAACCACAACTCTCCAGAGATCTGAGAGGTTGACTAGTGTCTGGTCTATAAGCAGGATAAAAAAAACAAACAAACTGTTGAGCTGGAGTAGAAAATTTTTGCTTCAAGTAACTAAAGCTTGGCTATTGTGAAAAATAATTGATATGCTGTTTAGTCCTACAAAGGTAATGTTTACTGAAACTTCATTATATTTGAATGGATACTTCAAGCTGAAGGAAGTATGACACTTTCAGACACTTCATCTGAAAGGAAGGACGCATATTTTCTAGTTCTATCCCTCTAGCATCTTCCAGAGTTTTTCCAGACTTCTCAGAATACGTGTGGTGTGGATTTGTGTACTGTTGAATCTGTGTTGCAGCAAGTACCCATCAATCTCTAGTTGCTGCTGGCAAACTGTATGTCCAGATGATGTGTAAGATATAATTGAGTGCTTTAATGAGCTACTGTAGAAAGCAAGTAAACTTACTAGTTTTTTCTTTTTCCACACCCAAATTTAGATAATTTGATGTATATTCCTAATCTGTGAACTGTAAATGCAATTCTGTTGCAATTCTGTAAATATATATTCTGTTTGTTTCTTGTGATAGTGTATTCCTTTCATTGTATTGGGAAAAAACTATCCTTTCGATGGAAAGAGCTCTACTTTTAACCTATAAAAATATGCAACTTTGTGTTCAATAGTACTTTTACTGCGATCCAGGCAAAACTCGATGAAATGGATAGATAGGCAAATACCTTCTCATCGAATGAACCTTCTAAATTCATCAAATACCAGCCACAATGTCCCAAGCCTGCCAAGTGTTTAAGAGGCATTTGGACAATACCCTTAACAACGTGCTTTAACTTTTGCCAGCTCTGAATGGGCCAGGAGGCTGGACTGGGTGGTTGCTGCAGGTCCCTTGCAGCTGAAATAGTCTGTTCTGGTTAACTGTTTGTTATGAGGCACCACAGCGTGGGGACACAGTCAGTGTCAACACTCACAAACCTGAAAACCCAAGTGGAGCCCAGTACAGCTGGTCTTAAATTACTGAAGAATTTCCTCTTGGCATGCTATGATTGGATCTTGAAGGTGGAGTGGATGAAGCTTTTTCATCTCATCTCTTGACAGTATTACTATGCCATAATGAAAATTATGTTTTATTCTCTTTTGGCTGTTAGTAAAGCAAGATTATGCTTTCCTAATCAATCTCTGAACTTGCTTTTGGACAGTGAGTCCAAAATTTCTGAAGAAATGGTTAAAGTAAACCTTTCCAAGCTTAAAGTTCAAGATCTTCTCGATAACTTTCGAGGCATCATCAGATTCGAAGCAAATTGGTTATGCTAGTTAAATATGTTAGGTGTTTTCCTGGGATAAGTGACTTTCAAGTGCAGAGTTCCTGGCTAATTCTCTTCCATATAGACCACTGCCATATCAGATTCCAGCCTTGCCTGCCAGATGAGTGGAGTGCACAGTTCAACATACTGCAGCCCAGGAAACTGTCAGCTACTCCGTTTCAGCCTGGCAGAAATCTATTCTTTAATGCCATCTTGCATCTGCAGGATTTTTTCCAGAGAACAGTCTGACATATCAAACATGTATCTGCTCACTGAGCTCAGATGCACCTTTGGGAATTACTCAGGTCGAGAGGTACTTTTTCTCTCTCTTCCTCTCCCAGTCCTTTTAGACATTAATGACATCATGGAGAGGTTTTGGCCTCGCTGTCCCTGGGTGATTCTCCGTGCTGCCCAGCCTTGGAAGTGTTAGTATTCTTTGGGCCTGACCGGGTGCCATTAGCACTTACGCAAGTGACTGTAATTTCACTTAAGGCTACATTCAGTTCTAGGTCATCCTCATCCTGTCCTCCAGGACAGAGCTCATGGCATCAATCACTGAAAGGATACCAATTCACTTTGCAGAGAGTGAAACTTTCATTTGTAAAGAAATTTCTTAGTGCTTTTTGAAAGGATGAGTTTTTCTTGTCAGTTACCGAATAGGATGAAACTTAATATTGTTACATGTTCTCGATAATTAAGCCAAATGTGGCTCTGAGGTAATGTGAATCAGTGTTTTACTGTCTGTCTCTCCTCTCAGTGTTATGTAGGACTTCTGTTGGTGAAAATGCAGCAAGTATGAACAAATGCAGGCTTTAAAGAACAAGCATACCTCATAGAAATCTAAATGGAATAATTGTATGCAGAGTTTTCATCCTATTTTATTTGGGCAGTGGTAGCCAATAGGTAGTTTTGGGATCAACTTACCCGCCAGCTCTTTCTCTCAGAGATTCTGTGACAGCTGGCTGGCTATGCATTACAAAACAGGATATACATATGCAGTAGAGACATCAGTATGCATCATGATTCATTAGTGATGTAATATTCCAGTAGGAATTTTCATTTCCATCAGCTTTTACAATACATTACAGAAAATACAGTGTTCCACAAACTTTTCATTCTGTATGTATTTGGAGGGTTGTGATTTTCAGCACAGTGTGTTGCACTTAGTGTAGACACAGGCACGTATTTGACCCTGGCAGATGCTTTGAGAAAAGCTAGCTCTTGTTCTGATCATGTCATAACCCTCTGTCAAGAGAGCTTTTTCTTATCTTTCCTGGATGTCTGGGAGAAGTTCCAAAACTGATGACCTTTTAGCTACACTTTTTGTCACTTAGAGCAAGGGGAAGTTTCTTGAGGGTAGGTGAGGAGGAATTAATTTGAATTGTAACCCTTTTTTGGGAATTAAAAAATCATAATTAAGCATTCCTGGATACACCTACTTTTATGGCATAAATAATGCATGAATGCTGAATAGACACCTCACTTCATACTTCATTACATATGTGTGAAATAATATAGTAATTATAGACAAGACTCAGTTATTCTTCATTTGTAATGCTCTCTAACTGAAGAAAGGCTTAGATATTTCACAGTGTTAATGCCTTAATCATTTTTATCATTCAGCGACATAGAAACAGGACTGAAAAATTCATTGGACAATGGAGGAATACTGCACAGTGCTAGAAACCAGTGCATGATATGAAATAGCACTATTGTGACATTGTATTTTCATGTAAAAATTGCACTGTTGGACTTCCATCCCAGCAAGACAGTAGTGCACATAAAAATGAGGTTCTATCTTACAAAAAGGGTTTCTCCTCTTTTCTCTTTTGAAATGATAAAGTACAATGTGGATTTCAAGAAAGGGCATGAAGATTTACTCAACAGATTGCCAGAAAGTAAGCTCAACAAGGTAAGAAAAGCATCTTGACAAACAAGAAGCCGTGCAGCATCTGCTCAGGTGAGGTCCTGTTCCTAGAGAGATCAGTCCTTTTTATCTCTTATGCTTTTACATGTGTGCCTGGTGGACTTGGCAAGTCAGTAATTTTCCATTTACTTAAAGGAAGCTCATCAAGACAAGCTTTCATACACATTAAAACTAAAGAGTATTTACCTGGGTCTGTTTCTAATACCAGTTTCCAAGTTTTCCTTATAGAAATCTGATACCTATTTCTCCAAACAACTGCATACAAAGTATATGGTAGTAGGAGTGACTATTAAAAAAGGGTAAATTTACCTTTCTCATTTCTTAGTTTTCTTGAATTTGTTAGGTTTTGGTGTGTTAACATTGTTACAATGTGGGCTGTGAGCCATGAGCAAACTGTGGGGACAGTCATGTCGCCAGTTTTATTGAAGCCATTTTTCTCATGAATATTTGCAAGGTCTAACTAACTTTATTTTTGCTCATGTGTGAAATGTTGCATGCTGAAGCACCAACAAAAAATATACACTTTTGAACATGGAAAATTATCTGTCTCAGAAACAGATTTCTCTGTTGCTATACGAATTGTAGAAAGAAGATGCAGCTATTTTGTCTAAAATAGAGTATCAGAATAAATGCATGACCTTGTTCTTAATTTGATATGGCAGTTCTTACAGAATCTGTCATTCTGCATAATTGATGTTTATGACATTAAATCCATAGTTAAGGAATTACCTTCTCTTGTGTCTCACCAGGAGGGAGTGCTCCATTCAGAATACTTGTTACCATAACTTTTAGAGAAAGGAAGCTTGAAGGGCCCTGACTGTTGAAATGGAGAATCATTTCCCTGGATAGACACTCAGCCATCTGCTCTATCAGTTTTCACTTTATGGTTTAGTTTAGTTTACCATACATTTATTATGTGCAGGTTAGATGAATTCATTGCTTTCACATCTTTAAAAAAGATGAACCATTTGACTTCTTCTTCTTTATATAAAGTAAAAATGCTCTACAGTTTTGAACAGACAGCTGGAAAAATTTCGTGGAAGTCACTATTTACAACTAGCATTAGGCAATCTCCCAATTATCCCAGTATTTCCTTTAACTGCAAATTGAGATTTGTAGTGAGAGAAAGCCATCATGTGGCCTGAGAGTTTTTAATAGAGGAAAGAAGACTCCCTACATCCTAACATTTTTGTGTGATCCATCAGGAATATTATTCCCCAGACACACTTTCACCCAGTCTTTTCTGCAGAAACATTATGTGTCCATGGAAGATGAAACCTGCTATTTGTGCTCTTGGCTGTTTGGCAAAGGCGAGGGTTGGTACCCTTTATGATATGCCAGAAACTAAGTACAGTGAGGACTGGACAGCTGAATGTGTGCCAAGAGCCTTAACCACTGGATGTTTTTTGCATAGGCTTTTTTCCCCAAGATTAATATCTGAGTTCAAACTGCTTTCCTAAAAACTGTCAGAGAGATTAATGTATCTGTTGACAACATGGTGTGGTTCCTGTGAGGAGGTCTCCCCTGAGAGTAGAAAACATTGAGGACCAGATTTAAGCAAAACAATAGGAGCACATTGAAGGGGAAGAACAGCTCTCTTTTCATTTTGGTGTCTTATTTCATGAGCCTGAGAAATGGTAATAAATTTGCATTTTTTTCTTTTACTTGATTTTTTTTCTGCCTCTCTCATAAGCTTTTTTTGTTTTTACTTGCTGTGTTGAAAGTGCTTTCTAACTCATTTCTCCCCAAGAATAAAAATGCCCAATTGCCATGGCTCATTTCATAGTCTCATTGTTTAATAAAATTGCTATTCTGTTTTATTCTTCTTTTGCACAATAGAAAAAGAAAGGCAGATGGGGTGACGATGGGGACCTCAGACAGAATTCAGAACTTATTTTTAAAAAGTAGTACACGTGGATTTTTGGTTTTAGTTCTATACTGTGGGAACAAATGCTCAAGCATTTCCTTAAAAATATTTCCTCTAATTAATTTCAAATAGTTCTAAACCTAATTAATTTCACTCTAAATCAGTATTTTTCTTTAATCCTGCTTACTAAACTGCCCAAATGGATGTCACCCTTAAACTACTCTTTTTTCTTTTTCTGTATAGAAATCAGTCTATTCTGTGTTTAATTAGCACTTTTCCTATTAAATTGTTCATCTTGGCTAAAATTTACACGTTCTTAGGATATATCAGAACAACTGCTCTTACTGTGACGTGCAGATATAGACTGGAATTGAGACTTAGGCTGCAGGTTGTGTTCAGAACTGACAGAAGGTTGTAACATACTAAAAGTTAGCACCAGTCCTTTCATCTCCATTTGGTTTGATGTGCACTCAGACCTCAGTGCAGGCATGGGGAAAACTTAACTATGTTGGTATCACTTAGTCTGTTACTGAAGATTAAAGGAGGATGATATTAACATTCTAGAAGATGTCTGTAGTCAGTTAAAATTCATCAAGTTCACTTTAGAACATTATGTTGGTTTTGTTGCTTGCGTTTGAATTCTTCCTAAATTTTGATATGATTGGGGTCAGATGATTTTCCAAAGCAAGGAAAGGGCATGAAAAGCAAGGAAATAAAAGCTGAAGGAACACAGTGTCCCAACAACAGGTATCCATGTCCTTCTAGAGCACAACTTGCTTCTCCCTGCCAGTCACCCCCCATGTCACCCCCTCATCCTCCTTTTGAAGAACCATTGAGTGTTCTTAAACTAAACATTTTTTTGCATTTTAAGTGCATATGTGTTTATGTCCCAATGCTATGAAACAGTTATTGTTTTGTGCTGAGGTGATATATCTAGCTAAATATGGCAGACGTAATATTTTCGGTAAATTAGACTAAATTTTTGTATAATTCCAAATTATGTTTATTGATTTATAGGATGTTCAAATGAAAGATAACCTATATAACTCCACAAATATCTCATAACTGGACCCCATGGGTACAAGAGCAGGTGAAATTCAGCATAAGTATATATTTATTTATATATGTCAGGAGAAACAATCTTAAATATATGTGCACAATGATGGGTTCTGATTAGCTCTGTTACCATAGGAGAGCAATCTCAGAATTAGAATAAATAGTTTTATGAAAATGTTATTGGTTAAAAGAACTATTAAAAAGCTGTTTGAGAAGTATCAAACAGCAAACTAGAAAATGCTGCTGTGCCACTGTGTGCATCAGCAGTGCATTCCCCTCGTGACTAACGTGCAGTGATGCCAACCACCCACCTCAGAAAAGGGTGTGGCAAACGCAGGAAAGGTAAAGGCAAGGAAGAAAATAGTAAACATATGGACAGGCTTCTGTTCAAACTTATAGGAAATAAAATTAAATACTTGAACATGGAAAAGCAATGAGTGAAGACAGGAGGCAGGGAGTACTCTTTCCAGACTGAAAATAGTAGAGGATCATTTTGGAATATTCAGGGCTAAAGGAAAACAAAAACTGGTTTTTTCATTCCTCTGAACTAGTTCAGGTTTTATAGAAACAATTGGAGTTTTCATACAAAGAAGTGAGAATCTCTCAGAATGCAAAGTGTTTCCATTTTCTCATTCTTTTGGGTTTTTAAGCCAATTAATTTTAATGGTGATTTTTATGAATGTTATGATACTAAGTTGCCTGTTTAAAGCTACTGTCAGTGTAATGCTTCAGATACACAAATGAGAAGCTTTTGTTTTCAAACACCTTATTTCAGTATTTTTACACACATTATTTTCTGATTATGTTTTTATTTAGCTGTCCAATTTTTACATTTTTGTTATTGTATTCTCATCAATTGTATCCAATAGGTTTTCCATACATACAGGTGAATTCACTGCTGCTGCACACCTAAGTCATTCCATTCTTCTTGATCCTTCCTTGCTGAACTTATTCTAAGTTTCTGTTATTGTATACAAATCATATTTCCTGTCTTCAGATGTATCCTTAAGTGGTACAGCTGATTGTGCATTTACTAGTAAAGATAGTGAGAACAGTTTTGGTATTTTAAGCCAAGCATTTCCCTAAATTAATATGTCTATTTCTGATTAGTAGCTGAGTCCATGTTTTACCAAGGCAGATCTTTTCCTTGAAATTACCTTCACTTGATGCATCTGACGTTCAGGGGGATTGTGGGTGCATTGGGGTGTTCCTGGATGGCCAGTGATAATTTAATTCTGATGGGAAATTGTTTTAATGATCTCTAGTTGGAAGATGAGGAGAAAGGAGGATGTCTGCATGGAGTGAAATTAAGAATGGGATTTTTTTAGCTTAAATGAAATGATTAGTGGCTAGCAATAGGATCTCTATAGATGGTTGCTTTAAAGGAAGCAGTTCATAGCACAAATGCAAAAGCTGCTCTACTATGATGAACATCAAGAAAGAGGCATCAGAGGCTAAAATCAAAAACCAGAGATGATTGCAGAAATTCCCTTCAAAACTGAGAGAGTGGAAGAGATTCAGTGGGATCAACTGCTCAGTAAACATTTCCTCAGTGGTGTTTTTATCAGCAGCAATTTTTGTCATATATTCAACTATGAAAAAGAGGGAAAACAAGAGAAGTGTTCTTTTATAGCTGTCCGTGCATGCTGCTCGGATGGTCTTTTTTGCTAAAGGATTGAAAATGAGCAAAGAAAGGTCTTATGACTTGTGACATGTAAGTACAATGATGATGACAGGACTGACATTTACTAAGAGAGTTCAGGCAAATAAGGCTGTATCAAGGGAATAACATATGGCTTTGAGCTTCGTGTTAATAGTGCAGTTAGTTAGAGCTGCTGCTGGTTTTTTCTGTAATCCCGTATCAATTTAGGAGCCATAGTATTGATTTATGAGTGAAGAACAAATCTTGGTACAGTAGCATTTCTCCAATTAGCCTCTCCAAAAAACACCACACGCATCCCCAGAAAAAGAAAGACAAACCAAATAAACAAAAAAACCCACAAAGCCCCATAACAATTAGAGATATCTATTGCTTTTGCCCACTTCAGATCATTTTCACAGCTGCATTGTCAGCTTTGGGTCCCATTTCAATAGTCCATGCAGTGACCTGCTGTGGTTTGATAGAAACGTTGTCCCTCTAGGTTTTAAGAACTACAAATGTGGTAATTTTCAACAGCCGGAGCAAAGTGTTAAAACTGCTGGCACCCTGTGCAGCTGCTAAATGGTAAACCTGGTTGTTAGTATTGGCAAGGTGCTTGGGTCTGTCTGGGCTGTTGCTAATGAAAAGTGCCTGTACAAGCCCCAGATTCATAACTGATTGCTGTGTTGGGAGCACCAAGCTTACAGCGCAGAAAAGAAGTGTCAAAGAGACGGGAGCTATCAGGAAAGGACATTGCCAGTTTCCCACAGGAATAGCCACTTCTGCCTTTCCCTTTCTGGGCCTGTGTAGTGGTCTAGAGCTGTCCTTTTCTTCTCCTTCTTCCTGTTCTCCGTCAACTAGTATTGATTAGGATCCTTTCTTATCGTTATCTCAGGCCCTGTGTATTTCACTTTGCTCCTGAGGTTGAACAAAAGTGTTGCATGTTCTGGAAATACTTTTTGAAGGTAACACACCTGGGCGGTCAGACGTAAAATATCGTGAAAGAAAAAAGTGTGAATGGCTGGAGTTATAAACACATTTTTGTATACAATTTAGCAATTGTCAGGCAATAATAGCAATATGCACGAGTTTTATTAAGGCTTTTATGTGTAACTAAGAAAAAGACAATGTGAAAAATTAAGCCTTTATTGTCATTAAGTTTTCACTACGGTTTTTTCCTCCCGTTTCACTTCCCTTTCATTTAAATTAGATCCTTTGATAGTAATATGTGTCTATGTGGTTATTGTCTATTGCACTCTGTCACTAGAGTTGATACATTTCTTTCCCAACTTCCATGGGTTTGGGTGGGTTTTTTCCCATGTACATATATTTTAGTGTGCATCCTTCCCATGTATAGAAGAGCACATATTTTTGTTGGCAGCATCATTCGTAGTCCTGCATCACTCTTGAGTATTCTCAAGGCCCAGTATAGTTGAAACTATACTCAAGGGACAGTGTAGTTGAAACACCATTCCATTTTCTACTTTTCTATTTAAAAGAAAATTTCACTGGCCATTTCTCATCATCTGTTGGCTTCCGTACAGTTTTTTTTCACCATGCTAATTTTAATGGGCTGGTTATATTAAATCTAGCATGCCTAGAAATAATATTTATCCATTTTTTCTTTTTACTGTAAATATATTTTTGTTCTTTCTGCAACTGATGATCCACAAGTGCACACATATTCTGGATGTATACGTATTCTCTTTTTCCACTGTAGTATTCTCAGAAGAATGTACTCATCACCTTCTATTGTTCCTCATGTTTTCAGTACAGCATACACAGTGCTGTGGCCAGCTTTGGTTGCACTTCCCTCTCAACTCCTACTGGAATTAAATTCTTCTACTGCAGTTGTTCTCCTTTTGTCTCCTGTAATTATTTTTCTGTATTTATGTAACTTGTCAGGCTTGAATTCCAATCCATGTGTCTTATTTGGCAGATGCAATCCTCCAGATGCTGACATATGTTGTTCTAATGACATAATCATTGAGTATCTCAGGTCTGATCTCCAAAGATGAAGAAATGTTGATCAAGGAGCTCCTGCTTGGCAGTTTGTGCCTTGTAGCTCTCAGACTGTTCCTTTCATTCAGCAACTCCTGATAATTACGTATGCTGTCGCTGTGCTTACAAAAAAGCCCTCTTCATCTCACTCTGTGAGAAACAGGAACGTCACATAAACCTAATACTTGGATATACTCAGCTTCTGCCTAACAGCCAGAGATTTATTCCCCCATCACAGATAACCCCCAATACACGAGTTTTTTAATTTTACCAGTTGAGAGCACCGAGACAGCTGTATGCAGCCAGCATTAGCGTTGTTGTAACTCCACTGCTTGTTCCTGCCCAGCAGTGTATATAGTAGCAGCTCTTTACATGGTAGTTTGCCTCTGTTACTTTATTTTCAGAGTCTTTAGTGTTGGATCTGTGTTTATTTGGGGTTTATGCTACGTCTTGGTACCAAGCTATACACTACCCTAAAGGTGTTTCCTTCTTCAGGAGTTTATAAACTCTTCTTTCATTCCACTTTTCAAGCAAATATGTTTTTGGAGGTTTGGGGTTTTTTTGTATTGCCATTTTCTTCAGGAAATGGTAATGAATTAAATGATTTTCTATGGACATCTGTTGCTTTGGATGAGTTGCACAAGGACCCCAAACACTCTTTTTTGAGCTAAATTCTGTTATAACTACCATTTGGGTTTTGTTACCATGGTGTTCTGGCCTTCAGCATTTAGCATGTATGTTCTTGAAAACCCCAGAAGTCCAAGTACTGTCTCATCAGTGTAAGTGGTATGTCTCCATTCATGAGAGACAATTTTGTGTGCTTTTCTTGTTCAGAGACTTGAAGTAGTTGATCAGCATGTGGAACCGAATGAAGGAGATCCACCATGCTCACCTGAGCTTTAAGGCCCTATGGCTGTTGGCTCCTGAAATCAAATGAAACTGTAATACCACCTTTTGGTACCACCACCTTACATACTCCCTTAAAGCTTCAGGACCTTCTTAGGAGAATATGCAGGTTTTTACAGGTATTTTTCAGAGAAAAGCAGACATTATTTAACCAACTGATTTATTTTCACCATTTATCCTCTTCTGAAGAGTAGGTTTTTGGCATAGCATCTTGTCTTCTGGGTTCAGTAGTTCAACCAACACTGCAGAAACCTACCTTCAATAATTTTGTGGCTCTTTTGGTAGATTCCTGAGATTGCAAACCAGAAGTCCTCAGTAATGGGCTGTCTATAAGGAGAACCAATTTTTCCTTTTCATATTTGGTACTGGTTATGGCCAAAAAGAGGAAGCAAGGGAACTTTATGGAAGATTTTGAAAAGTCTTTGAAGAAGATTTCAATTTTTCGAATTAATTAACCAGCATGCACTTCAGAGTTACAGTTAATCAGGCCCTCATATTTTTAACTGGGAAAAAATCTTAACATTTGTACAAGGGTTGTCTCCAAATGTTGGTGAAGAATTTGTTGTCCCAAGAGCTACATGACCATATCCATGAGGAAGCTTTAAGTAGTACTAGAGGCAGCTGACAGTCCTGAGTTCCCAGGTTCCACAGTGGAAGGTCAGTTCACAAAGGAGGGTTTTTCTTCCTAGGGAGAGTTTTATTCCATCTAGAATGGACTGAGGTCATTATCATTAAGTTCTTTATCTAGGTCATGGCTTCTTGAGGAAATACATGATAAGAAAAAGCAATAGTTCACAAGAATAAGGGCTTGTAATGATGTAATGATTTCACTGTTTAAGAAGTAATTGATTCCTAGTGCAAAACACTTCCAGTATTGTGTTATTCCCATCTGATCCCTGAAAGTGCACAGGTAAAACGTGCTATTGCATTATTTACAGGGTTATATGACAAAAATATTTCCCTACCTAGGTGATTGTCTAGTCCTAGAAATACTTTTAACAGTTAGAAGAATCATTTTGTTGCCTTCTCAAACTGTTAACTAATCTTTCCCACGAGCTGACTAGAGAAATCCACCTTAATTCCAAGAGTGAAATTAGGCCATAAAGATCTCTGTGAGTGTAGTTCAAGACTACGAACTTTTGCCGGGATACCTCAGATTTAATTGAACCTAAATGCCTTGGTGAACGCATGTATCCTATTTCATGCACTTCCATAAAACTTCATGGCAGATTACACATCACATGAGTGCAGGATAGATTAAATTGATACATCATTTTAACATGCATCACTTGGCCATCCCAGAACTTCCTTCCTGAAGTGAAAGTAAAAGCCCAGAAATGTCCATCAGTCACACCTCCATTTCCTTCCAGGCTTTCAGACAGGCATGTGTGGAATTAGTTTTGCATGCGCATCAGCAACTGGATCGCAGCATAGGTAGCAAAAATTTTTATTGTGCCTGAACTCTTGGCACTCCCACAGTGTCGAATGAGTTTTTCATTTTCTGTGCACTGCCACCAGTGAGCATAAAGGCAGAGCTGTCTCCTCTATCCCAGTCTAATTCCATCTCTGCTGTGCAGTATCATGCACATGGGATGCAGGAAGATAAGGGGGGAGGGCCACAGAGGTGTTTGGGTAGGTAATACACCTTGAAGAATACAGTTACTGTACAGGTGAGTAATGTTTTTTTTCTTTCTGAGTAGTCATCTGTATGAGATTCCTGAAAAGAGGCCTGTCACTGTTTATCATTCTGCAATTTTGTCAGAATACAGGAATATTTGCCCTTGGGATGATGTTCAAAGGTATGATTGCTTCAGAGGAACAGTCGCTGTAGGAAAAAGTTATAACTGTAGTTAAAATTGATAGAAGATTTTTTTCCAGAGTTTAATTCTTATCACAATAATGGTAGAATACTTCATGTAATTAAATGGAGGAAAGCAACAGCAGCACAGGTCAGCGTGAGACTGTCATGTTTTAGAGTTCAGAGCCAAGCAGTTGGAAAAACATGCTGGTATGTTAAAAGGCAAATGCAGGTTCACTTCAATTTTATCTACTAATATGAGACAGCAGCTTATATTTAAAAAAATAGTCATTCAAATGCTAATAAGTTAGGCATAAATCAACAAGCTGGAAACAAAATAATTCTTTAGGAGTGTTTTGAGACTATGCTGCACTAGTGGAGGTGTTACCTGACTAAGCAACAACCTGCTGCTCCTGCCAGTCATTTGTGTGGTTTTGTAAGGTGGTTACAGACATCATGACACTGTTACAAGAGTAAAATTGCACATCTTTTAACTAGGTTTGACTGAGACAGAAAGGGAAAACTTAAGTCTTTCTTTACTGGGTGGGTTCTTAGTATTAGACTTAAGTTAAAAGATTACCATTTCTAGGCAATTCATTCTAAGTCAGCACTGGACTTTTTAACTTGCAATCTCTACTACTTATGTAAAAGTTTGTGTATTATTTTAGGAAAAGTAATTACATATGGATGTGTATTTTTCAAATGCAGGTGACATGGCACTGTATTTTTGGTATCACCAGTTGTTCTTCCTCCTGTCCCTCAAGAGTCCACCTGGCTGAATAGAGCACTATATAGTGCCATGTTTAATACAGTGTTGAATTCACCTCTGAAATGTTTGCCTGGAATGAAGAGTGGATATACCTATGTGTTAGAACGTTTTTATTCTGCATTCTTATTTTAAAGGAGTTTCCATTTTAAATGCAGCTGTTCAAATGTACAATTCCCACTTCTGTTAATTGACACAGAGAACAACACATTCGCTTGGTTGTCCATGAATAATATATCAAGAAGTGAAGTTCATAATTACTGTGTAATGCAGATAGGCAAATAAATATTTCCCATGGCTGACATGGTCAGTATTCTGTGCAGAGCATGTTGTAACCTTGTTATTCATCTTTTTGATGAGACTTTGTTTAGGCTTATCATAACCATAAAGTAGTTTTGGAAGATGTTATCAATGTTCCTAAAAGATTCAGAAAGTATGAAAAGATGTTAAGCAACTCCTATTTTTGAAATGTAGATCTCTCCATTTGTTTCTTTAGAAAACAGCAATTACTTGCCCTGTGACGCCACCTTGGAATGTAACCATCAGCAGAAAGCTCCTCTGCTTGCAAAGCCTAACGACTGCTGCCTGTGCTGCCTTGCTCTTTACCGGGGCAGTGGTGCCAGATGTCCTGCACTAGTCTGATACAAAGCTTTGCATCTCTGCTTGAACACTCTCATTGAAAGGGGCAGTTTTGAGACTGTCAAAAATGGTTTTCATGCAACTGTCTTCGGGGATACAGTCCTAGAAAGCAGGGTTCAAGGAATAAGTCAGATTCATTTGTTAAACTCCAGTGACTAATTTCCTCATTATGAAGGTTGCAAGGTCAGTTTTTTTCCAAGACAGTCTTCTTTTACCTTATTCTTTATATGGTACAAAACTCTTTCCGTGTATCAGTAGAAAATTACAATTCGAAATAGAAAAGGACAGAAGCCAAAGGGGTACGTCTGACAAAGAGCAAAATGCCAACAAAGAAAAGCATTTTTGATTCTTCCACTGCTGCTGAGATGGCTAAAAAGCCATGTATTAACTTCAATATGCATTAATATCTCATCTGAACCCTATGATCTAAAGCAATCTGCAAGACAAGAAATGCAGAAATCATCTGTCAAGCTGCGCCCTTGCGGTGGATTTGTTAAGCAGCCATGATCCAGGGCATTCATGTAGGCACAGCCTGCTTTTCAGCCTTCTGTCCAAGCTGCTTCTGCAGAAGCAGGAGATACACATTTATTTTCCTTGCCAGACTAAAGTTGGGAGAGTCTCCTTTACAAATAACAATACCATTATTTTGCATATATATATTTTTTAGTTATGCTGCTTTTAGAAACCAATAAAACAGTATCTTTTCTGGGGAGCAATACAGTTTTCTTCAGTGGTCTGAACATATGAGGCACAGCTGAACTCAGAGCTGTGAAGATGCTCTTAATCAAAGAATAAATTTTTAGGGAGTCTTGATACTTGAATGTCTGAGATTCAGACAGCCCAGATGAATCCTTCATATTTCCTAGAGAGCCTTTGATGTAAAACTTTCTTTAAGACTTAATCTGAACAGTGGAAAACTCTGTTGGGTCGATGTTTGCTTTTCTCCCTCTTGACCTGGAAATGGTGAATTCCAAAGTGCAGTGCTGTTTCCCTTCTTACCACACCTGCTGCTGAATGTGCGAGCAAACGGGCAATTCTGAACGCCTGCTACCTTCCTGCCACTTCTGTGCTTCTGTGCTTCAGAACTGCTTACTAATCCTTATTTTCCAACAATCCTTGCTTCTCTGTGCTATATAATCTGACAGGACTGTGGTATATCCACACCAGGCAAGCACTCTTGCTTTAAGGTCCTGCTTTGCTGGCTTTCTCCTTCTCTTTACTGTGATCTTCCTCTTACTCTTGCATCCCTTCATCGTTCTTTCCTTTGTGTGAAGATTATTTGCCTGCAATTGTGCCTTGGGAGGGAGAAACACATTTTGGTTGGCTTAAAACTTGGTTGGTTAAAAGGCTGTAGTTCCAAACAAGTCATCTTCACCTAGTCTCCCGTCATTTTCCAGGACAATCTGCGTAAAAAGGATGATCGGATTGAAGAATTGGAAGAGGCACTCAGAGAAAGTGTTCAGATAACTGCAGAGCGGGAAATGGTGCTAGCACAAGAGGAGTCAGCCAGGATCAATGCTGAGAAACAGGTCTGCAATCTTGTTAAGTCACTGGTAGTCCTCCTAGGAAGGTAACCAGACAGTAAAGTACTAATTTCCCTGCTTTCCTGCGTGAAACACAGCTGGCTTTCTTTGATGATCCTCTGTGTCTGTTCCAGCGCTGGGTGACAGAACTCATAAAATCTGCAAAGCCTTCATAATAAGTTGTATTTCACAGGTATGATTTTCTTGAAATTAAAATCAAAATATAAGGTATCCTGCGATACCTTTTGAAATATTGGTTTAAGTAGTAACTTCTGATCTGTCTTGCCTGTCAAAGCTGCCTTCCTGTGTGTAAGGCATACTTAGGTTTACTGTCTTGTTCATTGAATGTATTTGAAAGACAATGATTTTTATTAGCCTGGTTGTGTTTATGGACCACAATCTCCTTGCACTTGCAAAACAACTGGTTAAAAAGACAAATCCCTTGGCTTGAGCCAAGCATGCACACAGAAAATACACACTTGTGTACTGAAGCCACAAGTAGAAACTTTTATCCATTAATTGATTTTGTGCCATTGATGAGATAACTCTGAAGAGTCATGGACATGTCCGATTTTAACTCAGGTAAGTAATCATCAAGAAAGCATACCATAAGTGATGAATGAATCCGTGAGATTTTGCTAAAGCTTGTGAGACAGAAGCTGCAACTGGCGCTCTTACTTTTTGTGAGCCTCTTCAGTGTTTTTCACTGTTCCTTGTGACAGTAATTAGCAAACAGGAGCATTTGGTAAGTTGCATTTCAATGGAGGAATCTCCTTGTCTTTGTTATTTACGTAACAACACTTCTGACCAAGTGCACTTTAAAATGTTTTGAGAGGTTTTTCTTAACATGTATTCTTGTATCACAAGAAAATGAAAAAAAAAAAAAAATCCGAGTTTTCCAGAAGAGAGAGCTCTTTAGGCTAAAGTCAAGCTCACCTGTTTGCTGATGGACATATTGAGGATAATTCTGGTTGCTGTATTTTAGGATCCTAGACAGTATGATGGAACTCGCTTTCAAGAATGCCTTCTTTCCAAACATCTTGTAACCTTTAAAAAATTGCATGAAATAGAAATGTTAACTGAGTAGTGAATGCCACTTCGAAGATTAGATCTCCTTGAAAGGAAAACATATCTGACAAAGCATTGGGTTCTATGATGAGGCACAAAAGTAATCAAACTAGTATGTGATTTGATGCCTAGGGTGTTATAATGTTTTAATTAATTAGTTACAAGACAAAGTGACCGTTTTTATATTCTTTGAGCACCTAGAAGCTGGTGCTCAATATAAAAAATATATAATTATAAAAAGATATAATATATATAAATATTAAAACTAAATTGTTGGAATTAGGTGTAACATCTTAAAAATGAGACAAGGCAGGGAAATGCACAGCCTGAAGATCAATAAACCATCAGGGTCAAGAGAGAGATTGAGAAGAGAGGAAGAGAACCAAGATGAGTAAGATTTGTGGATAAAGATTGGTGGAATATGGTAGGTAACAGCATAAAAAAGAAATTAATTTGGTTGTAGCAGTGCATATAGAAGTGAGGAGGAGAAAGAAGGATGGAGTGAGAGCGGCAGTATTGGAAGACAGAAAAGCTGACATCTGTGACAGCTGTGTCTTACTGCAACGTAACTAAACTGCCAGTTCTGACCAATTATGGTTTTTAAAATATGAGCAACAAATCAGCACAGAGGAAAAGGCTCTGGAGAGCTTTGTTCCAGTCAGCACTGGGAGACCTTCTGTGCCCCACTTTGTCCAGTAGGATTTTGGTTTTGGTATCAGTTAAATACAGTCAGGTGTATTTAAAGTGGTGGCAAGTAGCTGTTTTTCCAAGGTGCAGAGGAGACTTCCCTTCAAATGTTTTTCAGTGCATATTCCTTCAATTACTTTTAAAGAATGCCCTCTTTGTTTTATTATGTTCTGTGGAAGTTCTCTGTAGAATTTTGAAAGACAAACACAGATAATTTTAGAGTTTTAAAATGCAAGACTCTGTGTTCCATATACTATCAATGGCAAATCCATTGACTTTCACAAACCGTGTAATAGGTTATGAATATTCTTAGACCAAGTGTGAGTGATGTGTGTGATTTTTAAAATTTTGATGTTGTTCAAACTGATTGTAATTTGCTTTTAATTGCATGCTTTTTCTTTCCTCTCTTGTTTATCTTGTTTTCTACCATTCTGCCACTTCACTGCCTGTTTGAAGCTTTTTAATGAATCAGTGCATGAGGTCAACCATTTTGGCTTTAGGTGGTTCAAGGTATGAGGACATCTCATTTGTGTGTGCCTCTGCCCCAATATTTAGTGTTGTTATTGTAGCCTCGTGTTGTGTAATCCTACCCTCCATCATCTCGTGGTGTGTGGTGTTGTGCTATTTTATAGGCTTCAGATTTGAATTACAGCATCCACGAAGCCACCCTGCATTTCATGATTCTCATATATCCATTACAGATTAAAATCTTGCTCTCTGTAATCTAGTGTTTGAAAATATCCTGTCAGTGTGTATTAACTGGGACAGTGGGTTAACTGTGTTAATACACAATCTGTGTATGCAAGATGTCTCCTGCTGACTAAAGCTTTCTGTTTATTTCAGGATTTTAGACCTGTTCTTTCTTTCATCTTTCCCAAAAATAAAACCAGGCATTTCCTGCTGGGAGCAGAGCACCCACTGAATTGGGCATTGTTTTATTATCCCTACTGATGTGTGTAGCAGAAACCCTGCCATACAGAAAGTAGATGAGGCAGTCTTGCATAGATGGGAAGGCTTGAAAGGTCTTCAAGCCTTTCTTTCTAATAGTTGTCACCTGGCTTTGCTGGTGCACCTGCTGAATCCTCTGTGTAAAGATCGTTGTGAATTCCTTACAGCTGTGGGGTTATGTAGTACTGTGGCTGGTCCCACTAGTTCAGCCCTCTGTGTGGAAGGTCAGAAGGTGTGTGGAGACTTCTCTGTAAGTACTGCCCATAAGGCTGAAGGTAGGATTTCTCAGATAAATGCTTCTATCATAAAGGGTTTTTTTAATTAGAGATGGTAAATGTAAATTCAGGCACAATTTCTGCATTAACCAAACCTGAGTTTATTTTAGAAAAGCTATCATTATGTTCCTCAGTGGGAAAAAAAGAATTATGTAGAAGTTTTTCCCTGCTCAGAAATACAGCTGTAGTTTTGTTCCCTAGGAAAAACTGTTGGAGGTTTTCTTTGACAAGAGGCCCTGTCTTGTTCACAAACCCTTTCACTGTCCTGGTGCATCTTAGCATCCCTTCTCCTGCAGCAGGAAGCAGGAGGGTGTCCTTCATGTGAATTGAGTCTTAATCAGCACCATTCCCAGGACAATGCTGGAAACGCGTTTTGATCCTCGTGAAAGAATAAGACCCTTTTAGTGAAATAAAGTGACACACAAGTTCAAGTTCTGTGACTTGGTGTTGATCAATAATTAGTGACAGGTTCTTGTCTCAAGGAGCACAGAGTAGGATTACTGGCATTTTGAGCCTTCCTTATTGGAGGGCATAGTTCACAAATACCTTCTGACCTAAGATACTTCATGCTCTCCTTCTCCTTGCTCACTTTCATCCCCATACTTGAGTGCACATCCCTGCTGCTTTCCCAGCCGTTCTGGGGCTGTGTTGTGAAACAGAGCAGTGACCTAATTCATGGTAACAACTCTTATTTTTTGAAGGGATTTTTTCATGTGAAGCACTTCACTGGCCTGGTTCATGGATCCCTATGCAGAACTTGAGGGACATCTGAGGAAACATTGACCTGTGGGGGCAGGACTGAGAAGTGAAGGCAGGAATTGCTTAGTATTGTTACTAAAAATACTTTTAGCAGAAACTGATTGCAGCCTTTACAATGGGCTACTATTTTTTTGAGTGAGATGGTGCATTGCCTGAGCACAGCATACATTTCTCCCTATTTTATTTCCTTCAAATTTGAAAAGCAGAAGATTTTAGACATTTAAAGAATGCTTCTGCTGATAGTAGTGCAGCTCTGTTGTTCTCTCATGAATATAAATTCCTGGTTAAATGCACTCTCTGTACAGTATCAGCTAACATTTAACTCCTTATCCTAAAATGTAATGGCAAATAAACACATAAAATAATGACCATTACCTCGTCATTCCTTCCTTCCTTAAGTAGCTACTTAAACTGAAATTTTTGAGTTGGCAGTCTGATCTTGACATCTTCCATCAACTTTTTTTGAAGTTATGGTTTTCATTGGGACATTTTAAATGAGGTTAAGTGTGTAGATCTACAAGTAGCTGTATCTGTGTTCATACACTGTGTCTTTTTATCCTGCATGGGGCAGATTTTTCTGCTTTCCTTTTTTAAAGAAAAAATAAAAGACTGAATATTGTAAGAGTAATGTATTGTTTAAATGTATTTTCTTACGCTCATTTCTTTCTCCCACTGTCCCTATAAATTATTTCAGCAGGATTTAATATTATTTCAGGTACACATAACGTGTAAAATGTGTTGATAACAAGACTCCTGAAATTCTCTATCACATATGCTTACTTAAAAATTTGTATCTGCTTGTTAAGGAAAAATAAACATGAAATAGGTTAATAACTCAGCCAGAACCTCGTTCACAGTTCTCTCCTGTTTCCCTACTGTAAATACAAGGTCTGCAAGGGTTTGAATGTAGAGTAGAGCCTCTAATAGCCTTTTGTGTCTTATCTGTAAGTTACTGTACAGAAATTCTCACCAAGTTTTGAATGGTACCTGTCATTTGCACTTCCATCAGAACACCATTCTAGTTTTAACTTTCTAGCAAATATTATTTAGACTACAACTCCTTGTAAGAATAGAATAGAAACTACATTTACAGCAGATTTATCATATATTGGACCCTATCCTATCAAGTACCTTCTAAAAATGCAAAATAAATTAAAAGCCATACCTTTTTTGCTGAGCATTCTGTTACTGAAATAGATCTGAAATGTTTTCTCACATATGTTGAGCATTGGAATTATTTCACAGCACAAATTCTGACACACTAAGTTACTTCCTGCAGCTCCCTATAAATGAAGAATATAAAGTGGAATTGCTCATGAACCACTTACCTGTAGATATTTTCTGAGCACCATAGAAATGTCAGAGTTCTGACTGCTCTGTAATACATGCTGGACAGTTTGCTTTTAATGAATGTTTTTGTCTTTTCTTCTGTATCTCCTAATGAGAAATTTGATAAACTATGAGATTGGAGATCAAGGCTGTAATCCAAGGTATGGCTTGGAGTGAAGGTACTGGAGGTTTTTTCTATGATTTTTCTAAGGAGTTTACATTTCTTTGGCTGAACTTCTCTTGAATATCTTCTGAAAAGCTCTTTTCTGTAAAAGTCTGCCAAAATCATTTTGGCTTTTGAGTGTGTGTATATATGTACATGTGCAAAGTAATTTGTGTACTTAGTCCATATTAAATAAAACTCTGTGCTAAAACCTAGTATTTTAAATTTTTTTACTGATAGAAAACTTCAAGAGCTTTTTAAGTCAGTGTCAGCCCAAAGTATAATCTTACCATTGTTTTCCAAGAGATTTACTTTGTTCTTCTGTCCAATTGTTCTGCTTTGGTTAGAGAAAGCATTTTGGGTAACTGAAGTTCAACGTGCACTGTGTCCTTGTCAGTGAATATGTTTGCAGTAATTTTTAGGAGCACTGCATCTCCCTAATGTTACTTATTTTCCCCAGATATTTCAGTGGATTACAAAACCTTTTCCTTTAAAAATACGCAAATTTGTACTGAGTAACTCTCTCTGCAAGGGAGAGGTAATTTGGTATGTAATTCCCTCTGCATTCAGTAATGTACCTTTTAAGAGCTGGAAGAGTGGAATTTTTTCTGTCTTAGTTGTGTTCAGCTGTGCTGAGCTGGGGGCTTGGGAGGTTTTTTTTGCCTCCAGATGGGAAGAATGAATAGAGAGAGAAATGATGAATAGAAAATCATGCCTAATGACTTTGAGGCAGAGATCTTTTTCTAACATTATAGACAAAAAAACTTCTAAATCTTTTAAAATCATGGAACTGTTTAGGTTGGAAAAGACCTCCAAGATCATCGAGTCCAACCATTAACCTGACACTGCCAAGCCCACCACTAAACCATGTCCCTAAGCACCACATCTACCTGTCTTTTAAGTTCCTCCAGGGATGGTGACTTTGTTTTTGTTTAATTTGTTGCTCTTGTTTAAGGTTGCAAAGTAGTCAAAATTTGATGACTTTCAGGAGAATTGGGGACACTGAAAGGATAATTAACCTCTGTGCAAAATATACATTGAGCAGTTCTCAATATAAGTCACCTTTTCATTTAATGAAATGAGGAATACTGATGGAAACTGTTATATATAAATTTGGTGCAAGTGCTGATTTTAAGGTAACTTCGTCTGTATTTTTATCCCTTTTTATTGTTTAATAGATAAATACCGATTTCATGTTATGCCTTTTATTATAGTCAGGTATTCCAGACAAAGCTCTATCTTGGCATCTCTCTGCCTGTTATATTCTTTTCTTAAGTACCTACCTCTGGACAGCATTTTATTTGTTGTGGCTCGAGAGAAAATCAAATTCTTCCAGATCTGGTTACATTAATGCTTGTTTGTAATTGTAATGACCCACGCAAATACTTGTGTTAATGTTTGTTTAAGCTAGTCCTATGCTTTTTTCATTTTAAATTTCTTTTCCAGTTGCATTCTTTAACTGTGACCTTAAATGCAAGTGTGATACAATAATATGTAGATAAAAGCATTAGAAAAGCTCATTAGACGTGAACATTAGATTCATAAATTGAAAAATATATGTTCTTTTTCTGACATAATTGATTTTTCCCCCAAATCCATGAAGTGCGAGAGAAGAAACTGTTTTTCTTTCCATAGCATTCTCCTATATAGAAAAACACAGGAACGTGACATGCTTGAGGCTCATTAAATTGAGGATGCCTTTTCATTTGAAATATTTCCTACTCACACAAAAGCTTCCAGACTTTCCTGTACTGCTGTTTACCGTTGGATTCCTTCAAACCCTTCACTGAGTTTCAGCCTGAATTCAGTTGGCTCCAAATAGTGGAAGTTCTTTTTATTTATTGTAGTTAGGTTCTGCTATTTGCTTTTGTTAACTACAATGCTAAAGATCTGCTTCCACGAGTTTGTAGAGGTGGAAACTTTCCTGAGCTTGCCAGTGAGACTGTGCTTCTTCAGTTTGCCACATGTTCAACCTTCACATGGCAGTGCATGTGCTTTCCTTTTTTTGTGTTCATGATCCTTAATGTCTTTTGGGAAAAGAGTGTTAAAGTTGTATATGGAATCAGCATAACGCTTTTCACTGCTTGCAGTGAGTTAATACATCACCCCAGAATTTTTCTCTTTGGAAAATCAATCTGTGCTATATAAATTGACAGTCTTTGCTATGCTGTGTAGCACAGCATTAAATATTTACTTTGAATATTACTCAGGTCTAAACTGTCTGCCATAGTGACGTTTCCTAGTTAACCTGAAACTGTCTAAAATGCAGCAAAATGGAAATCAGCATGGTCTGCAGAAAGCTGGTGAAAAACTGCTAAAAACCTTGGGCAATTAGTCTCCCTTCTACCTTAGCAGCTGTAGATGTAACCTAAGAAAGGGCGATTTATTTTGAGGATGGCCATGTTTAGAGTTGTGGCTGGAGTATCATGGATTAACCATAGATCTGGAGAATTTTGTCTGGATGTGATAAATTGTACCAAAAGAGCGTGTGCAGCGCTCCACAGAATGTGCTTCATGTGCTGCATTCGTGCATCTCTGCCTCTGTAGAGATTTTTAAAAGCTGATCAAAATCCAGGTGTTTTCAAGATTGATTGTTATTCCTAGTGATTGCTGCTGTATTCCCAAGGGGTGGGAGAGACTCATTGCTAGCCATGGAAGATAAACACGAGACAGTTTCCTGAGACTATAGATCCATGTAAAGTAAAATAGGACAGCTTCCTTTGGTATGTTTGCATGGGTTAAGAAACATTATGAGAATGTTTCATTGGATAATGGTTTCACTTAAGGAGAGTGTAGAAATAGAATTGTAACTTGTTATAGTCTTCAGATAACAGTGACTAAACCAGATTTCTTTTCCTCAGTAGAAATCAGAATTCAGCTTTCACTTACTTTTTTTCAAGGCCTGACTCAAATATTTTGTTTGTGTTAAGCAGAGGCAATTATTGTTTCCTCCTCAAGAGTTCTTGTCCCAGCAGTAGGCTGTTGCTTATTTATGTAGGTTATGGCCCACATTTAGAGATACAACTGTCAAAGTTACCTCCAAACATCCTAACAGGACACAGCTGTGACTTAGTGAGTCCTGAAGGCTCAGGAGTTTTCTCTTTTCTGAACATCTGTGAATCCCGATTCCTCTTTCTCCATACAAAAGCTCAGCACTCTCAGAGTATGAGCAAAAAGCACTTGGTGGATACTCAAGTAACAGACCCCTTGACAGAGGCTTCTTTGTTTATGTTTGTGTGGCTTCTGCAGGAGTAACAGGGTAATGTCAGATATCTGGTCAGTCTCATTGATGCTCTTCATTGCCTAGAGCCATCAGTGGGGAGAGTAAGGAGCAATACAGAGCATTAACTCCTTTTAGAATCAGATGCTCTTTTTATAATGAAGTTTTTGTTGGGAGACCAGCTCATGGAAATAAGAGACATCAGCTGTCTATATATCTCAGTTTCACAGTGATAAGAAAAGTTGCATTCATCTGCAGTATCCTGCAGGTTTTCAGACCAGGCTTTTGTTCTCTTTATCTCACTCCTCTCCTTTTTCCCATTTAATAATATAAGAACAGAACAGTGGCACCAGTTCTGTTAAGCCACCAAGACACTATTTTATCACGGATGCTGAATGTACAAAATCCAAACAACCTAAAAAAAAAAAAAGGCACAAAGACTTAAGAAAGCCACAGAGTAGTGTAAAGAAAGACAAAGTTCATCTCTAAAATTATTGCTGTATATTACAGATGATCAAAAGACCCTGCCTTTTCTCTGGAGAGCAGATAATCCACCAGCCATTTTCACAGCTTCAACACTAACTCCTCTCTTTACTGCAAACAGAACTCCTTGTCCATGTGCAGTCTGCCACAGTCCTCTAATGCTGTACACAGCTGACTTTGGCAAAAGGGGTGCTGCAAGTCTGGCATCCCCTTTGAGATGCAGGTGAAGGTGATTTATAGACACATCTTAATTACTGCATCCTGTGCACTGGTGCTGAATAAGAGGGGCTTGAATTGAAGCCAGAGTTCCAGCCTGTGTGGTGGGACAAAGCCATTCTGCTTTACACCCTTCTGCTCTCAGTGGGGCAGAGCTTTCAGCTGGTTTTGTGGTTGAGGGCTCTCCTTACTTTACAAATCAGATATTACAGTATAATTTTACTGAGGGAGAGGAAGATTTTCTTGGTATTGTTTACTGATTTCTCTCGTTTCCTTCTGATATTTTTAGCTCTAAAAAAGCTATGCCTAACAGCTTTCCCAATATCTATAGGAATTTGAAGTTTGTTCCCTTAATTCAGAATAGCCAAGAATTTAGTAAAGTGTCTTGGATACAGTCTTTAAGAGTACCTTAAAGCCACCCTACTGCTTTAACGAAAATGGGGCTATGATGAAACCATAATTCATTTCCCTCTTATTTTGTGTAAAGGTTTATTAGCTTGTGATTTAAGCAAACCATCTGGTCCTGCTGGCAATCCAAGTTATGTCAGACTCAGTGCTTTCTCCCTATAATATGTTACTGGAGGCAGTTAAATTACATGCTTAAGTCCCAAGTCTGGCCTGTGCTTTTTCCATGTCTTAACATCTGTTCTAGGAAATTTTTCTGGGATCCAAACAAATTTACAAGGAGCCAGATCTCTTGTCTTTGTCTTTCTTTTCATGTCTATTTATTTTCCTTCTCTGAAGTCTAATGAGTTCAACTGAGTAAAAGATAATGCAGAAATTTGCAGTCTCTTTATCATTTCAGCAATGTACATAGAGAGATAAAAAATACTTTAAAAACTCAAGAGCTGCAGAAAAATAGGAGACTGTCATCTGAGAGTGACACTTTGAGAAATATTAATTATTTTTTTGGTCCTTCTGATATTCTTTCTACTGACTTTTAACTGGAAGACTTTTTGTTTTGCTTGCCTAATTAATTTTGGGCAAAAGTACAGATTTTTATTACATTTTGTCTTGCAATGCTAATTTCTTGTTTATACAAAACAGGCCCATGTTTAGAAAATAAATAATTTTAAATATACTTGTTAGCCTGCTGAGGTGGTTTTGAAAAGATTTCTAGTGATTGGTTTATATACAGATCATGGAAAATGACTTGTTTGTGTTGGTGTTTGTACCTGTATTCTGTGAAATTTCATCATTTTGTATTCTGCCTGGAACTTTTGAGACATAATAATGAATATAAACAGCTATCCCATAGCCTGCTGTGTCTGGATGTATATTGAAAGAACTAGAATTTCTTTACTTCAATCAGAAACATAAAAATTACTCTGATTCCAGGTATGTAATTAAACATTAAACTGTGTTTCCTACATTTGGCTGCACCTAAAATACTCTTATCTTAGGAACAGGGATCTTAGTGTAACAGTCAGGTTCCTTTGTCACGCCCTTTGAGACTTTTAATTACAGACTGGTAAGGTCAAGGGAGGGGATTCTGCCCCTCTGTTTTGCTCTGGAGAGACCCCACCTGGGGCATCCAGCTCTGGGGCCCCCAGCACAGGAAGGTCATGAATCTGCTGGAGCAGGTCCAGAGGAGGCCAAGATGATCAGAGAGTTGGAGCATCTCTCCTCTGAGGAAACTCTGGGAATTTGAATTGTTCGGTCTGGAGAAGGCTCTGGAGAGACTTCATGGCAATCTTGAAGTATAAAAAGGGGACTTGAAAGAGAGAGAGAGACTCTTCCCCAAGGTCTCTAGTTACAGGACAAGAGTCAATGGTTTTAAACTGAAAGACAGTAAGTTTGGACTGGACATAGAGAAGAAGTTCTTTATAATGAGCATGGTGAGACACTGGAACAGATTGTCCTGAAAAGTTGTGGATGTCCCATCACTGGAAGTGTTCAGGGCTGGGTTGGATGAGGCTTTGAGTGACCTAATCTAGTGAAAGGCATGGCAAGAGGGTTGGCCTACATGGTACTTAAAAGTCCCTTCCAACCCAAACCATTCAATGAAAATCAAAAAAAGATATGTAGTCTCTTCTGTAAAGATTGATAATCTACAGGTGAGAAAAAGCCTTTTCTAACATTAGCATAAATTATTTTTATGTAGTGTACCAGTGATTTGCTGTCTTTCATGCCAGTCATACACATGTGAATTTGGATGCATTCAAATCCTATCACTTGAGACTAGAAGATTTTCCTTTGCGGTTCTGTGGAGGGCATTCCTTAGCCTTTTCCTCATTCTTAGTATGCACATAGCATGTAAACATGGATTGCATGGGTCACCATTTCAGAATAGAGCCTCTGCCCCTGCAAGTGTTTTTTCAAGTGTACAGCATTTTGCTCTTCCCCCCCCCCCCATATTGATGACTCTGCCATTGCCTCTTTAGAGTTGCACAGTCCCACTGTACTGAATAACATACTGAATAATAATTGTGTTACCAGCATTCATGATTCATTTGTTGCTCGGATCACGACCCACAGTTGCTCTGCTTCTCTGAAAAGGTGCGAGCAGAAAATTAAGCTCTAGAACTATCTTCCTGAGGGGACTAGAGAAGCCTTTTTCAATTTTCTGTGCAGTAGAAAAGTTATCTTCAGGTGATGCTTTATCACTGAGGAAAGCTCACAGTGGGAAGAAAAAAGCTAGCTGCCACAACATTGTAATCTAAACAAACTGAAGTGTTTGGGGATGCTGAGGTTCCATTAGCTAGCCATCTGTCTGGATCAGCTTTAGGTATTGGAGTCTTTGGGCTCTGATTTTAAGAGGCAAACAATAACAACCACATCAGTTGATAATAGCATTCTTCCTGGCCTGAAATACCTATTGTGTCTCAGGAATTCTTAGCAGTGCATTAGTTCTCATGTAACAGGTGAGGGAACTGGAGCTTGCCTGTCCTGATCATCAGAAATCATTCCATGAGCTGGTACAGAGATGGGTAGGATTTCCAGCCTCAGCAATACTTTGTATATACAGTCCCTTTCTCAAGTTTGCTGTCTTTTTACTGGCTTTTGGGGTACTTGACTAAGCTCTTTGCAGCTCCCTAGCTTCACATTACCCAATGGCCAGAAAGGTTTACTGGAACCACTACATACTTGGAGATAATGCGGTATCTTTCTGTCTGTGCAAAAGCCTGGTTTTTGATTTGCAGTTGCAGGAGCCTGAAATAACCTTTTGTAGGAGCAGGGAGGTTAAGATGGTAGATAGGCTCCTGAGAAGGGCTTCATTGTTTTTTGTTATTAAATCATTTCTTTACAGGCTGCCATTGACATGATAGATAAATTTCTCCTGTTGCATTGCTGTTTCTTTTTGCCTTGTTTTCATGCTTCCTAAGGAAGGAGATGTAATACTGTGTAAAATATTTGTTCTGTCTTGACATTTCCCTCTTCTGCTGCTGTGAATCCCATACTGATCTAATTGACATTCTTTGCCTTCTTTCACATAGTTTGTTCAGTCTCTCAGGAGCTCTCTCCTCTAATGGAAACTTATTTCAGCTTGATGTTCTTCCTTAAAGATAAGCTGTCACCAGGTCAGGTCACTTCAGGCCTAAAAACAGTGAACAAATTAAGTCTCCATTTAAGTTTTCTGCTCAGAAAACATGAAGACCTTTCTGGCCTGTCTACAGAGAACTGAATCGTGGCTAAGTCATAGATAGAGATACACTTTGTTTTATATACTGTTGTTTGAGCAAAGAGAAAAGAGGAGCAAGAGTTCACTCTTTACATCTTCTGAAATGGGTGGAGACTTTCTAGCTGCAACTGACAGGGCACAAGCTCATCCACAGCTAAACTGAAAATGTCAACAGCATGTCTCTGAAAATGTCTCAGTGTGCCAAGAGCTCTGGTTTTGGCAAATATTTTTTCTTTATTATATAATTAGCTGCTCTCAGGGAAAAAAATTCAAGGGTAGGTGTTAAGTTTTTTGTATAGGCTGAATTAGATGTGCATTGCAAGTAGTTTGCTTCTAGTGAATATTCCTCTATCATTTCTCACAGGAGTGCTTACTGGGACAGGTCTGCACTAAGATCCATAAGCTGCCAAATAAAATGTTTTGTTTTGTAGAAGTTTAATTGAAATAGACCCATGGACTATCTACAGCCTGATGAATCTGAACAATGAAGTCTTTACTGTGAATACAATCATCACTATTTTGGTGAACTTTGTCTTTAGTAAAGTGCGTGACAAATGGCCCTTGCTGGAGAGCATGGAAGGTAATGACAGTTCTGTAAACCAAGTTGCTGGCAGAGTTTAAAAGCTACTCAACATTCCAGCCATTCCTAATACATGATTAGATCAATTTTCTGTTGGCCTGCAAAAATACAAGCTATAACCTTAGAATTAAAAGAGTTATCAAACAGAGTGATGAGAAAGAGATTAAGTGCCTGCAATAAGCACTACTACGAGATACTCTTGCAGAGTTAGCCCTTGCCACCTCTCCCTAGGAGCCTTGGCCCAGATATCAGGCTCCAGTCTCCTCATGTTTTCAAAACAGCACAGAGTCGTCACGCTACAGATCTACATCAAGCAAACCAGTCCTTCAGCGTTAGCATCACAGACCCTGATGGCTGGCAGTGGGAGGAAGTTGGTCAGAAATATTTCAAACCTGATTATGGAGAAGACATTGTTTCACAGATTGTTTTATCTTGACAGCTGACAGATTGACACAGGCTCTTTAGACTGTTGCAGTTGGCTGGGGGCTTGTTGATTCGAGGTGCCTTTCTGTTCAAGCCGAGGGGTTTATAGCTGGCATGCCTCTTTTCAGTTTAAAGGAAAATGTCTGTGTACATATTTCTGATCCACCCAACAGAAGCAGAAGCTGATATCCCAGCAGCTGATGCACAAGTGCACCTTCATTGCCCCACCATTCTTCTAAGAATCAGTTTCTATCCTAGTAGATTTTTGCTGTTCATTATTTCTGCAGTCCTTCTTTGCATTCTTTTCTGATACATTTTCTCTATTTCATTTTACGGAGTTTTCTCTTAGTTTTAAAAATTGACAGATTTTCTGATCTTGTTTTGCATGCCAAACACTATTAAAACAGGGAAAGTTTGGTTATTGTATCCATGCTTGCCAGTTTGGACTACCTGTCACCGAAGCTCTCTTTTGGTCTGTTGATTACTAGATGAATTCTTGGCTGTACATTGTGAATAGTTTATGATAATTGCATATTTTAATTTTTTTTTTGTTTGCTGAGCATAACAATACCACCTTTTGGCAGCTGCATTTGAATGGAAGTAGAAAGGCTTTCTGCAGTAAACACTGCACAATGTCTGTGCTAGATTTTTATAGATCTCCTAATTCTCAATTGCAATGTTTCTTGCTCTGTCACCGATTAAGGATAAAAACCAGTCTTATTTTTGCATCATTTTGAGTCATTAGGTCGGCCTTTAGGAGTACAGGATTTATTAAAGCATGTTACATATTTCCCTCCTACAGCACCTATATAGCAAATGACATGCTCAACTCTCCTTGTAAAAACACGTAAGTAGAAATTGAGCTTGTTGTAATTTCAGTAATTCACTTCCAGGATGGATCACAAGTTGATTGCTGTGGAGGGATAAAAAGGCAATGCAGTGCTGTGGTTTCATATGAAATTTATACAAATGTTTGATTATGTGCAGCATCAGTAGCATCTGAGTTTCTCCCGTTGAAAGCGCATTATAAAATTGTTTATGAAAACTTGGTTGCGATGGAAAGAAAAAACCTACATGGAAGAAGTCAGTGAAATGTGTTCCATTGAGCTTTATTATAAAATTATTAAAGCACATCCAGAGGTTTTTGAATGCTATATGGAGCTAGATTTGAGCATTTATTGTGATTTTGCATGTTAATTAGTGATAAATTTTACCTGAGCCCGAACCTATCCTGAGTGCAAAATAAAATTCATCTGTGTAAAATGTATGCTAGAATTTATAATCATGTTGATTCTGAATCTTTCCAGTTTGTTGAAGATATGAGCCTTGTTCTGCTGTACTTTGTCATCAGCAACTCTCTGAATGTCTTACGTTGCTAAATCCCAATCTGTGCCTAAAAGCATTGTTCAAACCGTGTTTTGAGGCACGTAGCCTCACTAACATCTTCATGGGAACCCAGTCCTCTCCCTGCTTCAGAAATGTTACCTTTGTTCTTAAGTGCACATGTAGTTTCCCTTTAGGCATCATTTACAGTGAAAATGTATTATCCTTTTGGTATATTATCAGTGTGTTTCGTTTAATACCTTGCATTTTTGTGGGCCAGTGTTAACATACACAAGCCATCCTCTTATCCCTGTGGTACATTTTCTAAAGCAGAAATACAGAAGAGTTGAAGGTTTGTCTTGTAATGGTTATGTTGCAGTGACCAAACTAAGTGAACTCACAAGCTGTAATGTTGCTTTGGTCAATTGTAGACATCCTGTCCGCAGCCCTGGATGATGCCTCCAGCCTCCCGAGGTGCTGTGTAGCATCCATGCACTGGTAACCTTTGTGCTCCAATTCAGTTGTGACATTTAGTAAGTTCCAGCTGATCACACTGCACTATTTTTCTCTCCTCCTGTCTTCTCCAAAAATGTTTTAGGTAGAAGAGCTGATGATGGCTATGGAGAAGGTCAAACAGGAGCTGGAGTCAATGAAAGCAAAATTGTCCTCTACACAACAGTCTTTGGCTGAGAAGGAAACCCATTTGACCAACCTACGGGCTGAAAGAAGGAAACATTTGGAGGAAGTCCTGGAAATGAAGTAAGTGTCTTCTTTTATTATTTGTAGATGTGTTTTATTGATGTCTCTGCATTCCTTTCTCATCCTTGTTGTTCTAAAGACAGCCCCTGCGTGGATATGTCTCTGCAGGTAACAGCTGTCTGTAATCAGTCGAGCCTTCAGAGGTGACTTCTGACCAGGGATTACTGACATGACTTTCACACTTCCTCTAGAGCTCAAAAACACTTCTTCCTTTTGATTGTTTACAGTAGACTACTATTGTTTGCACAATAGCCACTTCAAAGATCCTAAGCAACTATTGGGACGCAATTATTTCATGTCTAATGAATGTGCCATCTTGCTTTAAGCAGCCTGTAACTACTTTAAGGTAAGGTGCAAGTCAGTGTAGCAAATGACAAGAAAAAGAGGGAAGAGATAAACATAATGTCAGGTGTTTGTAATGTCAAAATCAGACTGCAGATGTCTGATCTGCTCAAGTATTTTTCAGACTCATGCAGATGATTCATTAGCACTGGAGCAGTTTGAAGTTCTCTGTCAGTCAAACTTTTCTCGTCATCTTTACACAAGGAAGCCTGGATAAAACCAAGCTTTGAGGAGGTGGGGAGAAGAGAGGGATTAGACTTCTCAGGCTTAAACACTTCCTAATTTCTGACTGTGCATTGCAGATAAATACTTAGCCTTAGTTTAGGGAGACATGAATCCATTTAGTGCAATGATGGATAGTGCTGCCAGCAGTTCATTAGAAACACTTCCAGTTGTTTAGCCAGCCCTAAAGAGAAGGAACATTTTTATTGGCAGGACTAGCAGTGGTTCCTCCACTGTGGTTTTGTGAGCCATTATTTATTTGTTTAACTATTCTACACTGGTCTCTTTCCTTTTCTTTTCTTTTTTTTTTTAATGAAGGGATAGAAAAACAGCTGTTACAAAATGGAAAGAGGTGGCTTAGATCTTGAAACTTTAACTTAGGAGTGCTGTATAAAGTGGGCCAAGCCTCCCCAGCTTCATATTCAGCTACAACAGTTTGATCTAGACCTGGCATAAGGATGTTGGAAGACTGCAGTACTTAAAATCCACACTTTTTATTTTTAATAAAAAATTTTATTGAGCTATAAATTTGACTGCCTTGAGAGTTGCTGTATGGGGGGATGGGAAGAATAGCTCTTTAGGTGATGTGGGAATCCAAAGCAACTAGAGATGTATCCCATATCCAATCACTTGACAGTACTTTCTTCTGCCAAACTGCTCTGCCAAACCTTCTCATTAAAATCTACGCATAGCGTACTGTATATCCTGAAATGTATTTGGAATTGTGTAGGTCCTTTAATATAACTACTCACTTCTAAATGATGACCTCTCTTAGCTGTGTAAGTTATTGTTGGAAAGTTTTTGTACTGAAATGTAGTATCAGGGACTGCATGAACTGGTAGATCCATTGTACCTGAGAAGGAAGAAGAACACTGGAGAGAATGGTAATGCTGTCAGCACATGGAGAGAAAGATGGAAAAAGCATTACGTTTGTGTAGTTAACTAGCTGAGCATGTTTTAGTCATAGCTGATCTGTCTTAAAGTTCTATAAAGCTGCCAAAGGCATCCAAACTTCAAAAACTCACTCTCACCATGAGGCGCTGTTACAAACAAGTCTCTACTGAGGACTCCCAGTCAATTAAATACCTTATTTTCTGTACAGAAACTCCAGTATATTCTTTGTTGTCCTGCTTTCCCAGCCTATGTCTTTTATGAAAAGCACTCATCTGTTTTCTAGTTTTGCAAAAAGTGTCTCATGTTGTTAAAGTCTTTACTACTATTTCAACTGAAAAATAACAGTAATTGAACGAGTGGTCAGTTTTGTGAAGCAATTAGCAGCTTTTGGAGTTCTTATGGAGACAGACAGCAGTTGTACAGATAGTGTTCAAAGGTATGGTGAAGCAGTATTGTTTCATAAGTTTTAGGGCATGCTTCTGTGGGAAGAGTTTGAGGTGCTCAAAACCAGCACTGATTAAATTTGAGATTTGATAGAGGTGTAGATTTAACAACCTAGGCCCTGCAGTCAGCTAATGGGGCTGGGGAGTAGACAAGAAAAATAGCTTAGGAAACGCTGCTTTAGGAGATTCTAGATATGGAGTGAAATAAAGTGTTAAAGCAACAAGGGGACTCCAGAAAGTTACCTCTGGGTTTTAATAGGAAGTTGTTAGATATAATGCTAGTGAAAATACATGTTTAAAATACTGTTTCGTAGAGTAGAACTTGTGTTTACTACTGACTCTGTAACCCTGAGAAGATCATTTCACACTCCTTAGGGAATAGTGTGGCACTAGAATAGCTCAAGTGTGAATTATTCCAAGCAAGAAATTTCACTCCTTAAAGAAATACTGTGTATTCTGAAGCCCTCTTCCTTTCAGTCTAATATTTTCATTTTCTTTAAAAAAACTTTATTGCGAATAATTATGAGAGAGGCAGATAATCGTCTCTATTTATATCACCAAACCTGATCTACTGTAGAGAAATACTAGTGAACTGCTAGGATTTTTGTTTTGTTATGTTTTCTTTAAGAAGTTCTAATGTTTCCATCATTCACAGCAAATCTTTTAAATTAGGCAGGAATAAAGTGCTGTCTACAGAGAAATCTCTGTTCTTTGTCCCATAAAAACCTGCTTAGGCTGAGCTGAGTTATAAACTGTTGAAAATCACCAGTTTTACTTTGCTTTTTTTTTTCCCTGGTGTTGTCAGCAAATTTTGGCAGTGTGTGAAAATAACCAAGCACAAACAGTCTAATCTGAGGCCGAGCTCATGCAGTTGCCAAATCTGTAGCAGCGGACACTGCACTTACAGGGAAGGGGAACAGACACTGTGTCTGCGTGGATTTTTTACTAGACAGGCCTTTTGTTATGGTCAGAAGGACCAGAAGGTTCTTCCTAGTCATGTGCTTCAGGATTGAAAAGTCCCAGTTGGGGCATTTCTCAATCTGTTCTTTCAACCTGGAAAACTATCCAATAGCCCTTTCCTGAATTATGCCTTCTCCTGCTAATTGCAATTGCTGCTAGCCCTATAATTCAAGGTATCCAGACTTATGTAATGTAGTTGGCACTTTGGAGTTGAATCTTTCATCCTGCTGGCTCACAACAGAGGGATTATGACTTGTCTGAGAATAATTTACTCTCCTCTTGTTTCTTGAAAAATAATCAAGGATATTGCAGATGAATTAATTTTCATCATAGAAAATAATTTATGTTTCAAAATCAATCTGTCAGGAAACATCTTTTGATTTCTTGTCTGACTGTACATGACTCGTCTTTGGAGTAGTTATCACAGCAGTTTCTAATTACATTAATTCATCCCACAGATAGTGTTTCTTTGATACAGAGTGTAGGCAGTGATCAGAAATGAACCAGGCCTGTGTAGCTTAATGAGGCTGTTTATTGTATACCTTCCTTTTTTCATCTCGGAGCTGCTGAGAGCTACAGGAGGGCTACTCATAAAAATAAGATGCCAACCTAGGCTTGGCTGTGCAGAAAGACTGTTCACCCATATGTCTGCTACAGTTTTCCTGCATGATATGACTTAAAAATATTTGGTAGATGGAGAAGCCTTCATTTTCTGACTCTCAGTTAAGAAAAATATAAAGGCATGCACATGAACACTCACAACTGAAAATGAAGTCAGTGGAAGCTGAGGTTGTTTATCTTCTGAAAAGTTCATCTTCCCAGCAATAAAGCAGCATTGTCTGGAGGTATGAGTATGAAGCTGAAATTGAAAGTAGTCCAAAAGAAACTTATTAATTGACACAGTTTATTTGCCAGAAAAGTAAAATCAGTTGATCCAAAATGAAGTGTGAAGTAGTTTCAAGCCCTGCAAACAGTTAAAACAAACAAAAAAACTTCAGGTTGTGTGCACCCATGGTGAACAGAACTAAAAAAAAGAAAGTGTTGATGTCCATCCAGCAACAGCTTGTCAGCTCATCCACAATTGTCTTCTTGGAAATGAAGGATGTTTTTTGTCTTTAAAGAAGTTATGCTTTATGCATATGGATTAACAACAGCTCCCCAGAGCAGATGAACAGCTGTCTCCGTAGTTGGAAATCCCTTTGTGTTTGTTGTCAGTGCCACAGAGCAGTAGCACATTACCCTCACATCAGCAAGGCTTTCTAGGCCCAGCACAGGCTCTTCAGCATATTAAACTGGACTTACAGGGTCTGTGGGTCACTTGGTGTGTCAGACCATCACGTGATAGCAGCAGTGGTACCAAAACTTCTCCTATGATTACTTCATGTGAATTTAAGTAAGCTGAAATCCCACAGGGGGCACTCTTTGTCTGTAGGATTCACTGTCTGGGGCAAAGCTAAACAAGTGCATCTGTGTCAGTCCCTTTCTCCTTCTATTAGCTTTAGAATTTTCTTTTTTATATGTCTTTTTTAGGGCATACAGTGAAAATGAACATGCTAGTGTCCTATTACCGTTCTTTTGTCCTTTTCAATTTTCAGCCATAAAATATTTAATCATATATGTTTATTTTAATTCTATATTGTCATCCCATTACATTGTAAAAACTTCAGTTGAAGTCGTCTGAAATAGGAAAAATAATCCATTTCTAATTACTGAACAATACAGACCTCACGTTTCAATAATTTGAAATAAACTGACCTTGGAACTACTGTTAATCTCCAAGTGAATCGTACAGAATCCAATAGGAAAGCTGAAATACAATGTGCAGATATAGTGTGTGTCTTTTGAGGCTCAAGTTTATTGAAAGATCTTGGTTGCTCTCAAATTTGGTGTCTTTTGCTACTATTTTTTAAATTCAGGTGAAAACTAGAGACAAAACTTAATCTCCTTTGCACTTCTTTTTCTCCTGGCAACTAAGGAATCAGTCCTGTTACCGTTTGTGTCCTCCTGTGTTGTCCATGAGCCTTTTGAGCATTCTGAGACACAAGTGCTGTGGCAGCACTGGAGACAGCCTGCCACACTGTGTTCAGTGCAACTCACACTAGATGGCCAGAATCACGGGAGCAAGCAGAAGAGTTTAACCCCTTTTTGGGGAGCAGTACTAAACCGGTCGATCAAATGTTTCACGTAAGTGGATCTTGAATCTCAAAGTGTCACAGAATGATAAAACTTCAAAGCAAAGACATGAACCTTTAGCAAAGCCTCCATAAACCAAGTGCCCCATATCAGACTTAGATTGTTGCAGCTCTACTCCATTTCTTGAAGTATTGGGAAGTTATATTTATCTTTGTGACTGGTTTGTTGTTACTCTTCACCTGCCTTGAAAATCTTTTTCTTCTGTAGCTTTTCAGATACTAAAACCTTGGCATGTGTCACAGTCCTGTTCTGTCTTGTGATAAAACCTCTGTATCTCATTTTATCTTGAACTCTGTGGTCCCCAGGAACAATCTTGCAGACAGAAAGTACTGTACTATTTTAATGAGCCATGACAGGCCTGGAAGCAAAACCAACTGCTGAAAACTACACCAGGTGGTGTTAAAGCATTTTGCTCCACTCAGTAATTTCCAAGACTATTGATGTTGTAGGGAGGAGTTGGGAAAAAGAGGTCCAGTCATTAACTTCTGGAGATTTTAGCTGCACTATGCTCTTGTTCCCATGCCTTTCCATGGGAGATTATTTTTCTGGATATGTTTTTTCAGGGAGAGGGTTTGGTGGAAGTCATCCCTTCAGTGGCATAGTTTTCTAGATGGTGAAAGAAAATTAAACCTCTTTCAAGTGAGAATGTGAAAAATTTAGCATACAGCCTCAGTGTTAAAAATGCAGAGGTTTTGTCATGCTTTTGTTTTCTATTACTAGATTGCAACATTCTTACAGAAATTGCTCTGAAAGATCTCATCAATAGAGATCTTGGCATATCTATACACAGAGTACTAAAATGTATGATTTTTTTAGGCTTACACCACACTGAAAGTAGTGAATGAATACCCTCCTTGTCTTTTCTGAGTTTTGCTGGTCATTATTGCAAACAATCTTAGGGAACAAGTGCAGCACAAGAAAATGTCATGTTCTTTACTGCCCAGAGGGCATTGCTTTGGTAAAAGTTTGTTTTTATCATAACCTGTATTCAGATCGTGTTATCTAAAAGAAAAAGAATTATGTTGGTTTTTTCTAGATAACCCAGTGTTAAACTGGTAGAGGAATAGGGAGAGTGATGGTTTTATTTTGACTAATATATAGAACAGATTGCTTGTAAGATTGCTCTAAGGGCACCAATATACTGCCTTCTGCTAACTAATTCTGTGTGCCTTTATTTTGTATAATTAAATACACTGAGAAGTTCTGTCAGAAGTAAAAGTTTATCTTTTCAAGGGAATCTGTGTAATTTTCCCTTGGAAGTATGAATATTCCATTTATTTCTAGAAAACACTTGACAAAAGTACATATCCAAGTTTTCTGCATGCAAAGACATTGTGTATAATTCTATACACAAGAAGCATAAATATGACTGCAGTTTTTGTTTTAAAATATGCAGGAGTGTTTTGGCTCAGGGTTGATAGCAAAAGTAGATTTCCTATGCTGGCTGTTTCAGCTGCATCAGTGATTCCTGTCGCCATCCCTAATCCAGCTATAAGATTCTGGGGCTTCCAGGGGTGTTACTGAGCTAAACCAAATCAGGCACTTTTTACTTTCTGTTAAAGTCAAAAGAACCATGAGTTCCTTAGGGTGCTTTTTCCTCTTTTATAAACATGAACTGTAAATAGTAATGGATATAAATCAACTCTGTGAGCACTACATATTTCATTAAATACAGTCAAGTTGCGGATTAATAGAAGTTCCAAGTGAAAATATTATGGTATCTCATTGCATATATTGTAGATTTAATGTAGTGTGAACAATAGTAGCTTTGAGCAATTGTAAACCCCATCCGGACATTGTCAACATAGTTCAAAATACAAGGAGGGAGCTCTCACGGGGTGGATGTGTTCACATGGTCGCTGTGCATGTGCAAGTCACTCTTTTATTGGGTTTAAAATAACAGTGCAGCTTTGCGGGGTTGTAGGTAAGGCAAAGTCTAACTCCAGGCTGTTTTCTGGAGTGGAACAGAAATTCTTTCTTTTTTTCTTTTTTTTTTTTTTTATGTGAGGTCAATTTGCTTTAATTACAGAAATAACTTCTGAAGCAAGTAATTGCTTCCCTGCAGTCCTGGAAGACAACAAGTGGGAGTTGAGTAAGAAAAAGTGGAGGAATGAGTCAAGTCGTTGGCAGTACATGGAGTCTTTGTCTTTATACTGTATGGGAATATCAATGATGTCTTTTTTGTTTTCCTCCCTTTGCAAACAATATTTTTGATTTCTTTTAGGCAAAGCAAGAATCATCACCTGCAAGTCTGTGGAATTTCTGAGAAATCTCCATAGCAATAGGATTCGGGAATTGTTGGTTTGGGTTTGTCTGGTGATACCTTGTGTGCAGTGAAAGTGATTCCATGTAACTGGAGTTAAAAACATGAAAATTGACCAGAACTGTTCACTTAGAAATCCTAAAAGATGACACTAAGCACTATGAAAGTGTCTTTCTTTGAGGTATGATGCTGTCATTGCTATTAAGTCATTTCTCCCCCGTTCAGTAGTTTTATCCTTTCTGCAGATTGCAGGATAAAGAGCTAGTGCATATAGGAACGTAGGGAATTCTGAAAAATCATTTGACACAATGTTATATTTGGTGTTGCCTAAATCCCTCTTTCAGCCCTGCCTCAAGCACTAAATAGATATGGCTATACCTTTCTCTAGACCTATAACTCTTTTTCAGTCTGCTGGCATTTTACAGCTTTAAAATTCATGTTGAGTTGGAAACTACAGGATCACACTAGTTTATTTCCACTATGTAATCTAGGAATCAAGCTTTGCATATGAGGTTAAACTAAATTATATAGTTTGTATTTGCTGTACAGTCAACTAGCTTGATCATTTAGTTAGTTTCATGAATAAAGATTTTAGGCCACTGAGACTGTTGTGAAAATATGACAGCTGCAAGTTGCTTTGAGCAGTGAGGGATTTCTTCAGAAAAGGATGGAGTAAATGGTCAAAAATATTTGTAGATGTTTAGAAAATAGTAAAGTGTTGAATAACAGAGAAATTAGCTTGTTTGAGACTAAATCATGACAAACCAACCAGGTGTCCCCATATGCCAAGTCATGGTTTTGGTAATACAGCAATTTTGATCTCAGGAGGATTTGTGTCATCGTCTCACAGAACTGTCTCATCCACAAAGTAGGGATTGTATTCCTTATTAAACCTCTATAAAGTGAGTGAGTAGGTAGCTGGAAAAGAATAAACAGTAGTTTACTGTTGAAACGGAAACCTCTGCTACATGATGTCCTTCGAGGCCTCTCCCAAGCCTGCTGCTCTTCAAATTGTCCATAATGAAGTGGCTGACAAGCCAAAGCCAAAGGGTGGGTATTGCCAAAATGCCATGGTGGGTGTTCTGGGGAGCAAGATGAGAATTCAAACTCATCTCAATGAAGTGAAGAGGGGTTCTAGGGAGGTTTTTACACCAGCGTATCAGAAATGCCTTAAATACAGTTGAATGTGCTTTGGGGGGACTTTAGGTGAAGCTGAGGTTGGAGAATGTGTTATCTTGCAGTTTTTGTGATTCTTCAGCACAAGTCATATACTTCCCTTATTGAATGTCTGTAAGAACGAAAAATGTGTCCTGTAAAAATGTATTACATGCATGAACTTGTTCCACATGTGATGTGGGCTCAGTTCTGTCTGTTAATACTGTCTGCGGCTTGCAGATGCAATTTCTAAAGAGAAACTTTGCTTTTGTAGGTAATTCCTGTTGAGTATTCTCCATGCAAAGGAAACTTCTTTTTTTATTGGAAGGAATAAAAATAATTCAATTCATTGGTTCAAAGTAGCTGCAAAACTTTTGCTGCCATTCAAACCCTCATTAGGCAGGAAACCTGAAAGGGTTAGGACTTACTATGTTATAAAGAATGCCAGGGATATCTTCTGCTATTTGGAAAAACCCTTTCTCTCATCTAGCCACATTTTCTTAAAAAATATTAATAATGCAACTATAAATAATAGTATTTTTCAGTTTAGTTCTTTTCACTGAAGGATTTTACATTTCAAAGTCATCTTTTTTTTTTTAATAAAAATGGAGAAATGCTATTGTTGTTCCTCAAAGGAGTAAATTGAAAAGCAAAACATGAAGTTACTTGTTTACCCACGGCCACAGAACTTCAGTGATGTCAGGAGTTGAAATCTGAAGATACTGATTTGTGGATTTTTTTGATATATTAACTGTTTGAGACACAAATGTTTCATAGGAAATGTTATGCATGTAAGATACATAGTTCTTCATTTATTTCTCTCTTCTAACATGTTCTCATACAGATCCTTTCTACCTCCTCATTTTTTGTTTTATATGTCTGTACCTAAAGTTAAGTATGCATTTCTTGCAACTCCAGTGCTGTAATTGGAGAGAAGCAATCTGTTCTGTTTTGCTGAGCTGACCTTTGGATTTATCTTGCTTACTAGAGTCTCATTGTTAATGAGGGCTCTGGTTCTGAGTTTGAAAAACTAGATTAATTTAGCCAGGAGATGTTAATTTAGAAGAAAAACAAATACATTTTTGCCTTGCCTTTAAAAATATGAAGCTGGCTTCGGACTGCAGTTCCATAGGTTTTGTGACAAATGAGGCAAGAAATAAATTGGCAAACCCCCTATGTCCAAAGTACAGTGGTACAGTGTGCTCTCCAATTCCCAGCCCCAAAGATCTCAGCAAATGCCCCAAATTAAACAAAGTCAAAATTAATCAACTCTACAATCAAAATACAATTATTAAGGCTTTCATTTACTACAAAGGAGCAGTTGTGAAAGAGGCACTGGAGCAAGTTCTTTTGTGCAGTAAGGGAAAATCAACAGCAAGGTGTCAAACAGAAAAGTGAAACCCTGCAGGTGAGGCTGCCTTTGGAGCCAAAAGAAACCAGCACTTATGCAGAAATGCAAGTAAACTGTTGGAGAATGGAAAAGGTGTTTGGTGCTGAGCTGCAGAGGGTGTCAGTGTGACATTTGGCCCAAACAGAAGAAACCTGTGGACTAGAGCAATGCCCTGGGGTCATGCACAGCCCCTTTGAACAGCATCCCAGTGAGGCTTCCCTGCAGGGCTCTCCAGTGCTGGGGCTTCTGCCTCCTTCACCACATAGAGCATGGGAATAGCAGTTCCTGTGGGGGGGAATTGGAAAAGGTCAGCCAGGGATGCCTGGACACACCACAGCTGCCAGCACCTTTCTTGATATGTTTTGTGCCCCTGTTTTGGGAAGACAGGGTGCTCTACATTACTTCATGACATGTATGGATACATCCCCACTGTCTGCATTTATACAGAAACCAAATTTCTTGTTCTATTTGATGGGCAAATATATTGTCAGTGCAATACAACTAAGTGTAAGAACTTCATCTTTAGTTGCCTGTTCCTGAAACAGAACTTGTAGGCTTTTATTGAAAATAGTTTTAGAGGGACAGAAATTGCATTGGGCAGCTATATGGTTTTCATCTCAGTGCTACAAATAACATAAAAGCTGTATTCCCATACATGGGAGATGCACTGTCTTTTAATAGATCTCTATTCTACTTTCATTTTCTTTTTACTAACTCTCAAAGTAGCAATGTGGTATTAATATGTAAATAGTATAGTAAGTTATGTCTAATACTCTTTAGAGTACACCTACCTTAGTGCAGCTGTGGTTACACATTTTCGTGGTGCAGACACTCCCATGGCTGCAATGTGCATGCATCACTTGTGTTTTGTTTGACTTGTCTAGAGTATGGCTCATTTTTATTTTATAAATAAGTATAGGTAATTTTCTGTAGCCTCTGATAAGCTCTATAAGTTTCTTAGCAGATTAATGATTTAATGAAAATTTAGTGTATTTTCAAGGTAGGAATACTTTTTAAGAGCTGTCAGGTTGTTAGTCTGACGCGTGGAATAAAACCCTCAGCTCTTCAGAGTTGCTTTACCCCATGTTCCCACTGCCAAGTCAGTTTTGAAGCAATTGTACATAAATCAGCAGGTCATCACAGGAAATGCCTGCTTGGTAAAGATGGAAAATTTAACTCTTTATGACCAACACTCACAGATTTTCAGTTAAACTTTCATTCCCATTCTGTATATTGATATGGCTTGCCTGGAACATGCATTGTAAAGGACAAAATGTACCTTTCAGATGCTCTAGGCCCAAGGAAATCCTACAAGTCTTAGAAAAAGTCTTTTTAAAATATTAACTGAAGGAATGCACAAAAAACCCTCTCATTCCTCTTCGGAATTCATGCACTGCCCATTTTTCTAGTTTATATCTTAACTATGTGTTTTGATTTGAGGTAAGAATTAGGATAGCCTAGTGGAAGTATTTCATTACCTAACTTCCCAGCACTTCAGCTGAGGTTGGTGACAGTCTGCTGGGACTTGGAGATACACACCTACACCTTTAATGAACAAGAGGAGTTTGCAGATCAAAAAGGGGTACAATAACTTTTCTCCACATTCTAGGAATAGACTATTTTTTTTAATTGTGCAGCCTTCTATAATTTCAGTTTATGCTGTCGCCCTCAGTTCTTATTATGATACTTGACATTATGTGGCACTTTCCATCTGTGAATGTTAAAGCAGTTACAAAGTCCACCTTAACTCTTGAAATAAGCCTTTGGGAAAAAAAAGTGTTTATCTTATTTAGGAATAAGGGAAACTGCACAGAAAAATTCAAATGGCATGAATAAATTGTCTAAGTTTCTTGTAGTAGAGTGACTTTCAGACCACACTCAAGTAATAACTGGACCTTGCACTCCCAAAATAAGATTTCATTTGCTATTGTGAATTAACAAAGGGATGTTATTCAAGTGTTGTTTAAAGGGCAGTATTAAAATTAATTTTCTTATTCATGATAGAAGATTGTTTTGAATAGGACACAGACCAGGAGATACACAGTGAGGTTCTTTCTTATCTTCTCTGTTTCTCAAGTCCTTCTCTTTGGTTGGTCTTCAGAACCTTGTTCTCTGCCTACCAGGGAAGATCTCTAATTTACATTGGACTCAAAAAATGTTTTTTAAGATTTCCACCATTCTACACGTAAGGCATATGTCGGATAAGAAAGGAGCTCATTTCCAGCTTTGAAGCACCTTTTGATCCCCTAGTTGTTGGTTCTGAGGAGAACAGCCCTGTGTTGTCTGTTGCCATTTCGGGTGCACTAGATTATCCCACTGGACTTCCAGGTGCCTCTTCAGAAAGGCATGGATCTTGCATATATTTTGTTGGCCTCCTGTCTTTTGTACCCTAGGGCAGCTCATGTGATACCGGGTACCATTATTTGGGCAGTGCAGTCCCAAAGCAGGCACCAAGAAAAAGTGAATCATCACAATTCCCATCAGCATCACTTAGAGAGACGAGACTGCAGTCTGGTCTGGCAGCTTCTGAGCACTGACAGGATGCTCACCACCACCTCAAGATGACTTCTAGCATCCCAGAATTTGACACTGTAAACCCGCTCTGTGCTGCAAGACCTCATAGCTTCCACTGAACTTGTGTCATCTCCTTGAGCCCCACTGAAAGGTCATGTTCTCAGCCCTGGCCCTCTGCTTCTCATTCAGGAACACAGCGCGTCCCAGGCTCATTGGGATCAGGAGTCACTGTTTTCATGACACTTTGGATCACAGACTTGCCTATAAACTTTGGAATGATTAGTCACAAAACACTTGCAGTTGAGCCACTTCCACACCATAGGGTAGTCACCATCACTGAGGCTAAAAGGGTCTTTCTTTTTCATGTTATGGAAGAATAATTTATTCCTAAAACACTGCTGGTAGCTGACTCTTCCACTGTTTCCGTTGAGGATGCTGCAGTGTGTACTTGATAGCTCATTGCATGGCTGAACTATGTACTTGAAAAAAAACCAAACCTAGATCAATTTTTTTTCTTATGTAATTTAAGTACATTATTATTTAACAAAGACCAGTAGATTTTCAATGTCATTCTGACATTTTTTTTGTCTGGTTTTGCCTGATAATTTTGCTGTCCTCGATTGTCTTTTCACTGAAAAGTTACAGAATTATGACAGCCACATGCACAAATATTTTCCCACTCTGTTTCACAGTAACACTAAACTCAGCTATGTTTTTGTCTTTTTGATTGTTATTGTAGTCATCCTTAAGGAAAAGCTGGCTTTGAATGTGTTTTTCTATAGTTACTAAGCTTTTCAGTGGTCCTTAAAGTTGTTGGGGACTTCTGGTTTCACTGGTCAGTTGCCAAAACAGTCTTTCTCTTACACATAGCTGGCTGGTTCTTCTAATCTATACCACTGTCTAATCCTGCAAATTTTGGTCTGTGTTAGCTAAAAAGCAAAATTATAAATTTTAACAAAATGATACATGGTAAGCCAGTTCTGTGAATGGAGATGTGCACTAAATGCCTTGTGTTAGTTAATAATTGGGATGTTATATATTCCTTATTCATAACTTTTAAAGTTGTCAGTTATAAAAGTAAATGCAAAATCTTGCTGAGATTTATCTTAAAATTTGTGTGTATGGCTTATAATTGAAAAAAAAATGCTAAGAGAAGGACACACTTTTCTTGTAAAAGATGCAAGAGCAGGATGGTTTTTAAATGGTTTAATTAAGCTTATTTGTGAAAGTGATAAAACAAATCTATTTTTTTTAAAGCTTTATTTTTCATATTGTGCCTATCAGCCTCTCCTGATTTCAGGAAACTGGTTTCAGTTAGGCCCTGGGGTAAACAGGACTCATTGTTTACATGGTACAGGGCAAGAGGCTAATTGACTCTTTCATTTCTCTTCTTATATTTCATATGCATGTATAAAAGGTACAAAAGAAAGAAGCTGCAATCACACGAGTAAGACTTCTGAGGTTAAAATAGCCTGATTGAGAGAAGGACGATTAAACTGCATTTATGCTCCTAATATTCATGCCATGTGCCAATCTGCATTCAGAGCCACCACTTGGGAATTTTTTCCAGGCCTAGACTTTGGGTTTGCAGATACGCTATCATTTTGTTACTACTTTTTGAATTTGTTCCTGTGTGTCTTTCCTTTTTTATACATAAGATGCTAGAGAATGGCAAGACTGAAAGTACTTGTTCTAAATGGCATTCATAACTTTTTCTAGGTGTGTAATTTTGCCTTAGCCAAGACCCTTTTTAGGTTTCCAAACTCTAAAATGACTATACAACTACTTTTTCTTGCTTCTTTTTTCATAACTCAGTGAGGGTTTTCTTGATGCCTCTAAGTGTATAAAACTATTTGAGATGCCAGAGCACTGTAATGCTGTTTTTTTATTTGTGTCTTCTGTAGCAGGTCAGGGAATACAAAATCATACAGAGAATCTTAAAAAAAAATTCATTCTTTCTGAATATTGTACTTAGCCATGTTCTCCACAGTTGTTTAGGTCTTACTGAAATATATGAATATGAAAATAAACAGAAGAGTTCCTTTTGATATTACGATACAGTAACATCCCCTTTAAGAAGCATTTTAAACTTCACATCCAATTTCTGGTTCTGCCCTGTTGCGTGAATGAAGCTGTGCTCTGCGGTCTGCAGGCCAAGGCTGAAAATACATTCTTGGGAACATGAGGAGCTGTGGTCTGACTGCAGGGCAGGCTCAGCTACAGACCCATCTGCTCCTGCTCCCCTCTCCCAGGTCCTCCTTTGCGCTGTCTGGAACTCACAAAACTCCACTGCACTAATTCAGGACACTAACCCAGCAATAAAATGTCCACATTTTTCTGAAGTTAGTTTTCTGCTGCCATAGTGCACTGAAATGGCAATCCATAAGTCTCAGACAACACAAGACAAGGTTTGAAGCTTAGTCTCATGTCATAGGGAGGAGATGAGTGTGACAGCAAGCTGTTAGAGTGGCCTAACTGCAACTTCAGTTGCAAAACCAAAAGCCACCCTTGCCTGCTGGTCTTCATTCATAGCTTGGGTAATGTGCTGAGATCTTAATGTGTAATAAACTTGCCCTGCTTTATAATCCGTTCCCTTTCAGCTTTTGCTCTTGATAGAAGGTTTGTCCTGCTCCTGGCCTGAGAGACCTCCTGCCTTTGGCCAGCTGTCTCCCTTATCAGCAGAGTATCCAAGGTGCAGGGCGGTGTTTTCTGTTAAGGATCTGAGCTGCAACAGCTCTGTCCCACCGTCATTCTGCATGTGTCAGTCATTCCTTGTTCTGAGTTGAGTGGGTTGATTAGACTGATTAAAGTAAGTGTCTGGATTGAGAGGGTTAAAGAGCATCCATCTGTTCTGGATTTACTGCTGCTTCAGTGGAGGCAGTAGGGCCAGGAATTAGTGAGTGGCTTAGTCCAGTTCTCACTGCTGGCAGCTGACAGGAGCACTGATGAGGTGATAATGAACTAAAAAGTCTGCCCTGTTGGCTGGGTGGGAAAGGGACCCAGACAGTGGGCAAGTCTCACCCCTCTCCTTGCCAAGATTTTCACGTTTTAATAGAATCCATCTAAAGCAAAATTAACAAGTATACGTTCCTGGACGAGTTTCAGTGTCATAACTTATCACCGGCGGATGCGACAGAAATCCGTACGGTGACGTTTGCAGCATGGCAGCTCTGTGGGGCTCAGGCACCAGGCAGCCCAACCCAACAGTGGGAGTGGCACAATCAAGAGTGTTTATCAAGTGCACAGTAAGATGTAACTTCTTTTAAAGTACTGTCTGAGGTTGTGCAGAACATACCTCTTCCATTTTAGTTCTGACCTTTGGTGGCACTTACTAACATTTTCAACTGTAGCAATTGATCCTTGAAATATTCAAATCAGGATTTGAGATGCATCCTAAAGGCATTGCTTTCTGTTTTCCCTTCATTGCTCTAAATGCTGCAAAGCATTTGTTTTTCTTACTTCTACTTTAAACCTCTGTCTTTCATTAGAACATACTCCAGATTGCCTGTAACCTCACAATATTTAACTTTTGACACAAGCCCAGCTAATGCCAAGCATGAGTGTTCATTATATGTCTGTGCTAACAGAGTATAGATATACTACCATGTCAAGGTGTAAGAAGCACTTCAAGCTGGTTGGGTAGCTGAGGAATACAATGTAGGCACTCACCAGGCTTCTTAAATTGACATATGGTGTTCTTCTCAACTTACTTGTTGCTGACAGACTTAATAAAGGTTCAAGATTTTACAGGCCTTTAATTTGTAAAGAGTCTGCAGAGAGTATGAGCATGAAATCTCTTAGCAAGAATTTGTCTTTTTTGTAGAAAACAATGCTGAGTTTTGCAAGCTGGGTTAGAAGCTGTTTATTCCGTAGTTGAAGTGTTTGGAGGGCAACTTCATTCACAGAGGGAAAACCTCTCTGACCTTTGTGCAGAACATTGAGGGGGAAGATCGTGACCCCAGAGTCTCCGGTGGCTGTTGATTGAAACCTTGTGTTTCAAGAAATAAATGTTTAAGAACACTTCCTTATAAGGCCCGGGCTGCATACACTGACTTTTTTTTATAGCATTTTAACTAATTTGGTAAAAGGTGTTTCTTCCCCTACCCCCCTTCTGATTCCACCAGAAAGGGCTAACTCAGCACAATCGTTAGCGTGACCCTTAGACTGAATGCAATTTTGTCATTATAAATATGACTTAAATTGATATAGCTTCTTTTCTTAAGCCCATAGCCCAAGCTGTCTCTGCATAAGTATGCCTATATGACTGTAACAATGTCTGCATTCATGGGCTTGCCCTTGTCAATTGCAGGAATAGATTTTGTAGATACAAACCAATCCAAAAAGGAAAAAATAGTAAGTTCAGCCTTGAAAAAAGACAAGTATAATGGGTGGGATTGAATGTGAGGGATGTTGGGAACCATGTCAAGACCTTATAAAAACATAATTTGCATGTTTAATTGTTAGCAGTCAGAAAGACTGAAGTCAATATTTTCATACAATTTATTTGATGTCTCCATCTGCCCTTCTATTCAGAGGCAGAAATTCAGGAATTTCAGAATTTCTTACTTCATCTGGCTTGTTCACATAGACTTCAGCAATGTTTGAAAACATGGGAATGCAAACAGTCCTGCTTATGCAGTCAAAGAACCTAACCACTTCCAGATTAGATGTGTCCCTTCTTAACTGGCAAACTGCTGTGCTTTGTTAGCTGTACCAGTGCCCTCATCTGGTATGGTCAGGGCTCCAGCAACTTTTCTTGCTACCAAAGGAATCACTCCTTATGTGGTGCCTTGTCGGTACCATGAATGTTGGGATTCATGAGGGGAGGGAATTGTTTTTAACCTGATGTTTGCGGAAGAGGTACCAAGGAGTTGGCACCATGGACTGTTATTTATGACTAGCAGAAAGCAGTCTCTTTTATGTGCATATGGTTGTAGTTTGTAGTCTTCAAATTAATTAAAATTTATAAATGTTTTCGCATTTTTTTACTTTGAGGGAAAGGGGTATTTGTTCAAAATCAAAATTTTAGGATAAAATGTGAGATGAGGTTAAGTGCCCACTAATCTCAAAAAGTACTCTGTCCACTTGAACCCCTTCCTCAAGTCTTCCTCAAAGAGAGCCAGCAGTGACATTCAATAGAGCTGCTAAGAATTTTCTAGTCATTCTATATTAAAATGTTCCTTTTCTTCTAGCAGAAAAGGTGGGAGGTTACCAAATGGAGTTATTGAATCTGTCACAGGAAAGGGTTTTTTTTTTTGTTTTGATCAGATCAGCATTGTAAGAATTTCTCCTAAAATATGTTACAGCAACAGATTAAAACGTTTTTGTCTGAACAAATGAAAACTCAGTCATCTGTTCTGTAATTATATAATAAGGACATACTACTACTGATTTATTTTGTCTTAAATTCACTTGTTGGTGGTATGTGCCTACTATTCATGTCTTAAATAGAAACCGTTTTGATGCAGAGAACACAAAAGAAATTTTTGCCATAGAAAAACAACTGTTGTGTACATTTCAGAATGACACTGATGTCATCCTGATCACATTATGAGTCTTGTCTTCTCCCTCTTCTGGCTTTGTTTGTGGAGAAGCAGCCTCTGGAAACTGGAGCCACTACATAAAAAATCAGAAGTCATCTCCAGATTTCTTCTATGCAGGACTTGGGCATAAAGGCAATCAGTTTTATCTTCTATCTAATGTCTCCTTCGGTTTTCAGTATTTTGTGTGTTTATCACCTCCAGGTAAGGTCTTCTAATTCCTGGGATAATTAGGACAGGTGTATAATACAACAAAAAATTAGGTAGAAAAGCAGCTGTATGTGGATTAGAAGTATCTCTTAGCACTCTAGGTAGCAACTGACATTGATGAATGCTACCAAACTTTCACAGCCCATTCAGATTTAGCTTCTCATATTTTTTCTCTCAAGGAAACCAGAATGCACTGTTTTTAAACTTGATTGTATGTTAGAAAATGCCAAGTAATTTTCTACCCAGGAATTATTTTTCCTTAATTCCTTCTTTTTTGCCCCTTCTCTTTTTTGTTGACTATACTCACAAGTCAGGGTGTGTCAGAGTTGCTGATCCTGCATGGTAACCATTCCTATCTGCTTTAGTTTCTTACTGATGTTTAATGATGTTCCAGTCCTGGAAGATCATCCTCAGAAACCCAGGTGGCTGCTTTCCACAGGAAGTTTGGGAATAGAATGAGAGCATGTTTCATTCCTTCCTGTAGAGCTAAAGGGAAGCACTTCGGCCTAGGAAACATTTCCTTTTCAATAAGGTTGTACAGAAACTTCTTTGGCTTCTCCCAGGGCTTTATTGACACTGCTGCCACTGTGATTAAGTTTCTTGCTATTGCTGATTATTGTGATGGTATAGAGCCAAAATCACTGTTGCTTTTGGCTGAGTAGGAAATAAGACAGCATGAAAATGTTTTTGGCAGGAAAAAAAAAAGAGTACTTGTTAAAACTGAAGAGTTGATTGTTGTGTCCTTGTTTCATACTAGAACTGAAGCTAGTTTTTTAACACTGTAGTTTTCAGTATAGTTCATGGCAGAGGTACTGGGTGAGGTAGTATTTAAGAAATAACGTTTCCTTACTGAATACATAGAGTGGGTAAAAAGTAAACTGTTTGAGTGCACTTCCCTGCTGTGGTTCATTGCTTTTTGGGAATTTCATTTTGAAGAGCAGGTGCCCCTGATTTTCCCTACTGGCTCAGCTGCATCTTCCTTCATCCGGCACAGTTTTCCTTCTGTGCAAGTGCATGGTGACAGTTCTTTCATTTCTTCACATTCTGTGATACCCATGACTGCAATCAGTCTCTTTTTATACAAGCTGATCTCTTTCTCCTCCAGCCTGAAGAGTTAAGGAAGTCCACTTCTAAGCCCCAGTTCATACCTAGAACTTTACCAACAGCTTTAAAAGCCATGTGACTGTACGGGCTTACTTCCAATGAGACTTTACCTTCTCATGTTAAAAGTATATTTCTAAGCTAGTCTTGGAACATAAAATATGTCTGTGGTGGGTTAACTTTGGCTGAGGGCCAAACTCCCACCCAGCCACTCACTCACTCACCCTCCTCAACACAACAGGAGTAGAAAATAAGGTGAGAAGGCTCATGCATCATGATAAAGACAGGGAGATGCTGATTACTGTCATGGGCAAAATAAACTCACCTTGGAGAAGATGAATGTATTGCCAGTTAAAGATTTGGGCAGTGAGAAACCAAGTCAAACAATAACACAACACCTTTCCAGTCCCATTTCCTATGCTCCCCTTCAGTCCATCACTCCAGACTCCTCTGCTCTCTCAGTGCAGAGAGGGGTGGGATGGGTATGGTCAGTACACAGTTTCTCTGAGAATTCAGAGGTAGTTTGGTTTGGAAGGGACCTTCAAGGTCATCTAGGTCCAATCCCCCTGCCATGAGCAGGGACACTTTCCACTAGACCAGGTTGCTCCAAGCCCCATCCAGCCTGGCCTAGAGCAGTTCCAGGGATTGGGCATCCACAGCTTCTCTGAGAAACCTGTTCCAGTGTCTCACCAAATCCTGACTTTTCCCCCAGATCTGGCAGGGCAAGCAAAGTAGCCTTACAGTATTTCACACGTTGTCTCTGAGAGCCTTCTCCAGCCACACAGCTGTTTCCTTGCACCAGTGTGGGCTCTCCCCATGGGACTGCAGTCCTTCAGGAAAAGATCTGCTCTAGTGTGGGCTCTAACAGGACAGCAGTGGATATCTGCTCCACCATGGGCTGCAGTCCATCTGTGCTTTGGCACCTGGAGCACCTCTTTCCCTTCCTCCTTCTCTGGTCTTGGTCTTCCCACTGCTGTTTCTCACCCTTTTGCCCCCGTGTCCCTCCCTTTGCCTGTGTGGCAGGTTTGGCCCTTTCTAAAATATGTCTTCCCAGAGATGACACCGACTTGGCTGAGAGGCTGAGCTGTCCTGCAGGGGGTCCTCTGGAGCCATCAGAAACTGGCTGTGTCCAGCACAGGGCAGTCCTGGTCTCTTCTCTCAGAGGCTCCTGCAATCCCTCTGCTGCCAACACCTCGTCAGGGACACCCAATAGAGCATCAAATGATATTTAAAATTTTCGTTACAGGGAAATTAGGAGAGTATAACAATGCTTACCAATGCACTACTGTGCCACTTGCTGAGTGACAAAGAATGTTTTCTTCATGGGAAGAAGGAATTTATTTTCCATGTTGGGTTTTAACTCTTGTAGACGAGGCTGCTGGTACAGGAGGTCAGGGCTGCTCTTCTGCTGAGTGTCAAACATGCATAGAAGATGTAAAAGCACTTCTTTATGCGGCAGGTACTGAGGCTTTGTGGCCACAGAGAAGTCTGCACGGTAGAGACAGCGTCTGCAGGATCAAATGTGGCTTAGATAGATTCCTGGACAGCAGGTTCCTAAGTGGATATTAGAATGAGCTTAGATAGGGATGTGCTATATCCTTATGTCTAATATCCTGAATACTGGAATTCTCAATGCTGGCAAAACATGAGGTGACTGGGCCAATAGGCTGTGTTACAGGTTAGAATAGAACTGAAAAAATGCAACCAAGAGAAAGGCATGGCAGTGCAGTCTGAAAGGCTGAAATTACAGAATGTATTCTGTAGAACACAGACTACTGAAGTTAAGGAGACAGCGTCAAGCCCAAATGAATTTGGAATTGTTCAAGGAAGATGCTGAGAAAATCATGGACTTCTGCCTAAAAAGACAAGCAGCAGAATTCTGATTGTCCTATAGGTGGGTGTGGTATAAAACTAAGAATCTACAGATATTTTTGTCATATGGCTTTAATCCTGTTTCTCTTAAGAATACCTCTTTCTGCAACGTTTCTGTGTATTATCAAGTGTCGAAGTGGATCAGATCTAAGTGGTTAGTTGGAGTTGAGGTCGCTTCAATTACCCTGATTGCTGCTGAAAACAGCAAGACTTGATTGGAGGAAGCAGATTTGGAGTTGTTTCAGAAGTGCCTACAAACAGTTTTTCAGAAGTTTGATTACAAAGGGATTCTTTACAACCTAAAAATTAAGTTTGCTTTAGGTTTCCCTATAATGGAAATATCTATCTGATTGCCTTTTGCTAGAATTGCAATCACGTTTTTATTCCTCCTTGTTGTAACTTTATCTTGCTTTACCTCAGATTTTTCCATTAATTTCAGGAAATAAGAGCCTGACACAGTAATGCTTGTGAGTGAAGTCTGGTCCTTGGCATCCTGCTGTTTGAACTTCATGGATTAGAATTGTTGACTCACAGCAATCAGGTTCACTCTTGTTGTGTCTGACAGGGAACAGAGGGGACTAAGCCAAAACCAGAGCCCCCAGAGTAAGGGCATTAGACCTGTCTTTTCCAAAGTGAATAGTTTCCCTTCTAAACAGTCTCTGGAAAGAAGCTTAGTAATTCCTTAGGGACGCAAGTTATAAAACTTGAGATGCAGATATTTAAATCCTATGAGCCAGCCAGCAGTAGTGGAATTGGCTGTCAGAACTTGTAAAAATCTCAACCAATCTCTTTTATTGTCTTGTGGCTGCAGCAGTGAGGCATCTCAGTTTGTGCAGGGTGAACTTTCCCCACCATATCCTGTTTGCTACTGTTTGTGGGAATACAAAAGTCAATGCAAGTTATATCTAGAGGAAATATCTTTAGAGTGTGAAAGGTTATCACAGAGGTCCTTTGATCTGCTGAGATGTAAGAACATGAGAATTTATATCTCTCATACCAGAGGGGTGCAGAAAGGACTGGAGCCCAATCTTCAATTTATTCAGTTTTAGTACTTAAAATAAGTGGTGCTGCCTGCAGTGTTTCAGATTCTTGTCTACGATGTTTTGAGCTGTGTAATTTCCACTGGAAGTTGTTGAACATATGGAGGAATTTCCATTTGCATGCCAGGTGAGAGTTCTGGAGTGCTTGGGAGGTTATTAACTCTCCACTACAAAGGAATCCAGATTGTTCAAGGAAATTCATAAGAAAAGTTCTCCTACCTGCTGTTCCCCATGTTGTGCAATGGTGCTACCACAACTTGCAGCATAATGTGACTCTAGCTGGAAATACCCTTCCTAACTACAAATTGAAACTCGGGGAAAGTAGGTCTGAAATGAAAAGTAGGTCTTGTGCATCAAGCCTCAGAAAATCTTTTTACATTCAAGCTATGGGCCCCAGTCTGGTTCTGGTTAGAATTCTGGTGTCTTAGACAGCAGACCAATGTCGTTTATGGAAATCTGGTAGCTCTAGTGGGTTGAAGAGGAAATTGTACTGCACTTAAAAGTGATTATATGGTATGGTTGTCTTTGATTGCAAGGGAATGAACTTGGTGACCCTGCTAAAATAGGATTAGGCAGAAAGATCAGTGTGGGTGGCAGCCATTTAGATGATAAGACATTAATTCAATCATTCATGTTGTCCACCTTTTTATGCCCTGACCTGTGATTGAAAGGATATCCATGAAGAGCCACATGAAGTCTGTTATTTGTTTCTTTTGAGAGACACAAAAATCCTGAATACTGTAGCTTCTTGGCAGGTAGTATAAGGTCTTGATCTGACTGACAGTGTGTCTGTGTTACAGAAATGCATTTGATTCTGGAACACTGCTGCATTAAATCTGTAGTCCTCAGGTTCTGTGCCAGTTCAGGAGTCAGCTGTAGACTCAGCTTCAGACATATTGGTCTTATCATCGAATGTGCAACCCTGGTAACCTTGGTTGATTTTGGAACTTCATATAAAAGGAGACAGAATGATAATTTTTAGTAGTGTGGTTGCCCCTTGATTCAAAAAGAGGAATGTCTGCATGCAACTTAGCTGGAAGAAAACCAAATTCTAGCCAACCAACAAGTTAGACTATTGTTCTTCAACATGTGCTGGAAACTATCTAATTAAATTCTGTATTTATAATTGAATCCAGTTTTTCCATCGAGTTGGCATTTGCATTACATAATCTCCTATACTGTTAAAAAATGCCCTTTGGCATTTACAAAGTCTGCTGCACTGACTGATAACTTGACTGTTCTTCAGATCTTCCATCTTTACAGTGGCATGAGCTCCAGATTTTGGCAGTGCTTGGTTTTGGTCACCACAGCAGTCCAGGCTCAGCTCTGTGGTACTTCAGAGGCCTTAGCTGTGAAGGGGACCTGTGCGTATCGTTCTGGGTGTTGAATTCTACTTGTGCAGCCAGTGCCTGGTTTGAGGCAATGCTGAGAGTGATAACATAAATAAATGCCTTTTCAAGTGGGCCAGAGAGCTTGCTGAAGGCCTTTGGCATGGTGTCTGCTTCACGAGTGCATTCCCAGAGTGCTCTACAATGGCCATTAGTTTGAAAAAAATAGTCATATTAGCTTTGTATTTCTCAGGGTGTTGTTAAAAATCAGTTAATCAGTATTAAATCTCAGAAATTGTTACATCAGTCCATTGCATCATTAGAATTTTTATTCTATTCAGATTACTGCAATGCTTAAGCTTTGTTGTCAATTCAACATTTTTTCCTAAGTGATCATGAAATGTTACTACTTTTTGTTTGTACTGTTTCAGCTACCCCTGTAATTACCCATTGTCATGCGCTCTGCAGTCTTAAGATGTGTCAGCTAATACTAAAATAAAGAGGAGCACTCTAGTAGGAACTTATGCTGCACTGGATTTAACAAAGTGTTTCATTTTAGTTGTATCATTTAATGTACATTTTGAGACTTCACAATTAACCTTTTTCAAATATAATAGCAGTAGTAGTAATCGAAGACATATCTAGTTCGAGAAAAACAAAAACATCTTAAATGCTTGCAGAGGGATTTTTGTAAAAATCCTTATGTGAGGGTGCCTGGGAAATGAGGACGGACAGAGCCCCACTTTGCCATGCCTGAAGGGAAGTTTGATGGCAAAACTCCAAACCCCTGAAACCCTAGGACTTCGAGTGAGCGTTGACATTGATGTAACCTGAGCAGCACAAATGACGTTGCTTTAATACTGTGGATGTTCAGGAGCAGTGATTGCTAATGGAAAACACAGAAGTGCAGATAATGTACAGGAAGAGCCATTATGAACTTGCTTCACCAAGCCCTTCCTAAAGGGGTCTGTAAGGGGCCGCTGTGGTCGTCGATGAGTTCCATCTGCACTGCCTTCTTAACCAGGCTGTAGAGGTAGGAAGTTGTAAGTCACAGCCTGAACACACAACTAATGCCTTCTGCCACTTTAAGGGTCTGTGAAGAGTTTCTTTAATTGCAGAAGATGGCAGAAGCTTTGCTGTGCCATATGCCCCTAATTTCCTTCCTTTCTCCCTCCTGCCAACTCCTCTTGCTGTCCCTCTCTCCCAGCCCTGACGTTTCCATGTGCAGCTTTGTGCGAGAACTGTTTTTCCTGGAGTTCACATGCTCAGGTGTCTGGGACCTGCACAGGCTCAGCCTGTGTCCAGATCCACCAGATGAGCTCATGATGTGCTTTGAATGGGCTCTGTGTGGTCGCTGCTGCTGCCGACACCTGAGGCAGCTGAGTCTGTCTTCCCCCATTACCAACCCAGAGCAGTCTGGACTGGGCGTCGGCATGCTCTGAAAGTGGAGGTGCTCCTGTGCAGGGGAGAAGCCTCAGAAGCTTGCTGGGAGAGCACTGGGTGTACTGAAAGGGAGACATTTCTGGCGTGGGAACGGTATCTCTGTAGGAACAGCCGTGCTCAAGGGACAGCTGAGCTGGATTTGTACTGATAACACCTCTCTGTTTGGTTCTTGAACTGATTAATGTTCCTTGCAGTGGGAATTAGACATTATTGGTAAGAGCTCCTTCCTAGTGCCTGCTTCCCTTTCAATGGCAGGAATTCTCTTTGAGAAATTAAATGCACTCTGGAGTGTTTTAATGAAATCCAAGTTTTGTCTCTGAGTCATCAATTTTGCTCTGTCTCTCAGCCATCATCCTTATACTCCTCCCCAGAAACCCACTAACTAATCAACTTAGCATTGGGCATTCTGAAATGTTTGCTGAGAAAACAGCTCTGTTTTGACAGACAGCAATTATAGCACCTGGGCTATAGGCAGACTTTACAGCTCTTCTGGGGATCTCTTATGAATAGTCACCATGAGGCCAGCACAGCCCTGTGCAAACAAGCTTTGTAACCAAATTGCACTGAAAACCCCCTTCTTTGCTGCCCACACCCTCCCCTCCCAAAATTACTGAGTAGCATGGATGTACCTTCTTTACTTCTTTTGAACCTGAAAAAGTTCTCACATTTTGTAAGAAAATGCTGTTTAGGTTTAGGAAGAGTTACTGTCTCATTCAGATGGGCTTGTTTGAAGTCCCATACATGGCTGGGTGTGTGTCGTGCGCACTCATTTTAAGTTGTTGGATTTTGTTTTTTCATAATTGGAGAACTGCAGAATATTTGAGGGCTTGGAGTGATTCAAGTACGTGGAAAATTAAGGAGAGTATGTTAATCTAAACATGGCTTTTGTCTGTGTCCTTTGGTGAGGCAAATTGTCTGATAGTGTTTCTCATGGTTAAATTGCTCATCAGTGATAAATCACATTTTTTTGAGGAAGCAACGCACTGTCTGAGATCACAGTCAGTCCCCTGCTGCCCATTTGAGACTGTCTTGGAGAGCCTGGGATCTCTTCTCAGCTGCCATTTTATTTCTACCAACTGCTTTGGTTTATGCCGACGCCACTCCTTACTCTGAAAGGGTTTAATAGAAACTAAAAATTATTCTGTAGGTAGCATTCTTTCACTCTTTTCAGCAGTCTCAGCTAGAGGAGAAGGAAAAGAAAATGTCTACAGCTAGGCAGCTAATTCAAGACATCAAAAATAGTGAAATGCTAATTTAAATAAATAATACTGACCAGCCATATTAATGAAAAACAGCCATTAACTTTAATGTTGTAAAGCTGCTACAGTGTGATAGCCTCCTTGTTCTAAAACATTCTTTTTCCCAGAGAGTCTTTTGGGCCATTACTCTCAGAAGTGTTTTCTGTAGGCTGGAATAGGTTATATTTAGTGTGTGTACTTTATTTCTGCTTCTAGAGCTGACTCTCCTGCTCTATTTTTAAATTAACTACTTCAAACTCTTCTGCAGTGAGGTGTACGAGACCGAAAACATAAATGACTGGCTTTTCTGTGAAGAAGGTGTCTGTTCCAGTCAGGTTGTTATTGCTTTCCTCCCCTCAGAGTGACCTCTGCTGTGAACATGCGCTGGCCCCTGTCACCATCCTGCCGAGGAAGAGGGGCTTTCATAGCCGCCCGAGCAGGCTGTTCCCCTGCAGCCAGACGAGCAGGCGCTGCGCTCCGTGCCGAGCTCGGCCGCAGCTCCGGGGCCACATGAAAGGCAGAGGTGTTAATCCGCTCGCCAGGGCTGCGGCGGGCTGTGCTCAGGGCGCTACGCCCAGCTAACGCCTTCATGGGCTGTGCTTGTCTGGAGGGCAGGGAAAAAGGGTTCTGTTGGTGTTTGCTGTAGCATAAGAACATCCCCTGGAACAGCCAGAGAGTTTGGCACTTCACTCAGCTTTTCATGGCATCCCTGGCACGTTGCACAAACGAGCTCTCAGGTCGAGATGCCACAAGTGGGTGTCTTGATGGACACAGTTGTGATACGGTTACCTATAAACAGGAAATTATACAGACTACTGCCTTCAAGTGCAGAGGACGGGGGAGATGTTTCTCATTTCTACATTTATTCTACTTAGTCACCTTTATCTTTCCCCTATCTCTATTGCACCAGTAAGTAAAAAAGCAAGATGTGTGAGAGAAAAAAACCCTTATATTTCCTTTTGCTTCCTTACTTTGTTTTGCAGTGAAACCATGGTAATAACTGAATGCTAGCTGTCAGATTTTTTGAAATAGGACTGGGGATGACACATTCTAGACAAAATCTAAAAATCAAAACTTGCTTTTTCACTCCACCCTTGAAGCCGCTCTGTGTCACAGTAAAGCACTTTGCTGCAAATGATTAGCCAAAAAATTCTTAAGGATCTGCCAGTGCTAATTTCTGTTTTATCTGGAGATGATTTTGCTAAGCAACTTAAGGTGCTGTCCTGCCACAGTCCCTGAATGTGTTACTATCTTACATAAATAAGCTCTTGAAGATTAAATGAAAGGTTCTTTGGCCAAACCTATATACTTTCATTTAACAGAAGACTGAGACGGTGTAAAGCATCCCCACAAGCATCTAGAGTTAAAATTGCACTTCTCAATGTCTGCAAATTTCACTTTGCAACCTTAAAATATTTGGAGCTTTTTATTAAGTATGATTTTATGTGTCTTTTGAAGTAGATAGCTTAAATGCTGAAAGTTTTTTGGGAAATGTCAGTGAATATTTGAAGCCATTTGGAAGGAAGTGAGAGTCTGGTCCCTTAATACGGCTCTTATTATATGAAGTCAGTGGTAATTTTGTCTTTTGTTTCATAGAGGAAACCATTTGTATTTGCTATAGTGATGAAATTACCTCTGTTTTTTTCTTAATGCCAGCATTCAAAAAACCTGTTCAATTATAAAAAACTGCTGTTTTCTCTTGATAGTAAAATAGCCAGCATAATTAGAATTACTGAAAAAAACAAAGTCAAGAAAGATTTTTTTTTCAGTTTATTAGGCCACTTGAGGTATTTGCAGTACACCTAAAATGTTGCTTTACTGCTTTGTAACATCCTTTATTATTAATTTGGATCACATAGGACTTGAACAGAAATGGTTTTGCCTCTCTTCTTAGAAAGGTGCTGTGGCATTCCATGTTTCTCTTCCCTGTATAAGAAACTGGTGAAGAAGTGATACGTGTTGGGGGTGGCATATCACTGTTTATGGTGTCTAAGAACACTAGAGAAGTTGGCTAAAGGGAATTTTGGCTCCTTGGAAGTTTAATAAATGCTGGAATTCTGGTGAAATTGTAGAAGTTATGGAAATGCTAAAGTCCTGGAAGTGTTGCAGAATAACAGGCAGAGGGTGCCTAATGTGCTGTGAATTGATTAACTGTTACAATTCATGAGCAGAGTGATAAATAAGCTGATAAAATATTCTGATAACATAAAGAATAGGCTTTTAATTAATGCCAGTCAAATTACTTTGTGTACTTTGTTTTGACATGTCAAAAAAGTATGATATTTTTCCTTGATTATTTCTAAAGTTTGGTTTAAAAAGCCTCAAACTTGTTTAATATAAGTAACTTTCTGCCTTAAGTATAATTAATCTTCTGTAGAACATTATCACAGAATCATAGGATGGTTTGGGTTGGAAGGGACCTTAAATATTATCCTGTTCCAAACCTTCCACTAGACCAGGCTTCATCCCGGTCCCATCCAACCTGGCCTTGAACACTTCCAGGGATGTGGCATCCAAAACTTCTCTGGGCAATCTGTGCCAGTGCATCACCATCCCACAGTGAGTATCTGATCTAATTCCACCCTCTGGCAGTTTAAAGCCATCCCCACTTGTGCTATCACTACCTGCCCTTGAAAGGAGTCCCTTGATGTTACCTGTTAATGCTGTAAAGACAATATGCTTAAAGTGAGCATTGTCTGTCAGCATTTTCCCATTACAGTTAAAACTGAACAGTGACCTTTATTTTTGAGCTTAATAGATTTTGTGCTGGGCTTGATGCTGATAATCCTTTGATCAGTGAGCTGGAAGCAAGTCTAAAATGACGGTGCAGGTGATACAGAAGATGGTGCAGTGTTCCCTAATGGTGAGAGCAGGCGTGGGGCCATTTAAATTGCTGCTTAATGCAAACTCATTTACACAAAGTGCATATGAACATCAAGCATATAAATCAGAACAATGTGGAGTCTACTGTGCACTGTTTGGAAAGAAGTGACTTGGAAAAGATTTAGCCATGTTATGGAAAAAAGTGTGATCTTGGCAGCAGAAGGACTTTGACTGCATAAAAATAGGATTAATGAGTATGAATGGAATGAGGATTTTAGTTCTGTTTTACAGGATAATTGATACAGTCGTCACAAGACTCTGTATAGTCCTAGTATCTAGAAAATCAAATAATAGTAATATTAAAACACTTTATTCAAGTAGAGACAGTCAAAACAAGGATCATTATCTGAAAACTCAGATAATGATCTCAGTTCAGAAACTGAGAGCAGAAGGGTTGGAAGTAGAAAGCCATAAGACTGTGACAGTGAAAATTATTAACCACTGTGACAAACTCACAAGGACAGCAGCTAGTTCCTCATGGCTTTCAGTCACAAGTGGACCTCCTTTTCCTAAGCCCCATAGAATAAATTATTGGGAGCAACTGGGTATGATGTAAATATTTATTCTGTACAGGAAAGCAGACTGGATAAAATCAGCAAGCCTTAATTCTGCCTACTGTAAGCTCTGAAACAATCCACAAAAGTCAAGGAGATCCTTTAAAGTAGCATAAAACAAAATAAAATAAGCAGGTGGAAGAAGTTATTTTCCACACAACAGTTTTCACATGTAGGAAAAGTAATTGTGAAACAAATAGCTTCAGGAGATTCAGTCTTGGATAAATCTGGTGGGTTTATTGCTACTTACATCTGTTTTATCAATCCTTTGCTTCTCCTCTTTCCTTACCTAGTTGTTTTGTTTTTTTTTTTAGTTTGACTGGTTGAATAGCATTCTTAACCTACAGTATCTGCTGAATTCTCACCTAAATTTTCCCAAAACTTCCTCTGCTCTATCGCTTTTTCTTATGTTTTTGTCCTCTGAACATCTTTCAGGTGTGTCTGCTTTCCATGAAGCAGCTTCCCAGGGATATGTTACCTTGTTATGGCTGTAGTTTTAAGATCCAAAAGGACTTTGAAGAGTAAAAATTACCAGGATTTTTTCCACTGTTTGCAGTGATTGTACAGAATGACTTACTGTCATCAAAGCTGCAGGAAAATCTTGCCTTTTGCCAATAAATGCTTGAAGGGAAGCTTCCCTTCCCTTTTCTCATTCATGAATGGTGCATACTGAAAAAAAATATACCCGAGTTTAACTCTGTTTTTGGTGATCCATTATGGATCTGAAGGAGGCAGAGCAAGCTTTTCTTCTGTCCTGTTTTGTGTGAACATAGAAAGCTTCCGTTTGAAGAGTGTCCTGTTGCTTCCAACGAGAGCAGCAGAAGTGCAGTCTGCACATGCCTCACCTTTACCTGAGGGACAGCTGGAATACAAGCAGCTATGACAGGTTGCTCCTCTACAGCCTGGAAGGTCTGTGTGGTTGAAATGTTTAGAGAAGTAAGGCTCCACAGAATATTTAGAGTGGAAAATACCCGCTGCTTTGTTTCGTGGCTTAAAATGAGTTCTCTTTTCTTTCTCCTGGAAACAACCTGTGGTGTAAGAGCAACATTACTCTTAGCTGAGAGGGAGATTCCTCTGGAGTCTAACAATACCATCATCTCTGTCACCACCTCAGTTTCTTTCCAGATGCCAAACCCAAAACTCCGATCACAGCCCTTGATCACAGTGAGAACATCCATATCACAGCCTAAATTGCATGTCAGATTCTTCAGTTTGCAAAGAAGAAAAAACCCTTCCAGTGCAAGGTCTGCCTGCAAACAGAGAAACCAATGATTTCCCTTTCAATTCCTGTGTTGCCTTAACGTTTTGAGTCAAATTTTTACAGTGCAGAAGAGACCTAAAAGCTAAAATGGAGTGAAAAAACAACATATGGAGAGTATTTATTTCTTGGGTGGGGAGCTGTGGCTGAAGAATAGGATTATATCAGTGTGTTGCCTGCACGGTGTTGTCACCACAGTAACGTGCAGCAGAAGGAGGCTTTCTGAAGGTGGTGTTTGGGTTGAAGGGAGCAGGGCCAGCGAGGAGAGGCAGCGGTGGGGCTCAGACCCATTGTTTCTGTAAGCGGCTGCAGGGCTGTCCAGGTGTCCTGATTTAAAGGCTGCTCCTTGAGACAGGAAATTGTATCTTGTTCTGAGGTTTACTGTAATAAAGTACATAGTCCTGGGGGAATGTGCTGCTGGGCCCATGAATCACTTTATGGGCTGGCTGTTCTGACCTCAGCCCTGTGATTTATTCACGCCATACCGCAGCAGGAATGGCAAAAATGTAAGTGGCGCATGGTCTTCCCAGCCTCCCCCTTTCCAGCCAGATGGGCCTGCAACTGGGAGGCTGCCATAAATCCATAAAGGCAGGTTTGCCCTGGGCTGGCAGTTCCACTTGTCTTGCCCACTCTGCCGTGTGTCTGCCGGGGAATCCTCTTGCTGCTCAGGTGTTTCCTTCGTAGTGCTGTGGCCTTGTAGTTTCTTGTGTGAAAAAATGAAAAATCTCAGAGCAGTCATGGTGCTCCCAGCAGAAATAAGGCATCTCTAAGTGTGCAAGGTTTTGGTAATCCCCTTTTTCCTTTCAGCTAACAATAAACAACAAAGAGGCCTGACTGTTTTCATCTCAGAATGTCACTGTTTTACAGATGTTACCAGATGTGCTCTTCAGTAAATAGCAGCATTTGCATTTACAGAGGTAGTTAAATGATGTGCTTTTGGTCAAATCACAAATGGCAGGAGTGAAGAGTAGCTCCTGACTCTCAGCCCCACTAAGCCATGTTTCTCTTCCAATTGACACTGTTTGTTTACATGTTTTGCATTTAGCAGTTGTTGGTGTTAAAAATCTAGCACTTCTCTTTGGTGCTGGTCTTGCAGTTTTTGAAATATTTTTTCTCTGTGAAGCATCCTGATATTTTCCTGTCAATTCATTAGTCTGAACTCTTCAGAAAATGCTCAGAATTTTTATTGATATCCAAAATACCTATTTCTTAAGGATAGTTTCAGGATTAAAAGTTGTCTATGTCACACATGTTCACCATGCCTTGCAGTTATTTTCTTTATTTTTTTTTTCCTAAAGTAGATAAAATTTAAACATCTTAAAATTTAGCAAGATATCTTTTTGCCAGAAATTAACCTTGCCACATATCTTAATAACTAAGTAGATACCAAATAATAATTCTTAACAATTGTACAACCAATTAAAGGTCAACTTTACCAAAATAAGCAAGATTTTACTTAGAANTTTTTTTTTTCCTAAAGTAGATAAAATTTAAACATCTTAAAATTTAGCAAGATATCTTTTTGCCAGAAATTAACCTTGCCACATATCTTAATAACTAAGTAGATACCAAATAATAATTCTTAACAATTGTACAACCAATTAAAGGTCAACTTTACCAAAATAAGCAAGATTTTACTTAGAAGAAGGTAGGGGAACTTCCATTTATCTATACTAGAGGCAGGTTTTCATGAAAGCCAGTTTCTTGTGTGACACAAGCTGGTTTAATTCTGTTTGTTCTATTTCATAGCCTTGAAATTGGAGGTTTTTACTTTTTCTAAGATACCAAGAGATCTGTAAATTAATCTGTGATCATGTTTCTTCAATAAGGCAGTTTGGGGGGGATTTTTGTTTAAACTACAGCATAAACACAGCTTCAGATTTGTTCACTTGAAAAGGTATTGGTTGTTAGAACGTGCTAAATTGAGGTTTTTCCAATTTCCTCGCATATGAATGACTTGCTCTCTCACTTTCTCTGTGTTTCTTAAGGTTCATGTACCTTGTGTCTCATTACAAACAGGCAATGACAGCTTACTTTGAGATGGTTGAGCTTCTCTTTATTTCAATAAAACTCTTTAGATCTGTACATGAAAAAAGGCTTTGAATAGAAATGTATCATTATGTTTAGCAGAGGTCTGATAAAGGGTTGTCAAAGGTCTGTTTGCATGGTGTAGATCAGGCTTAACAGTGCCTGTTCTGGAGCAGAGTACACATGCTCAGTCTCTTAAACTTTTTACAGCAAGTGGCTCTGGTTTCATCTCATGAAGAACAGGCACTGGATAGAGGTAAAACAGAAGGGAAAGTGGTAGGATGCTCCCTAGTTACTGCAGAATGCCAGTTCCTTCAAACGTCTGGAAAGCTGTCTTCAGAACTCAACAGAAAATGCTGTAGTGCCCATTCAAACAAATCTTCTGCACTCAGAGACTGCAAGTAGCTACACCTGCTTTCAGACCCGGATCTGAAAAAGGAAATTAAATGAAACCTCTCAGGCCCCTTCTGCTGCAATTACAGAACTAAATATATCCAAATTTTATCCATAGCCCCTGACACCTGCTCCATTTCTGTCCTCAACCCTTTCAACAACTCCTGCTTGCTTAGAAACACTTTTTTTTTGGCACTGCTTAAGCAGCAGTCATTGGAGCTACCAGGAGCAGAAGGCAAAGTGATGCCTCGGTGTTTAATGAAACTGCTTCCAGCCTCTTTTTCCCCGATGCTGCTATTCCTGTCCTTATCCAGACACTTGGCATTTCTTATGCTCCTTTTTTAATCCCTCTCCTGGGCAGCAGCAGCAACCAGAGAAGACTGAAATACAGGTGGTTGGGGTTAGGATGGACTAGAGATCAGCATTAGTGCTGCTGCTGTTACTACCACCAAAGCCCGAAGACATCCTTTGCACATTTCATATAAAAAGGTCTGTCCTTGAAGAAAATATTTTTGTTAAGAAATCAGACAATTCTGGTTCTGGAAGAGATGCTTGAACAAACGTACAAAAGAACCCTCAGAGAAGTAGGAAGTTAGATGGGACACATCCAGGTTGGTAGTCAGATAGACAATAAATAATGAAAGCAATCCGTAGCCCTGACAAGAAAATGTGTTGAAATGGTACATGTGGAAAAAAATTGAGATGTTTGTAAAAGAACAACAAAATTAAGTAGCTCTACACATCTGGTATGTAACATGAAACTGAATGTCACAGGAATCATAGCAATTAATGGGAAATAGAATAATATTCAGAGCTGGAATGTGGGTACAAGTTGTTCAGGAAAGCTAAGAATGAAAGTAATGGTGTTGTATATTAATTATACTGGAGGTTCTGAGGAAATAAAAAAGAGATAGTATAATTATAGCGTTACTTTGAGTCAAAATAATGTAAGGATCATAAAAGGAGTTATACAAAGAGGGGGGATGATATCCTCCTATGGATTTTAGGGTTGTATAGTGTTGTGTTAAATGTAAGTAATAATGGAGAAATGTGTTTTGTAGGAGATACCTGTTTATTGGATAAAAATCAGAGAAACTGCCAGGCTTGTTAACTTAATAATCACTAGATCACCAAAATGTAATGGTGTGAGATTTCAAGATTGTAGTAAGTGGTGATGATACTAGAGAAGAAATCATCACCAGAAGTGACTTCAGCTGTAGTGATCACAAATTGATAAAACTTATATTTAAATAAAAAACTATGCTAGAAAAGTGAAGTTTTCAATTTCAAAGCAATAAACTGAAAAATGGAGACTATTACGTAGCAAGTAAATTGGACAGAAGAACTCAGGAGATTCATGTAGAGGAAGCAGGGCATTTATTTAAATTAAAAGCCTAAAACTGTAAGGTCTTTGCCTTCCAAACAAAAGGGGGAAAGTTTAAGAAAGTTACAAAGCTATGTATCTGTATCCAAAAGGGAATTGGCAGCAGCCTTAAAAACTGGTCAAGAGAAAGAGGCATTTAGGGGAAGCAGAAATTGAGGAATTAAGTGACAATTGTGAAAACTCATGCTGAATGAGACCTCCCAAAAGAAATAAAAATAAATAATAAATATTCTGTAGCCACTGCTACAAAAAGTTGAGGAAAAGAAGTGGAACCACAATGCACTGAGAATAGGGATAGTGTGAATATGGTCCCAAAACTAAATTAATGCCTTTGCCTTGGTTTCCAGTGAGTTGACAAAATATAGAGGAATGATCACCTGTCAGAATGAGTATGGAAATGAGACAGATGCAGATGTGAGATAAATTATGCTAACCAGAAATAACATGGTAGTCATTTAGCAGGGAGGTAGATGCTCTATTAGTTTGATTTGAGTATAAAGATCGGATCGTTTTCTTGAAACAACTGTGTCATAAATCATGACTAGAGTTTTTCACATGATCAGAAGCCACAGGAGGATTGTAGTATTGCTGTCAAAGTTTGACTGATAAAGCTGAAATTTCTTTCTACCGTCTTTCAACCCAGGCCAGATACAAAGTCATCAAGACAATTGTTTTCACTCTAGTAATTGTGGTTGTTTGATATGTTATAATCAGTGTGAATGCCGTGATTCATCTTCCATTCTTACGTTTTGGCAGTGCTGGCTGTGGCAGTGAAGAGTTTGACACTGTCCCAGCGCCATGAAGAGCTCACTTCCTCCAGGGATGAGGAACCTGCGGTCAGATTTGGGTTCCTCGTGTTTATTCAGGGCTGGGCTTTAACTGGCTCACCAGGCTGCAGGGACAAACAGCCAGTGGTGCCAACACCAGGGAGGGGGCAGGAGCCTGAAAATGGGAGGGCAGAGCTATCTCTTTCCACAAGAGCCTGTCTCGTGTCAGCTTAAGCTGATTTTGAAACCGCATGCTAAGCTAAAGTTCAACCTGTACTTGAGCGTGTCCCAGGAAAAGAAATTAGAGCTGCCTTTCTTATAAGGTCAATTTTCAAAATGTGGTGGATGTATTCTGGTGGCCTGTATTGCCTGGATGAAAAATGTGACGTGAGTTTATGCTCTGTCTGCACTGCTGTTAAAGGGCAGATGAAGAAAGAATGCCCGTTTCAGGACTTTCTGCTCAGAAAAGCCAGCCCTGGGGAACTTGAGAGCCTTGTAAGTACTGCTGTCTCTCATCCAGCTTCTGCTCTGGAGGCTGCTAAAGCAACAAAGGCTGTCTTTAAAAAAATTCTACCTTCATAGGGACAGATCTCCCATATAATCAGGTGCTAGGGTTGAAAGTTCCTTCTAAAATGTGCCGTCTTGGGGAACTTCCACTCTTCACAAGCACCTAGGTAAGGCTCATGGACTATCAGTTTGGCTGCTGTGATACACAGCAGGCAGTTTTTCACTGGAGGTATTCATCAATAAAAATAGTTCAGGAAATCAGTAGTGGGTTTGAAAGTTCTCTGTGAAAGTATTTTTTTCTATATATGCTGGGAGACAGTCTAGGGCTGTACTGCTATTCTGAGTACTCAGAGCTGAGAGTTGAGCAGGAATAGGGACTGCAAATTTTTACCTCTGATGCCAAAGTGATAAAATTAGGATGGAAAGCTTAAGTACAAGAAGAGCAGAAAACATTGATAGGAAAGGTAATATAAAATATTTATAGGACTACTTGTGACTTTGTCAAATATGTTGAGGGAAAGGACTTTGAAAAGCTTTGCTTATTGATCCTAGTAAGGAGCTCTGGGATTCTAGACAATTGGGATGTTAGAGAAAATGTGTGCAGGAAAGTCTAAATCTATTATCAGTATGTTTTGTTTAAACAAGGACCGTGCAAGTGATAATGCTTTCTGTGTCATGGAATTCACCTTGATTATTATCACACCATTCTTAGAATGGAAAATTAAAGGGACATCACTTTTGTGACCACACAACTGTATTCACAAAGAGTGTATGTTTTTATCTTGTTTTCCATTTGTAGTCACATGTATGCAATGACATTGAAGAGACCAGTGGAAAGGTGTACATTCAGAAAGCTTCAGTTTGCTGATGACAAAAATCTCTGGTTTTCATCTCTTTTGGTTTACTTGAATTCTCAATTTCTGTTTTGGTAGCTGTAAGAGCGTAGACCAGAGATTAGAAAGGCTGCTGATGTGCCAGCCAGGCCAGGCAAAGGTGACGTGCTGATTCAGGAAACAAGTACTGGAATGGAAGGAGTGTGGTAGTATCCCTTTTGACTGAAGGTTTAAGGCTGTGCTTTGGAAATTAATTTGCAGCCTGAGGTTTGATTATTCCCAGCTGTAATTAAAAAAAGCAGGTAGTATCTATTGCCAAGTTAAATTTTTTTCCCAGTCTCTTGCAGTAAGAGGTTGCTACTGTTTCTTTTGGATAAAAGTTTGCTCACTTTGGGATACTTCGAGCTGCATCTTAAATGCTGCAGAAATTATAGCCAGTGCAGGATTTGGCAGCTTGCATATTAAGTGAGTTACTCGTCTGTTAGCATCATGAAATGTCAGTCACTGGGATAATTGCCTTTTTCAAGGTTACTTTTAAGAACCAAATCCTGATACCCAGAGCTCTGCAAGGACTATCTCCTCCCTGTGAGGTACTGCAAGTCAGAGTTTCTTAATTTTCTGAAGATGTTCAATAGCCAGCAAAAAAAAGTAGGAAAGAATGTGGAGTTCAGAACTGCTGCTGTAGTGGTAGGCACAGTTTATGATGAAAAGGACAATGTTGGTGCCAGAGGATCCGGCCCCTTGAATCAGCAGTTTGGTGTGTTGTCCTCCCGATTGCTTTTTAAGAGTTTATTGACTGTGACCCACCCAAACCCTGTCATTCTGCTGAACTCATGAAATTGCTGAATGCCATGTCCCAATGCTTTTATGTTCTAAGCTGCTGCCTGTCCATCTGTCTCTCATAACACTGCAGTACTGTATCTGAATCTCTCTGCTTGCTACTTCTTTCTGTTGTTGTCACATCATGGGAGGGGTTTTAATTCATATGCAAATAATACAGTGATGGTGATAATAATACAGTGTAATGGTGATTCACCAGGGTAAGTCTGACAAATGTCTCTGATAGGAAAGCATTAAAAGCTTTTATCAGCATTTTCTGTAGCCTTTGAGTGAATGCAGTGGGCAAAAATCAAACAACTGAAACAAGGACTGTCCGAGTGGCACCTCTGTGATTCTGTGGTGATTGATGCCCTTACCATGAGTGAACAGTTAATGACACGGGAGAATCTTTCCTTGTGTACTAAAGGCACAGCAGCCATAATTACAGTTCATCTTAAAATGCCAGGTTGAAAATGCTGGCAGCTTAATCATCCCTCACGGAAGTACCACAGTCTCTTTTGAGGGAACTGACTGGATTGCTGAGAGCTTGTAGCTACCTGAGCTCTTCAGATTTGTGTCAGACTTTTAAAGGCTTTAGTTTAATGCCAGTCAGAAGGAAAACAGATTTGATCTCTATAATGCAGCCAGGGCTGATGGAATTATCCCAGGTCCTCCATGACATTAATATCAAAGCTGCTGCTGCTATCAATATTGCTTTCATATTATCTCATACACACTTTCAGAAATACTCCAGATAGGAAGAAATTTCATAATTTGAAATAAAATTTTATAGAACAATGTATTTATAACATTTCTGTATGGAGTAAGTGTTCTCCCTGACATATGTAAGCATATTCTTTTAATAAATATGTATAGTTTTCGTGTTTTGAAGCATAATTTATTCAGCACTGTTTACAGCCTGTTATTCTTTCTAATTATACAGCTGATAAATATTCCAGTGCTATGACCCTGGGAACAGTACTGCAAAGTACAAAACTGCTTTTTAAAGTTCGCCTCCTCTGGTGTTTTACCAAAAGGATTCTTCTCCTTTGCTAGGGAAGGGCTGTGGAGGAATTATGTAGTTTTCTGAAACCAAGTGCCATAGAAACCCATTTGAAGACAGCTTGATTCTATTAGTATTAGTTATTAGTAGTAGTGTAACAGTACACTGTTGCCCAGTTATCTTCCCCAAAGCAGACATTTCTGTGCAAGAGCTGAAGGAAACATGCATTTGCACGCTATTTTTTGTGGTATGTTGTCAAATCTCTATGCTCTACTGACCTGTAACTATTCTGTAGTCATCTGTTTTAAAAAGACAAGTCCATCTTTCTTTGCATTATTTTTTGAAGACTGCAAACACAGTAAATAATGTTGATATTGATCTTGAGATTATATCCACTATTTTCTCTTAAGAATTAAACCTACTGGTCTTGATACCACTTCAGTCTGTATTGATCATGATCCACATTCAGTGAAAGGCTTCAGCGTAAGTAGAAGGGAAAAAAAAAATCTCAATTTTTTGGTCCGATTTGGAGTAAATCTTGAAACTGTTTTCAGTAGATTTTTCTACACCGTTGCCATTTCAGGTTTCCTTTGGTAATATTCAGTCTGTTTCAGAGTCTGCTTACCTCTTGTGAGCTTACAGCTCAGTTCAGGCTGCAGAACCTGCTCAAATGGAGAGATAAATAGGCAGCTTTCCCCAGCTGAGTTGATGTTGGCACAGCTACACTAGTACCAGCATGTGAGATACCTGAATTAGCTTAAGTGAGCTGTGTCTGTTCAGTGACTCTGGCCCTGGCCAGCAGTCTAAAAGATCAGCAACCTTGGGTTGTGCAGCATGTTTTGCCTGCTTGTGAGAACATTTCAGGACCTCCAGTGTTGTGAACTGTGGAGAAGCAGTGTGCTGAAGAACCTGAGCCTGTAGCAGTGCCCGAGCCTCCAGGACCGACTGCAGCTCTCCTGCTGGATGGGTTTGTTCACGTGCTGCTACCGCCATTCATTCACACAGCAGCCCCTTTTCTCCTTCCTGCCACGTCACCTGTCTTACAGCATGTTCCTCTGGCCTCCCTGGGGATAAAGCTCTCAAGAAGGGAAATAAGTTGCTTTTGTACTGCCCTTCAATCAGAAACCTTGTCTTTTGTGTGGTAGTATGTCCTTTTCATGGTCTTAGAATCACCTGGCAGTTGCAAGCTCTGCTGAGAGCAACAACTTACCATTCCAGACATGTCCCTTCCAGCAGAGCTGACAGTGACACCTGCACTTCTCCCACATGGAGCAGTGCACATTTAGCTTGCAGAAGCAAGAAATGCAGCTGCAATGCACTTATCACATCACAGGGCATTTTTCTTACTTTTGTTCAAACTTCACCTTGTTTCAGTTCCAGAAAACAGTCAGCAAACCACGATGGCTTTCACCCTGCTTCTTGACCAGCACTCTCGCCTCACAGCACAGCACTGAAGTTTTGGCCAGTAGGATGTTCTTTTCTAAGGCATGGTAGCAAAGATTTTTCAGAAAAAAAAAGTGATGGACTGCTATCCATATCTCATTTTCCTGGCCTTGGGGTTTTCACTTAAGAAGTAGAGATGGGCAACAAAAATTTGATTGCAGAAGGTATATGGCTTACATGCTGTTTGAGGCACCTCCAATTTCCATACCAGAGTAATGGCTCTATAGATAGAGTTACGGAGATATTCTTGGCTCTGCTCCTGAATCATCAGCGAGGATTGTGGGCTTACTATTAAAAGAATAAGTGTTTCTTTATAATCAAAACAGATTACTCTAAAGAAAGTGAAAATGACCAGAGCTCCAAGCCAGCCTGTCTTTCCCAGGATACCGATAGCTGGAAAAAAGCAGAGGTCATGGATCATGTTCTGTCACTTCACCCTATTGGTATTTTTCATGTTTCAGGCAGACATCCAAAATTGGATACTTTTCCATAAAGCAAAAGCAGCAGAAACAAAATGGCAATAATAACACGCCCATTATCCATCGTTCCCACACCTACAGTATTGACACTACAGCTGGGAATCTGATGTGCACCTTTTCCTTTCTTCTACTCTTTGCTTCTATTAAGTCACCAGAGTATTTGTATTTCTTCATAGCACAAATGTATTTAGAGTATTTTATGATTATCCTAAAGTATCTAAAAAAATTTGCTTTACTTTGTGGTATTACATTTTAAAAGGGAGGGAATGATGTTTTTCTAGATATGATCTAGGCAGAATTCAAGTACTCTCTACAGTGCATCTGTGAGATTTTTGATATGCTGGTAGTTCTTTTAAAGCAAGCTAAGTCTCTTGGACTGTACAAGAAACACCTGTGTAAACCCAGAGAGAAATTCCACCCACAGAAAATCCGTTGTGTAAGTCCACTCTCCTGTCAGGTGGTGAGCATTTTTGTCTGTGGAAACACACCTTTTCCTCTTGAAATACATGATTCTTTGACGTTTTTTGATACAATGGTTTCAGTTGGAATCCTGATAATAAACTTCTTGTTATTGTTTGCTGCAGCAAAACTTTAAGTGCATTTGCAACTTTATTTTTAGATGAAATGTAGATAAGAAATGTGTAGTATTTGGTTTGTCTTTCATCATCACTCCTGCATGATGCCATCTTTCACACCACCACACATGTTTAGGATCTCATTTTATTCCTTCTTTGCAAGGTGAGGAGAGGTGAGACAAGCCAGCGCTATTGGGCAGTAAGGCCAAGGTTTTCTTTTAATTACTGTTGCACATCACCAGCTAAAAGGACAGAAATAGTTGTTTTCCCTAACATAGAGCAAATGAAGACTTCACCTTCATTTGAGAACTGCTGTTTTATGGTCTGGGTGATTACCTTTGTCTCCTTTCCTCCCCGTATGTATAAAGTGTTTCTGAATTCTATTGGTAAGAGTTTTCTGCTGCTGGGAAAGAGTATGGCAAGGTTGGTTTTCTGTAGCTGGTTTTTACAGCCTTTGGGCCTCAAGATCTTACTACAGAATGTTGCTATATATTGATTACTGACTAGGAAAGTCAAAGAATAGCAGAAGCATCTTTGAAGGCATCGAACATCTGTCATGTAGCGCAAAGGTGTTGCTGTCACCATGCCCTTCTGGGAATATACTGTATTGTTTGAGTGCTTTCAGTAAAATTGTCTCGTTCCACCTTTCTAAAATACTTCATGAACAGGCAGTTTAACCTAATGAAATGTAACACAGGTCTTGTGATTAGTCCAGTGTCTGTGCTTATATTCTCATAATCTGTTCTGGAAATGTTTAGAGCATGATAAAGGATGAAAATTTTCAGCCAGAGTAATAATAAAGGGTAGTTATTAAAAACAGAGAAGGTGAGTGCAGAAGAAGAACATAATGTGTTTTTCTTATCCTGTAAGCTGCACTTTGGTATCAGCACAGTTGTTTAGGGGGAGGTGTGTGGGTCTTCCTGTTCCACCGACAGACATATAGCTCAGACAAAAATATTTATTACTGCTTTTCAGGGTTGCACACTGGTACAGCACTTATGGCATGTTCAAGTCTTTGTAGAGGAGCCCTTTAAGTTTTGCAGGATAATAATGTAATTTTTTGGGGTTTTTTTTCAGACAAGAAGCCCTTCTTGCTGCCATTAGTGAAAAAGATGCCAATATTGCTCTGCTAGAGCTTTCATCCTCAAAGAAGAAGACTCAGGATGAAGTGGCTGCACTGAAACGAGAGAAAGACCGTCTTGTGCAACAGCTCAAGCAGCAGGTGGGTACAGGAGGGCTAGGAAAAAATCCAGTTAATAATCTGGTGTGCAGTTATTATCTTGATTTATGGAACTAATAATGTGTAAACCTGTCATGTGGTAGGACAGAAAGTGCATAAATAACGATTTCAAACTAGCTGCTGGGCTCAGCATTGAGGGAAGTGTCTTTGTGTCACTGCCTGAGTAGTAAATGTGTGGTAGAATGCATAGGGAATTGTGAATGAAGAGGACATTGGTTGTTATCCTCTTCAGGCACAAACAGTCGCAGATTCAGGGAAAAGTAGTGATACTTCTCTTGGGCGTTTGTATTTGCTTTGTTGGGGAAAAAGCAAATTTGGAAGAAACTTCTCCTAGCTGCACAGCTCAAATATGAATGTTACACCACACAGTCTCTCCTGTGATTTCTGATTGCAACAGGAGCACCACGTGGGAATGCCAGCTTCTACAGTAGACTTTGGGAGGTCTCGTGCTTGTGAGGGGATTGGTCCCTTCCTAACTCTGGCCTCTCCCATTTCCAAGATCTTTCTGCTTTGCCTTAACAATTAAAAGAAGCGTGTTACGGTTCAGGCATTTAATATTATGTTTCAGTACTGAATGCAATGTGAAAAGTACATTGCCAGTAAAACACAGAGGAAGCAAAAGGCATCCCTGGCAGTAAGAGATTTAGGATCTGAAAAAATCTGTGTAGGTTTTTCACTTCAGCACTTCTGGTGGGTTTTCCTGAGTTATTCCCTTGCCACATTCCTTGTAATAGCACATATGTTGCTGCCAATCCAGTATCAACTTCTTCAGTGCCACCATTTCCATCTTCATAAAGTTTTATGTGCAACATTTCATCTGTCAACCAGATGATTTCTGTTGCTGTCAAAGAACATAAGACAAAAACAGGTCGGCGTTGCGATAAGGGATTTCTGTGCTTCTTCCTTAGGAAACACAAGTAGGTTATTGGCCATGTTGTTTAAGATAACAATTATTTACAGTTTAATTTAAGAACAGTACTTTGGGGTTTTTTTGTGCCAGCTTCAGAATGAGCAAGAAGTATAGCTTACAGTCTTGTATTATTTACTTTTGAGCAACAGCTGTAATTACTGTCACTGGTCAGCCAGGGGACCTGCTAAAACAGGAGTCAGAAGTGGTCACAGCAATGTCAAGTACTTGTTTTTTTCATGTAATTGTGGATGCAGCAGCAGTAATATATGGTACCACTCATTCCAAGAGAAATTAACACTTCCTTCTTAGACCTTGTTGTCCTAAGCTTAAATTCTGGTGCTTTCATGCCTCTTGCCCTTCCCAGTTTCCTTCTGATTGTCTTTTGTGAGTAGATGGAACAATCTGTAGTGTTTTGGGGTGAGTTTTTTCTGCTGAAAATTTATGTATATTTAATTAATGTATCAACATTGTGCTTATCTGTAATGATGCAGGTTTCAGTTAAGAATTTTTTTTTAACACTGTTGTAGTTCCTATCCTTATCTTTCAGTGCTGGTAAGTCTTACAGAATCATAAACTCTTCCTAAAAAGACATGGCCATTTCCCTTAAGGATGTGAGTTCTAAGTGCTTTTCTGTGTATGTGTGGGATACTTAATTTCCCAAATAAACAAAAATTGCAAAGGAGATTAATATGAAATTGTTCTCGGTATGAAGTGAGATCAGTTATGATCTGAGGTTGGAGCAATAGTCCTTTTTCAAATATTTTATTCTTCAAATAATGCCTTTGAAGATTCTGGTTCCAAAACTGTCATTTGCTGTAAAGACTTGTCACTGTTTAAGATTGTTTAAGATTTTAATCTTAAAAAAAAAATTAAGAAAGCAGAAAGTAATCTCCTCAACACATCTGTGCTATGAGTAATATAAATAAAAGCTACATGTGTAGTATAAAATCACAGGTATTCTCCAGTACATCCACAATCCCCAAGGCAGAATAAACATTTACATATAAACAATCTAAACTATATTTAAAACATACCTGAGAAATATTTATGTGAACAACAGAGATTTGACACATCCTCCCTAAATTCTGTCCTATGTTTAAAGGATGTGTCATCTTTTATCCTTTTTTTTTGTGTGCAGCTTTCAACACATTGATAGGTAAACTCCTCATTGCTTATTATAGGGCAGTATTACTCACTACCTCTGTAAGTTGCAGGGAATCTAAAATTCCATTTATTTTTTCAGTGCCAGTAGTTTTGGTGTGTACTTTTTCTGAATAAATTCAAGTCACACCAACTTCGACAGCTCCAGAAATAGGAGATGGGTCAGAAGAGATGGCTCTGAGATTTTACAGGATCCTCATTACTGAGGTAGTCAAGGGGAATCTCATTTTTCTACATGCTTTGCAAATATTCTGTGTACTTGGCCTTTGCACTCTTCTTCAGTTGTTACAGGTCACCAGCCTCATATTTTCCAGCAAAACAACTATGCTGCTTCCTCAGTTTAAGCCTTCTCTACATGGACCCTTTTCTGCATCTTGGGAACAAGGGTCCATCTGTGTCTGCCAGCTCCACAGAACCGTGTTGCCTTCCAGGAACTTCCTAAGAGTTTAGCTGTAATTCTTAGATTTACAGCAGAAATTGTGAATGAAAAATCTTTCAGACTTGCACATGTATTGAACACAGCTGTTCAAGAAAGGCAAGTGATGCCACAAATCAAGATATTCTGTTCTGGAGTTCTGGAACCCAAAAAGTTTATTCAGCCCTTCAGATTCAGAGCTGGGATCCTGACCTCAGTGATTCATGTTTCAGAGCTGCTGAGCTCCCTGATAAGTATTTGGTGTTTCAGTCCATCCCATTCCTAGGAAATGCTTAGGCTTTGTGGTGGGAAAGCAGCTCTTTCAGTTGGTGGTCAGACACAGTTGAGTAAAAGATTCCCGTTTCCACATACGTAGGACGCACATAGAAATGGTGAGCAATGTGGGAAGAGGGTGGTTTGTGGGAAGAGTTGTGCATGCTGTGGTGCCAGCATTGCTGCATCTCACTGCAGGCTGGGAAGGGCTTCTGACTGAGTGCCGTTTCCTGACTATGCTGCAATAGTGAGTGTGAATGGATCCAAGCATGCAGAATAGGATTTGGATTATGTCTTTTTGTTGCTGGTTACCATTGGCTGACTTGTTGTTCATTGGTCTTTCTTAGAGTGTAGAAAGATACACTCTCACAAAACAAAAACTTCTTCCGACAGTTTCTGTGGTTTTTATTTATTTAAAAATATCTGTCAGACACATAGATTGATCAAGGGAAGGTTATCCAGAGTCTGAAGGGCTCTGCTGTCATTCCTTGTGCTAACTCTCTCCTCTCCCAACGCTGTCACGTTCCTGGTTGCTCACACGGGGTAGGGCACTGCTGCACAAGAGAGGGAAGGAGTCCAGCCAAACACATTTTGGTTCTTTAATTTCTCTAAGTATGTGCATTAAGGTTTGGATGAAGAGAAGCGTTTTGGAAAGAGGATATGGCATCAATGTTGTTTTAATTTAGAGTTTCTAGGCTCCGAATTGCAGGAATGCGCCTCAATATAGAGCCCATTTCCTAACGAGGCGCTCGGCATTGACCAGGCTCTCCAGTAAATGGAGCTGCTTGTTTCATATTGGTTGTCAGTTTGTATGAGGGATTTCCTCTATCATCAGACAGGCAGGGCCATTGCAGGGCGAGGGTCACCAGCTAATGTGGTCCCAATTTACTTCCTCCCAGGGCACTTTGTCTCCGTGGGTAGTTCCTGGAGAAGCAGTGGTTGGGAGGCTGCTGCACCGGAGGGGGCCGGGCTGATGCAAGAGCAGGGAGCTGGAGGTTGTGTAACCAAGTCCAGATGTGGCACGGCGAGCGCCAGCGCGCCCGGGGACGCCTGGAGAGGGCCCCGCCGTGTGTCACACCGGGCTGACAGGGACCTGAGGAGCTTTGGCCTGCTTTGTGCCAGCACAGCCACTGCTCAGCTGTCAGGAAATAGCCTGTTTGCCTTTTATCCCTTTCCTCGTCCAGCTAAGTTTTACTATCAGGTTCTATTCATTGTAACAGAACAAAGCGCTACTCCACAGTTCTGAGTGGTAAAGGGAAGACATATGTGGACGGGCTGAGGTTTTCCTGGCTGTGGGCTTTCAGTCTTAAACACCTGGGTTTTTCTGCTAGGAGCTGTTTGTAGCAAAGACTGTCATTTTCTGTGTTTGTACAGTGTGTAGCACAGTGGGTGCCTGACTTGACCAGCGTCTTTGTCACTGCCATGCCATAAATGTGAAGTAATAGCGTTAAAATTTTTAGCAGGCTCTGAACAGTAGTGTTTTCCAACAGCTTGGAGTATTATTCAAATTAATTGCTTGTAAATCACCATATTCACTTGCATTATTATATAATGTTTCATAATTATTATTATAGCAGAAGTTACCAGGAACTAGCTTGACTCGGTGGTACTGATGACAGGATCTCAAAATTTTCATTTGAAGTCGTGTGACTTCAGGTTAGATTGATACTACATATGGATTATTATGCTGTCTATGCCTAAATAAAAGTTATTTTCTGATCAGATCTTCAGTCTTTTAAGAACAAGTTGAGTTTTCGTTCTATACTTCAGCACACTCCGAGAACCACCCAGCTCAAGCTTTCTCCATGTATTTCATAAGCATACATTTTCTTTTGTCATGCAAATTGGTGATGAAAAATAATTAATAGTATGGCCTCAGAAGAGAGCTCTCTGCAACCCAGTTGATTTATCCAGTTACACCTGTAATCTGTTCTTAAAGACTTCTAGTGAAGGAGACCTTCAGTCCTGGGAAGTCTTTTTTATGGCTTATCTGTCTTTATCATTATATGGAATCTGTAATGTCCTTTACTGCTATTTAAGCTCATTACTATTTTTTCTATCTATTAGGGGCATAGAAAAAAAAAATTTACTACCTTTCATGTTCTTGCTGTAGACACTCTCGCTGTTCACTTAGTGAGAAGAGCTCCTTGGTATTTTAATGAAGGGAGATAAGAAGCCCCATGCTACTGTAAGTGTGGGTTTTGTAGTCAGCCTGCTTGCCATTCAGAGGAATCTTTAATACCCGTTGTTCCCTTCTGCCTCTATATCCTCATCAAGATTGTGCCTTCCTCTGTGGGCCAGCATGAATTTGAGGGCCTGTTATTTAACATTCCCACAAATGGAGAGGAATTATTTGGCAATAACTCATAATTGGTCAAATAACTAATAGTTAACTGGTAATAGTAGTTTATATTTATGCAATTTTTAATATACATTTCATCTAAGCAAGGAAGTACCAAAGCTGTTTTCTCTGTGCTACTTTGTGCCTCTTCCTTGTAAGATTTTGACTGGCTTTCTTTATGAGGCCAAGTTCCTGCAAAGACTGGTTTCCCAAGTAAATGTGGTTCATGGGATCATGAGAAAAAGGAAAGAATTGTAGATTCCAGAGTAGCTTCTCGCCCCAAAAATTATATTTTTCCACTGTTACTTGTTTCCCTGGAAACCCTGCACACTGACACCTGACACTCCTCTGCCGTGAACTTTTCCAAAGTGAAGTTCCACTGGCTGGAGTCATTTCTGTTTATAACAAGAGAATGTAAAACAGGTCAAAGGAGACTGACAGGCAAATGTTTTCCTCCTACTGCTGTGGAGCTGTATCAGCATGACCACACTTCTGGCAGTTTTAGTTACCACCCTGCCCGATGAAATAATACAGACTGTGAGAGGCGTGCAGTTAGTCTTTGCTTTACCTCAGCTGCCCTGATTTGAAACCATGTCTGATGAGAGTGATTACCCTATTAGCAAGCAGATTTCTTCTTCAGGTGGCATGGATACAATCAATGCAGGTAATTGCCAAATGTCGTGCTGTTTTGTGACAGAACCCCTGTTGTTCTCTGAAAGGTTCCAGCAGTCTGGAGTTCAGTGAGGGGAGGCGTCTCCCAAACCACTGTCAGAAGGGAACATAGGAATATGTAGGTAAGTTGTCTGAGTGTGGTGGTGTTGGCTTCTTTATAGCTGAGGAAGAAAAGTTAATATTTGAAATGAGTGATGAGAGTCAGGGCACTTGGATCCATTTTTGTTCATTGGTCTCTTTACCACAGTGCCCATGTACTTGCACTGGCAAGAGTGCAAATAGATGTAAGAGTGGGGAAAGAAAACTTGTGTGATAAGAAAGTTAAAAACAGGCAGATGAGTTTGAAGGTGCCGTGTCAGAGGTTTCTTCAGGAACTGGGCAGAACAGAAGGTACTCTTGAGTTTTGGTGGTCTCTGAATGCCAGGTTAGCCAATTTGAAACAGGAACAAACAGATTAATGTACTGCCAGAAATTTTTCAAGGAATAGTGAAGATTTTCAAGAACTATTGTCACTTGCGGTGGGCTTGTTACATAAGCAATGCAGTCTCAGCCTCACCTATCCCCTGCATGGTCTGTAGAGTCAATGTAAAGTCACCTTTTTTGCAAGTTCTTGTACCACCAGTGTCTAGAACGTCACTTGCAGCTTTTCAGTTACTGACTTTAATACACAAAGGTGCCAAAATATGTGGGTTTTATAGTATGTTCTTAGCTGTACTGGCAGTGTAGCTGGCATACATGTGAGCAGGCAGAAGTGGGGGAAATCACTCTGTACACTTCCTATTCAGGAAGCTGTTGGACTAGAAACAGAAGAAACCTCTGGCTGAAGTGAATATATATCCACTAATTGGCTCTCATCAAGCATTGCCAGCTGTCAAATTTAAGCATCATGGCTTTTGTCGAAGGCCTGTAATCCACTCAGATTATCAATCACAGCATTGCTTGTTTTGCCAGGCTTTGCTCCTCAGTAATTGTTTCTGTCAAGGGGGAAGTCCCTGCCAGGAGCAGACCCCAGCGTCCTGACAGCAGCGAGCAGGCACAGAAAGCAAGGCTTTGTCATGCCCTTGAGCACTGCTTCCTGAAGCACAGCACTAGAAGCACTCACAGATTAAAGGAAAGCACCTTCTCCCTGCCATGTGTTCCAGACTTTTTTCCCATCATTTTTAATCATCTATTAGCACAGTAACAGCACTCAGTGCAGTGTCAGCAGTCTTTTCTGGGGCAGCATTTCATCTTTCCCTGGTATTACTTACACTCTTTCCCCTCTCCCTCCTCCCTTACCTTTACCCTTTGCCTCTTGCATGACTAAATTATAATGTATGTTCAAGGGAGCCCTGGCTGTGGCTGGCTGCACCATGCCAGGGAAGGGAACTGCCTGTTGGAACCATGTGAGTGCATCTTCCAGTGCCTGTTGGAACTGCTGGGAACAGCCATGTCTGCTTTCTGGTTGTGCCTTCGGCCATGTCACAGCTGGGAGTTTTTAGGGTATAGCTGTGTTGGTTTGCTGGAAGAGGAAGGTGCTTTACCACACTGAGAGAGATGGCTTTAAGACTTACAGAGGTATTGTGGAACTCAGGTGACAATACAGTACTTGGTACCCTTTCTTTCTAGACATTTGTAACATTTTTAAAAATTCTGTAAGGACTAATATTTCCCAAGTTTGAACTCAGATTTCAAAGACCTGTTTCACTCTTTTAGAAATATTCCTCCATTTAATGGCTACATTAAGATATTCATATTCTAGTTTTGCAGCTTTTTAAGGGACTAAAAATTCTCACAACAAATTTAAATTAATTGGCTAATTGCCAACAGCATTTAGTGCCACATATACAGTAGCTCTCATGCAAGGCTCATGAACTCCTGTAGGAAGTTATTTAGGCAATTTTGCCTCTCTCTAGAAAATCAGGATTGCTGGACAAGTCTAGGTTAGCAGTTGAGAGACCCCCATCCCATTCCTGTAAGTGACCAACTTGATGGTGCTGGATATCAGGAAAGATTGTTAGGCATCTCCTGTGAGCACCAGGCTTGTTAGCACTATTAAAGAGACGAGAATGCTCACTGACCTTGGGTTTCCTCAGAAGACTGCACTAGAAGATCTAATTTGGGCCTGAAAAATAGTCATTCCTTTGTCTGTGAATAGCATATCTGGACACTGGTGCAATGTGAAAATAGTCACTGTCATTTGACATCACAGTTGTACCATATAGTGGTTTCCTGTAGTTACTGCGGCCCAAACCTCTGGTCTGATACACAGTGGTTTCAGTTAAATAAAGAGAATATATTGGAACAGGTCTTTATGACATATACGTTCAGCAGAGTATTTATATAATTCATTCTATTTCTTTGCTACAAATATTATGTTGAAAATAGTTTCTGACAATATTTGTCTTAGCTGATGAGTCCTGAGATAGATGCAAAATCTCAGAAAGAGTGGTTTAGAACAGCTCAGGATTGCCAGTAGTTGTTCATTCAAGGTATACAATTCAAGGTACATCTTCTTTTGCTCAACTTCCATGGTTTGTGGGGTAGCTGGGAAGGACCCATGCACAACTGCTCCCTGATTGTTGTCCAGTGGCAGGATGTGCCTCAGGGGTAAAATATTCGAGACTTTCCAACCATTGGTCCTTGTGGCTGGGCTGGTTTGGCATCACTTTTGGTATTTGAATTGATGATGTGTGAAGGATGACCGGAAAATACAGTGAGTTTATGATTACATTTAAATTGTATCATTTAGACCCAGTGTTTAGGGAACTGTGAAGTGTTGGCGACAGGGAGAATTCCACTTAAACGTGTAAAAAGTCTTGATGAGATAAATCCACAAATGGGGGCGGGGGAGAGGGGTCGGGTTTGTGAAGAAACAGAAATTTCACACCAAAATTTGAGATTCAGGAAGATTTTGAATTATTTGCTTGAACTTGGGGAGGATGGGTGTGTAAGCATCCTTACAGGTATTTCAGTGATTGGATGCAGGTTTTTCTGTATTAAATTCTTCCTGTTCCTCTGGGCTGTTTTACCTGACAATGATGATTGTCTCAGAGACACATGGGTCCCTTTATCAAATCTTCATTCAAAATGTGCTAACTTGGTACATTATGCTTATCTCTTCCTTATTTAATGGTAGTATTCCTCAGGGAACACACAACTCACTGAACACTTTCATACTGAAGCTATAAAGTAAAGCTTTGTTTGTGGTTACTTGTCTTTGGATGAAAAGCCTGATGGACCTGTGACATTACCAACTATCTTATATTAAAAACAATTCACATATTGATAGTCAATTAAAAAGTAGTGACAGAAAGCTGAAAGGCACTTTTCCAGCTTTAGTATTGGTTTTAATTTGTGTAAGACCTGGAACTGGTGAGGTGATAGATGATTCAGGGTGTGTTCCAAAAACGTGTAAGGAGAAGGTGAAGTCAGAGATATGAGGTGACTGACTGGGTTCATAAACTAAATATGTAGAAGGTTTCAAGCAGATTACAGATTAGCAGTTGTATGACTTAATGTGTTAGTGATGTGTTCTTTACTTGAAGGCGGAATGAATGATGGAAAGATTTGTACATCTAGAATATGTAATGAAAATTAATGATCTATAAGATAGAATATATTGCATATTTGTGATTTCGCTGTGTTATTTTGGGAGTAACATAATAAATCACCTTTTTTTTTTTTTTCTTGAGAAGAGAAAAATGCACAGTCTGCAAAAGAGAATTTTAATCCTCACCATCTTAAAAATTGATAATGGAAAAAATTAAGTCTTAACTGCGTGGAATGATCTTTAGCTTCAGTGAAAAGGGAACTGTTGATGAACAGTGATCTCAGGTTTCTTTGAGCTTATGCACTGAAATATCTCTCAGTCTACTGATTTCTTTTTCTCATCCACTGTATTAAGCTCCTTAAATTCAGAAAATAATTTCCCTTTTTGAAACTGATTGAGCCTAGTCCAGTATACCATATCTCAGGCAAATGAATAGGTAAAGCAGGGGAAAACAGAAGTTTCATCTTGCAGTTGGAAATCTAAGATATATACTGTCAATTAGGACTAATTTTTTGTTAATAATCCTTCATTATTTACATACCAAGTTGTGGAAATTGATAGGACAGTGTAGCAGGTTTGTCAGAATGAGACACAGATTTATGAAATTAGGCATCAGTTACTTGTGATAGCTTCTGCAAATGGAGGGGTGCTGCTGGCTGCAGATTCCCCTCAGTTCTGTTAAATTCACGGTGTTATGTTCTGAAAAATCCAAGTCTTAAAAAAATTACTGTTCATGTTTAGGTGCAGAACAAATGGTGCATTTACTCCTTAATAAGTCAAGGCTATTTTCTACAGCCCTTCTCTAAGATGAAGAAATACTCATGACCAAAGAAAAGGTGTGCAGATTTTCCCTAGAGGTCATGTGTTTGCCACTTGGCATTTGTGAATGTAGGGAGGGGTTGGAGATTTTTCTGCTGTCTACTAACTTGGAAGCTGTGAGGAGTCTGGAAACAGCTGCCAGCTCCAAAAGGTAAAAGATGAGAAAGTTGATATTGACAGAGATTCTGCTTCCAGTCCCTCCCTCGAACGGGAGTCTGGAGACAATGCTGTCTCAAATATGAGTTAGTGATTTTGGGAGATCGTCTTTAGGGCAGTTGTGTTCAGCTGTCCCTGGGCAGACCTGGATTGAACACAAAATAATGGCACAGTTTCTGTGTGCCCTTTTTTGCCTCGAATATGGTACCGAAGGTTTTGAGTTTTTGCAGTAGCAAGAAGTGCTTTTAGGGATTAGTCTAAGATTTTGCATGAAGACAAAATAAGTCTCAAACTCAGCTATCAAAAGATTGCTATCTGATTTTACTTGGTATAATCAAACATTTATCATGTGGATATAAGAAAAATTTTCTCATTATGTACCCTCAGTTTCAAATATGAGTAATTTACCTTTGCAATTACATGTTGTAGAATTTTAGATTATCAGTAGTATAGGTGGATGTTAGTCTCTCAACTTTTGTAAAGCTCTACTCTCCAAATATATCTTAAACTGTCATCCCAGTACTGGTGCCTGGAGGAAGTAGTGGTCTTTTATGTTGAATACAGCCCTGGTTGAGGGGTAGCCATTTTATTAGAGCTTTTGTTCTCTTTATTTGGGTACAATTTTACAGTCACAGAACCCAGTCCTTTGTTCTCTTTCTGTTTGTTTACCCCCAATGCCTGTCTGTCTTAGTGTGAATACAAATATTTCCTGTAGTTGAGTAAACAAAAAATAAGTGGAGGTCTCACAGCTGACTCCAGGCAAGTTTTTCCTCAGGATTTAAACAACCTAGGTATCTCTTGTTTTTAACACTGGATTTTTGTTTGGGGTGAGAAACTTAACATTTTTAAACATTCTGTTTCACTCTTAATCCTTTTAATAGTTGAGAAGTTACTCTTCTCACTGTTTTCATCTTAACGTGAAACATTACCATAATTTATCACACCTAGCCAGTGTGCTCTCCATCTCCTAAACACCAGTAGATGCAACCTTGGCTTTGCCTCCTTTATTACAGCGAGCAACCCAAACTTCTGCCAACTGCTGACAGTAATGGTGTTGAAAAAATAATAAAAGCAATATAGCGATCCTTAAGAACACACACACTCACAGGTTGTTTAAAACTTGGAAACCTGCATGAGTTTATTTGCTCTGTGGAAGTATTAAGGACTGTGCCTTCTCATTTTAGTTTTTCCCTCCCTTTTTTTTTTCCTAAGGGGAAATATATTTACTTATGTATACAGATCTTCAAGCATCTTTCAAGTGTCTTCTATATCTCATATGGAGGCGTGCAAGATGTATGTTCTCCTGCACTAAAAAATGAAAATTTCACAGATTTGGTGGGAAGGATCCACAGACTGGGAAGTGAATTAGTTCCTTATTTTCCTAGACCTTTTCATCACTATGAGAATATGAAAAGATCCTTTGATGCCTCTCTTCACCCCTTTCCTGATTACCAAAACCAGCTAGTCCTTCTCTATTGTCAGCCAGAAATCTAGTTTGTGATATAAAGAGGGCTTAAAAGTCTGAAGGCTTCCTTGTTTCCTCCTAGGTCTTCTAGTTGCAAATCAATCAGTCAAGGTTGCTCTTGTCCTTCTATTCATTCTTTTCTATTTCTTCTTCTGCTTTGTCAGGGCTCTTTAACAAGTGGCATCACCTATCTTAAGTTTAATGACTTAGCAGTAAAAGGATTGTTAAGAAAAACTCACCAGAGGTATGACTGGCTTTTTTCTCATCTTGTTCCACAGATCTTTTTCTTTTAGTGGTCCTGTAGCAGAGAGAATTCTCTAAGGTGTTTTTTCTAAGCTTTACAGAGTGCTTTATGGTGCCCATTGGATGGGCCACTACTCATATGCAATGGCATCATATAATGTAAATCCCAGAAAGACAACAGGTTAGGAATAGAGCAGGCAAAGGCAGGAATACTGGAATGCAGACACCTTAGAGAAATTCACCTGGGCACATCTCTACACATTGTGTGCCATGAATTTTGTAGAGAGTAAGAGAATTTCTTTCCTTGGTAAGAATAATTTTGGCACAAATACAGTAGAAAAACCGAATGTTTTTTCTGTCTCTCCAGTTTAGTATCTAACCTTTGATGCAGATTTAATAGGAAAAATCAACCTCTGCTGGAATAACAAGAAAAAAGAAGTGTTGGTTTATTGTGGTTCCCCTTGTTTGCGTACTGCGTGCAAGAGCAGAGCGATGGACAGGAATGATGTGCGCAGCTCTGTACTGCACATGTGCCGCTGTGTGCTCGGGCAGGAATCCTGCCTCTGTGGGCCAAGCACAGGGACAGTGAGGATGGACAGGAATCCTGTGGCTGCAGACCACACGCACTGATGGTGTGGACAGACAGGAATGTAACGACTGTGTGTTTGTGTGGGTACTGAGGCAGGGCGCTCCTAGGTGGATGTCAACCCCAATAATTGGCCATACAGAAAAAATTCTTAACTTTTATTTAGTTTGGGGTAGCAAAGCTCTGTTGGTTGTCAAAGGAAATGCCCTTTCAACTCTTCCCTCCAGCAGTTACCATGCAGGATTTTGGCTGGATTCAAAGATGAAAGCAAGGCACAAAAAGAATCGTACTAGGTTTCTTTTTTTTTTGTATGCAACAGCTTTTAAAATTAATTTTACAAGCGCAAATAGTCTTGAGGTTTGGTTGTGTGTTTTTTTTAAAGTTGCTATCAACACTGTTTATATCATGTAGACACAGATCCATTCGTGTATACACCCAGAGCTGGGTTCTGGGCAGTCACAGACAGTCTGTGTTGAGATGATACTGAGCAGCTCACATCACTTTAGCATCTAGGAATTTGTATCTGTACATAACTCCTTCTTTTGCCAAGAACAGCATGTATAGAGGGGAGGGGATTTGCTATTAACAACTCTTTGAAGCTGCAGGCAAATGCAGTTGAAGTGGTGAGTCATATAACAATAAAAATATGTAACAATTAAAGGCCTGTGGTCAAAACACTGGCATATACTTTCCAAGATTAAAAATTTCTGGATAAAAGAATGCTTTTGCTGTATTTATTGTAACAACACCGTCACAATAGACAAAGATTGGAAGACTTCCAAATCACTTCGGCTAGGAAAGGTGTGTGTAGATACACATGAGCAGATGGCCTACAAATGATTTTGTTGAGCCACGAGATCATGGCTAGCTTTTAAGATTTTGCAGTAGGATGCATCTTGTATGTAAATTCTTGTATGAGATTTTGCCAGCTGGGGTTCATAGATACCACTGGACTGAGAAACTTTCTTATTTCAGACCAGGAGAAAGATTGAGACAAAAGCAGAGTGACTGAAGTGGTTGTGTTAGACAGGCAGCTTTGTGAAGTTGAGCATATGCAAGTGGATTTATTTTGGAAAGGAGAAGCAAATAGAACAGCAAAGGAAAGGGGGGACAGAGTAAGGTAGTTGAGGGTAAGATGAGCAGGGTGTGGAGTGACGCAGAAGTGAAAAGGGAAGGAGAAATTTCAGGCAGAGAGTCATAACAAAACAGGAGTTTCGTCAACCATGTCAAGCAAAGTTTGTTCTGTATTTGATAAAAATATTTGCCTGTTCTGTAGGATATAACACAGGTAATTTAGGGGGTTTGCCTTCAGATTTTTCGTAGATTTTTTAAGACTAACCTTATCTGTAGTGCTTAGTGTTGATGCTTAAATTGCACAAGTTGAAATCACAAGATCAATAAAATGTTGATATGTATTTCCAACCTTAGCATACCCTGGAATACCTTTGACATTTTGCTTTGTAAAACACTTGTCACCAGCCAGTCAAAGTTTTTAGGAAGAGTTTATGCTCCAAAGTACATCTATCTATCTGTTTATCTATCTGTCTATCTATCTATCTATCTATGCTACGAAGGAAAACAAGGAAAACTTGTTTTTCATGCTGCTCTTTTGTCTTTGCTTTTCTATTGTTCTGTAAAATGTGAGGTTAAATTTTTAGTTTGGATCTACAAATACACAGTGAGACGGGAAAAATGAGAAAGGGGCAAAGTACAATCAGAAGTTTTCAGTGATTTTATTAATGGGGAACATGACAAAGACTGGTATGTCCTTTTGCATTGTTACAGAAGTAGCATTTCAACGTCTTTCTTAAAATGAGTTGTCTTTGGTGGTAAGTATCAAAGTAGATCAAAGAGACAATAAACTGTATATATTAAACATTCAGCAGACACATGAACTAATCATGAGAGGGTTGCTTGCTGCTGATCACTTAAGAATTTGTAGCAGGTCAGCCTCCCAGAATCTTAAAGAAATGCATGTACCAGAAAATTCCACAGAAAATTCTGTGCAGCATTTAGTGCAAGGATATATTGAGAGTCTACATCCAAACTCTTGCAATTCCAACAAAGCTTGTTAGTTTGGACTGCAAAGAAGAGTTTAAATGACAGTGCCATCCATCTGCTTAGCTGAGCTGTAGTTCCTACCCAGTAATTTTTCGATTTATTGACCATTTTCAACCAAATTTGACACCGGAAAAGAAGTCTCAAAGATTTTGTAATTTATAGGAACTTAATTAACATCCACAGCTGGGTAGAGGCGAAAAGAGCCCGAAGTAGAGCTCCCACACAGGGAAAGGCAAGGAGAATTGAGCTGTGATATATTTTGTTTGGCTGTAGCATACACATATGGCTGGCCATTCAGAACATACATACTTTCACACTGGTCCCAGCTGACTCTTGCCTGGAGACACCACGGGGGAGGCAGGCTGCAGAAAGAGATTATTATAGGGTTGAAGGCCATGCTTAGAAGATGGAGAATACCAATCCAAAGCACGTAGATTTCATTAGTCAATATAGAAGGGGTAATAAAGTGGACTCACATGCTCTTCAAGGGTAGCCATGTGCTGTCTGCGAAAGAAATCACTTCTTTGCTGATTAAAGAAGTAGTGAAGATGGGACAACAGTCCGAGAGTGGATGTAGGAGCATAATTTAGCAAAAAAGCAGTTGTTAAGCTAATTTAAATAAATTAATCTTTTCTATGTTAAGGGCATGTGGCAGCAAAAGATACTGATCTTATATTCTCTTCTGCAGCAAGACCCTTCTCTTCCATAGCATAGAATCAAGATCAGACTTGCCCTAAGCAACTGCACCATAGGGCAGGCTCATAACCCAAAAAATACCTGCTTATTTTAAACCTTGAGTACACAGGTTTTATCTGCTCAAAACAGGAATGTGAATATAACCAGCTCTCTTACTTTACCTTAAGAATTAAAAGAGCAGCTCATTTTGTTTGCTGGTCTGTCTGCAGATCAATTTCAGTAAATGATTTCTTGGGTTTTCTGTTGTGTAAGGGATCCAGGATGCTTTGAGGATGTTGTTATGGGTTCCCATTTGTCCTGCTGATCCTGCCTGAATGGAGTTTCTTGACACATAGGCCACCAATTCTCTAAAAATTAGTTTTACTGTATGGTGGTAAATGTCCTCAGACTCCAGCACTTGCTCAGACATCTTTGGGATACAGGAAGACACACGTTAATGATATTTCTGCCTAAAACCCTTACATGCAGTGGAAAGATGCCAAAGAAATAATGTATTTGGCTTGCTCTAGAGTAGTTAACCATGAGAGGAGATATTTTTTATTTTTTATTTTTAGTTTCCTTTCAAACCTGTGCCTGGGCAGGTTCCAGCTCTTGTGAAACAAGTAATTGAGAAAGGCAGTTCTGTTAGCACTGATCTTAAACACATCTTGAGGTATCTCTAAAGAGAGTAAAAGAGCTAAAGGAACATATCCTGTAATGATTGCATGGTGTAACACAAAAAGGAATCCCAAAGACAGATCTGATTTAGATTTTTTTGTATGTCACTGGTTTTCTTTATACAGGAATCAGAGCAATAGATTTCAATAAACTTTGTCACTGGGCAATTCCACAGTTAGTTTGTTCATCTCCTAAGGAACTAAGTTCCAAGAGACACATTCCTCTGCAGGAAAAATTTCAGTTCCAAGTTTATTTTTCAATCCCATCCACATATGTCTACATATGTCAAATCTCACAGAGCATGCCATATCTGGGTGATCTGCATCCTTTAGTTTAGTTCAGAGACTTTTTGAGTATGAATTCTTCAGGATGAAGCTTCTCAGTAATTATCATATGTGGGGAGATGAACAGAAAAATGACATCTTTAAACACAGAAATTAGCTGGACTGATAAAATCTTTTGCTTATAATGTAATATTGTTGGAACACTGCCTGCAGCCAGTGCAGAAGGCAGCATCTCAGGTAGAACTGTGTTGAATCCTGCAGGCTTTGACAAACCCCAGCAGCTGCACACGCTCTTTGTTGGGCTCACAAAAACACAGGCTCCAGCATGTACAGAAACGTAGCAACAGGAATGGGTTTCATATCTATGCAGTTGAAATTTGTGCTGGTTTGCTGCTAACAGAGAAATCTCAGTTGCTAATCTTAAACATAGTGAAAAGGAAAGCCAAACCTAACTAATGATGTGTCTTTTAAACCTTACAGACAAAGATGGCAACCATCTCTTTAGACATTTGAGAAATGTCTCCCATTTCATTAAATATCATGAGTGGGAAGGGGTCATAGAGTAAAATGCTTAAACAGTCTTTCAGAGTCCTAATGCTCAAGGTTGGTATGGGCTCAAGGTAGGTGTATATTCAAGGTAGGTATAGATATACTCAAGGTAGTTACACAGGGCATGCTATTCCCATAACAGGGATTATTCTTTCTGTGTTTCTGACTGCCAGATTCCAGCAGGGAGCTGGTTGGGCATTAACAGGGATTATGGCTCACTGCAGGTTTCCAACAAGCAGAAAAGGACTATCTGAAAGTCTTCACAAGTGTGTAATTTTCAGAGCTACTGAATTTGGCCCACACTTAGAAAGAAAAATCACCTGAGTTTTTCCATTTTACTTCTATGTTACTAGTGGTAAAAATATTTCTAAACTGTTACTTTTGCATGTGCTTCTAGTGAAACATTCAACTCAGATTAAAATGGGATAACTCCTTCAATGCAGTGACACACTGCCTCCACCACGTACTCATTTGTCACAAGTACAGTCATTGTATTAATATTTACTTCATGTGGGGTTTTTTAAACTCTACATTAAGGGATTAATAAAGCTTGTTTAGACTGGTTAGCAAAACCAAAAGTATCCCACGCAAATATTTTACAAAAAATGAGAAGGTAGTCACTGATGTCGTGGTTTGTGCTGTGTTTCATGGTGGAGGAACAGATTCGATGCAAACTCCTTGGGTAAGTTACTGCAATGAGCATATGAAGCAGACTAGATTAATAGAGAGAATGCACAGCTCATGAGCTGCTAGCTGTTGTTTATTAGAGAGCTTCTCTAGAGATACAGAAATGGGTGATCCCCATGAATAAAACTTGGTTTCCAAAACTTGCCAGGGTAATGGTTACCAGAACACTAGCTGTCCTGCAGAAATGCTTAAGAAAGGTATGTACTCTCATTAGAACATACAACTTCGTGCAAGCTTTCAAATAAAAACATTCTGTAAAATATATTATAAACTACGTCTTTAGTTAAATCAGTGGGTTTCAAATTTATATGTGGAATTCCACAATAAGGAGTTTGTCAGACCTGGGCAGCACTCCTCTAGGCTTTACCAGCTGTATTCCAGAATATGTCTCTGACTTTGTGGATCAGCATCAGTTCTGATTTTTCTCATGTATTGATTTAACTGTGATAATACCTATTAATTTGATCTTCAGTGCTGAGGTGCACAAGCAAGCTACCAGCGTGGCCTGCAGCAAACATCAGTGAACATAAAATAACTTTCTTTTAGGAACCTGCAGGTGAGAGAATGCTTTGAAGCAGTACCTCCATGAATGAGGAACTTAGTAATTCATTAAAAATTCACTATGGCTACAGTTTTGGCAGGTAAAATAGTGTACATGTACAGTTTGCAATGAAAGTTTTCAGGTGTTGGTTATGTTAGAAACAGTTTAATTGTGGTAATTTCCTTGTTTACCCAGACATTTAGAGATTATAGAATACAGGCAGAAGTGAGCTATATGGTACCCAGGGAAAAAAAAGTAATGAAAATACAGTGAAATCATGGCAGGACCATGAAACAACCGAAGAGAGCACGTTTAAAGGAAGTTCTGATGCTGATCATTCACATTCATGGTTAAAACAGGTTTATCTCATGTTTTCTCCTGGTGCTTTTTTGTTTTAATATAACTGCTGCTGTAGCAAGGGATCGGGAAGAAGGAAGAGTTACATAATGACAAGAAGCAAAAAAGGGATTAACAATAAGTGTATCAAAGAGGCAAAAGGATTGTTGCAGAAATTCTGGGGTGCAGAAAGGGAGGGGTGGACAAGATCTGATACTTCTGGAGTATAGTCTAATATATGACATGGGGAAGTTGGGGTTTTTTAGATGCAGTACCCTTGGAGATGTTATGCTTTAGGCCTGCAGTTCATAGACTCTGGTCTGCAGCAGCAAGTTCTCCACAGTCATTCCTGGCTTTCCGTTAGGAGCTGGAGAGTGTGTGGTGGCTCTTGAGTAATTTTGAGAATTGGCACAAGCCTGAAGGGTTTGGATCTGTTCTTTTGCATGGTGACTATTGGAAGACAAGAAGAGCATTGTTAAAGGCTTTGACAAGCTGTGGGGGCTTGGGGGAAGATATAATTGGAGGGCCAGGAGTAAATTTATGAAATCTGTCAAAAACAAAAAAGTGAAATGAAGGTACCTTCTGGAAAAAAATCAGGAAACCTGTTGGGTTGTGGAATTTTGTCCAGTTTTTTTTACTCCAGCATTTTTTCTGCACATGCATGAAGAAGGTACCTGTAAGGGCATATGGTATTTTTTTATAAGCAAAATTTGAATCTGACATCCAGTTCCTATCATTGCTAGTTCTGCTTACAGCTCTGGAGGTTTTAGACAAAAGCACTCCTGACACAACTGATTTGTCTGCATTGCTCATTTATTTTCTCACAGGACCCCGTGGTTAAACCACTTTGTTGTTCATACTTTTTACAATGATGTAGAAATGTTTGCCCTAGGATCTGAGCCATAACCTCATGAGGTGGGAGAGGATTGTATAATAGCACCATGACAAACCAGCTCAGGACTGCAGGATGTTGGAGTGGTTCCCCACAGAAAAGTAAATGGTTTGTTTTTAAATCATTACAACAGCCATTTACTCTAGAAATTTCCATCCTTTTGGACATTTTTTTTTCTGTAGAGGAGTAATAGGAGAGAAACTCAGGTCATGTATTTACAGTTATTTTTAAAACTTCCAAGTAAAAGTTTGTCACTAGTAGTCCAGTCCTAAGCAGAAGCTTTTTACTTCTATATTTGATATAAAAAGAATTGTAAAAATATTGTATTATATATTTTATTTGCAACACTGCTTGGAATTTAAATGTTGGAAAATAATTCTTAATGGTATCCATCAGGAAGTAAACTGCTTTTCTTCCATCTCTTGATTTTTGCCTAATTCCAATGATACATGCATAATTTAGTTCCTGGAATGGAATCACAATACTGGTTTTGGCATTTTCTTGCCAAGACTTGTCACAGACATGCACTCTTAGATTAACAGCATCTGCAGTGGGAGGTCAGGTTGAATTAAAGGGGGAACATAGAAAATGTCCTTCTAGGTGAACTGGGTCCCATAGGCTTGTCATCATCAGGACACTGCAGAGATTGTTCTGGGTTTCAGTGTTCAAAGGGTTGTAATGGAGCTAAGCAACTAAACCATATTTGGCCAGTAGGAGGGATTTTGGAACTTGCCTCCCTCTTCTTCTGAAAAGTCTAGCTTTGAAACTCTCAAATGATCTGATGAAAATTCCAAATAATAAGAATCGCAGCATATTTTAGGTTAGAGTGGACCTCTGTGTCCAGCCACCTGCTGAGAGCATCACTAATTAGAGCAGCTTGCTCAAGGCTTGTCCAGCTACATTTTCAGTATCTTCGAGGATGGAGAGACCACAGTCTCTTGGCAGCCTGTTCTGGCATTTGATGCATCTCATTATGAAAAGAATTTTCCTGATCTCTAATCAGAATTTTCTGTGTTCCATTTTACATCTGTCATCTCTTGTCCTATCCCCTCCTGAAAGAGTGTGGCTTCATGTCCCTATGTCCTATCATTTAAGAAAGCCTCCTCCTTTTCTGGCTAAACCAGCCCAATTCCATCAGCCACTTCTCAATACCTGCTGCCAAGTATTAATAGTAGGTTGTTCTACTTGAATTAAATAACAGAAGCACACAACCTCTTCAGTTTGACTCAGAATTCTCTCTGAGGGACACTGTGCTGTTTTCTGACCAGACCCAGCCCAGAGGGAGGTGTGTGGCCTCCCTGAGGCCTGGGTAAGGGACATCACCAAGAAACCTCCCAGCCTGGTGCAGCCCCCTGATTGTTACCCACTTACGGTTTTCTGCGTGGGCAGCAACAAAGTCCCAGCAAAAAGGATAAGGACAACCAAGAGGGGCCTCAGAGTCTTGGGAAAACTGGTCAAGGGATTTGGAGCACAAGTTGTTTTCTTCTGTGCTGCCAGTTGCAGGGAATGATGGAGCAAGAAACAGGAAAGTCATGCAGATGAACACCTGGCTTCAAGACTGGTGTAAACAGCAGCATTTTGTGGTTTTTGATCATGGGTCAGTTTATACAACACTGAGCTTGCTGGCAGCAAGTGGGGTCCACCTGTATCAGAAGGGAAGAGGGATCTTAGCTCAGGACTCAGCAGGGCTCATTGAGAGGGCTTTAAACCGGATTTGAAGTGGGACGGGGGCGTAGCCAGGCTCGACGGAGATAAGGTGTGGGGCCAACCTGCTGGAAGGCAGCTCTGAGGAGAAGGCCCTGGGGTCTGGTGGACAATGAGCTGTCCATGAGCCAGCAGTGTGTCCTGGAAGCCGGGAAGGCCGATGGTATCCTGGGGTGCATTAAGAAGAACACTGCCACAGATCATGGGGGCAATCCTGCCTTTCTACTCAGCCCTAGTGAGGCCACACCTGGAATGCTGTATCCAGTTCTGGACTCCTCAGGACAAGAGGGACACAGAGCTCCTGGAGCGGGTCCAGCAGAGGGTGACAAAGATGTTGAAGGGACTGGAGCATCTCTTCTTGTAAGGACAGGCTGAGAGAGCTGGGCCTGTTCAGTCTCAAGAAGAGACAACTGAGAGGGGACCTTATCAATGCCAGTGTCTGCAGGAAGGGTGTCAAAGGATGGACCAGGCTCTTCCTGGTGGTGCTGAGCAATAGAACAAGGGGCAGTGGGCAGAAACTGATGCACAGGAAGTTCCACCTGAATAGGAGGAAGAACTTCTTTCCTGTGCAGTGACCAAGCACTGGAACAGAATGTCCAGAGAGGTTGTGGAGTCTCCCTCACTGGAGACATTCAGGAGCCCTGTGGGTGCAATCCTGTGCCATGTGCTCTGGGATGGCCCTGCTCTAGCAGGGGGGTTGGACCTGATGACCCGCTGTGGTCCCTTCCAGCCTGACCTAGTCTGTGATTCTCTGCAATGTTTTCATTCTTCTCTACCTGTATCAGCTAACATAGTTTGTTAGGGTTTTTTTTTTCATGTAACATCATAAAACATGCTGCCTCTATCTGGAGGCATTTTCTCTCAGGGAAGTTAATGTGCTGTACTAGCATTCTGCTAAACATCTGGGTTTCAATAGATTTTCTCCACACACATACTGAAAGTCATGTAAGAATTTATTATTTATTATTAAAACAATAAATTTCCAAGGAAATGTGAAATCATTTAAAATCAATTGTTCTCATTGCAAAGAAGAAACTGTTGAAGAGACAATCTTAAATATAATAAAATAATAAATATTAAGAAAGTGCCGTTACAATAAACTGGTTGTTTAAGGATTAATGTAGCATGTTTCAAGTAGTGATTTATGAATGATGAGTCAGACTTGGAATTCAGAGCTTGTTTGACAAAGCAGAGCAAACAATATAAAAATTTTGCATTATTAAATTGCTTATTGCTTAAGCTCAGTTAACTATTAGCTTTTGTTAAATTAATACAAAATAAAATCAAATCCAGATTCAAACTCTGGACCTTCTCTCTCATGATCTGAATAGAGACAAGTAGAATCTGCATTCTCTAGCCTCGAGATGCTCATTAAACTTAGAGTTTTCAGTGGGAAACCATAGAGTTATGAAGGGATTGAATCAACAGCTGGCATTTCTACAGTGAGCTTTGAGCTTTCATTTAAGTCATTTAGTTTTAGTGCATGTCTGATGATTTCATGTGTCTAGCTGTAGATAATTTGTTCTGTATTGTATCTAACGTAGGTCAGCCTAGCCTTTTGATTTCCCTAGAATACAAGAATTTCACAAAGCTCAAAGTGGGGCTTTTTGTGCCTTCTGAGCTGGGAGGAGAAATGCCATCAGTCAGTTTTGGTGCTGCTCCATGTGTGAGTTCCCAACGACACTGGCACCCAGATAATGCGAAGGGAGGCAGCACTTGGCTTTGCAAGACCCTCAGCCAGCTCTTCTGGCTGCCCACAGAGTATCATTGCTGCCTGAATGGCCTTTGTGAGCCCTGCTGGGGAGGTGGGACGTTCCTCAGGTGCATTTCTTTCCTTATTTGTGTGTGTTTGTTGGTGCTTGGGGACATCATTTCAGGGTAGTATGTTAAAAGGGCTTAATCTCACTAACACTCCCCTTTGCAGACACAGCCAGGTAGGATATTTTAATGTTCGTTGCACTTGCTTACCTAGAATGGTATTCTTAAAGGCAGGTATTCCATTTATTCTTACACAATTTATTTCTTATTGTGTGTTTTTAAAAATCGTATCTCCTCAGGAACTTGAAATTTCCTAAGTTGAAGAAAAACAAAGAGACTTTCTTCGTATTTTGCTGATTCTTTACTTGACTGTGCTCAAGTATTAATTTTATAAGCCTTCATTACGACACCTTTTCTTCTCCAAGATTTATTTATTAACTTTTTCATTTCCTCACAGGATGGCTTTTGTATAATTCACGTTTTTCTGACCAGTCTCAGAATTCTTCTGTTCTTTGATATATCAATTGAAAACTGATTTTCATGTGGAAACTGGATGGACTTCTTAAGTAATAACCTGTTTTCAGCTTGTTTACTTTTTGGTTTTTTTAAACTGACTGCTTACAGCAAGGATTTCTAGGGTTTTTTTAATTTACTTTGGGACACCTAACTCCAGTTTTCATTGAATTATTCTCCAAGTTGATATCTGAACCTTAATCCCAAGAATCTAAGAGAAGAAATTCATTTCTTGTACAGCACAAGTTTTAGTAGGTACAAGTCAGATGATCCATTTAATGGCAAAACTAACTTAGCCTTAAAGGGAGCAGGTTGGAATGTGTCTCCATAGTTTTTACCAATTCTCTACAGTAATACCAACTGATGTTTTAGGCGTGTGTCTTATTTTTTTCCCATGTATGGATTTTGGATATGCAGAAAAGTGTAAATGCCCTGTTCCCCGTAGTCCCCATGATAACAATTAGAGGGTAGACTGAGATTATTTTTTCTTGTTTTTTTTTTAATAGACTCAGAACCGTATGAAGCTGATGGCTGACAACTATGAGGATGACCACCTCAAATCCTCATCCCATTCCAACCAAACCAACCACAAGCCCTCCCCTGACCAGGTAATGTGTCTCTCTTTTTTGTTTTTAAAGTCATTTTTACTATGAGGGCTGATTATTTTGTGTCATATGTAGTTTTTCCCTGACATGCTTGCAGTACCTTGGAACAAAAGCAGCATTCCAGAATGCAGTTGTAAAGCACAACTGGATGTTGCTGTTGTGTTGGCTTTGTGTAAAGCTTCTGAAATGTGAATGAACAGTTCCTGGTACCAAGCTGTTGTTAGGTGGGTGGAAGGAGGAGGTACATTGAAAAAGAACAAAAACTTTACTCTCCTGAAATGTGAGGCTCGAGTCCTGTATGACATATTCAGATTTTAGTAGCTCAGGTTTACTGCTTGAGTGTGTGGAGTGTCCAGGACTGTTTCTTGTCTTCAGTAGTAGGAAATCATGCTCCAGGATCAGCTTTCTGATCTATGGATTGCATACAAGCAGTTCCCCTCATTTCCCAGGAGGAAATCCCGGCCTCGGTGCCAAATGAGCACAGACTGCTCCCTCACAAGCTCAATGGGCCGTGAGCTGAAGGAAAATCAATTTACCATCTCCAAGGCAGTGAGGAGCCTCCTGTGGCATTTGCAAAGCACAGCCGTATGCTTGGTAACTATCAGAGAGATTAACCATCCCTTGGGTAGCACAGAAAATGCCAACATAATTGCACATCCCATGTTGTAATCTCATCCACTGCAGTTTAATTAAAATATTAGCCATTGTTAATCACTGCCTTGACAGAGTGAAGGAATGCTTCTCTTTGCCTCTGACTCATGTAGAAATTGGTGAGATCTGAAGGGAAGCATCTCACTCTAGACCTTTAAGTGCCAACCTAGGGATACACAGAAATAATGAGTAAGGTACAAGAGGAAAATGGCAAGCGCCAATTCCGTATTCACCCTGCAAAAATAGATCTTGAAAAATCTCCTTTCATGTTTGCATCAGAAAACAAGAAGGAGTGTATACAAAGAAATGAACAGAAAAATTCTCATTTTCAAGGCAACTCCCCTTTGCATATTGATTTAATACCTTCCTCCACTGTACATGGACTGGCTTGAATTTTCTGCAGTGTTTTTGGAAGATGTTGGTGTTACCTTTTTCAGGAGAGTGAAATTGTTAATACTGAAAATTAAATTATTTCCTAATCTTAATTTGGTGTAAATGTTAGAATATCTGTTGTTTCTACACTGAAGTCTACGGAGATCTGAAGCCATTTCCGGATGTAACTGTAGTACATGCTTGCAAATGAATGCAGAGTAGCATTCAAAGATGAAATTAAAAGACAACATGTAAAAAAGAAATAAAATTTAGACATTTACAGAAATTCTTGCAAAGACCTCGCAGGGAAGGACAATAGGGAAGAGAGAGGGTGGGAGGAGGCTCTGATTGCACTTCCCCTTTGCGAAGGGGCATTTTGAAAGCTGACAAAGCCTACAAGGGAGCAAAGAAAGCTGTACCTCAAGGTAGCTCAGAATATTGCATAAGGAATTGAAATGCTTGGTACTGCTGTTTGTACTTACAGATGTGCTTTAAATACTAACCAATTCTTTATTTCATTCCCATGCTGCTCTGGGGCTCTCCTCCCATTGCCACCTCTGCACCTCTAGGATGAGGAGGAGGGTATTTGGGCATAACCAGTCAGATGCTCTTAGCTCAGCCATTTTGTTCAGAACGGTGAGAACCAACCTCTCCTGCCAATAGAGAAGTTTCCGACAGTCACTCCCACACCTCGCTCCGTGTGCTTTGTGAAACCTGGCTGTGCTCCCTCCCCTTGCTTCCATAGTCTCTGCATGAGGGTGTTTCTCGTGTGTTCATGTGCAGTTTGTGATTTTCTTCTTCTAATCATCCTATCATTGTTTCACGATGTTGTGGGGAGAACTTTCCAGGGCATGTAATTGAGTTTCTGTGCAAGTACGAGAGAACAGGAAATGTCTTTCATATCATTTATCATTGACTTCATGGAGGAAATGTTTTCAGTCTGATTCTTTTTCAAAGCAGTTTGTGCTGGAGCCAAACCTATGCGTGCTTTTTAAATTCTGGTTTGTAAAGAATTTGCTCAGAGATAATGCTCCTCCTGAAGATACTGTTCCTCCTGAAGATAATGTTCCTCCTGAAGGTTTTAAGCATGTTAAGATCTGCTGCCGAGATTGCTGCCATGCACACTGACCTAACTAGTCACAGATACTTATCAACTCACAATACATGATTCTTGATATGGACTAGGAGTATGAATTGTCTATAAATGTGAAGGCAAAGAGGAATATCCCCTTAACCTTCCTCTCTCCCTTCCATCTCCCTCATTCTTTCAAAACAGTGGGGGAGAAATTAGGAGCTGTTTGTCATTTAAAATACATTTTCTTTCTCTATGTCCGTGTCCACAGTTTTTTCTTTTCTGCTGTCAAATTGTCCCCACAACAACTTCCATTTCCAGAAGGGAAGATGGTACAGAGGACAGAGCCTTTCTCCTCACACCTGTTCTTTAACAAAAAAACCTCTTACTGGCCAGGAGTCGAATACTGATTATTACACTACAGTACATAGGATTCATTTATGTCTTGGAGTATCAGTTTTAAAGCAGAATACATTTTATTGAAGTACTTGAAGAGTTTTAAGGGACTGATGACAGTATTTTAAAAATTTATATGGAATTTTTTCTTTCTTCACTTATCCTTTTAGGAAAAAAATATTTCACATGAGTTTCTGTGCACTTTTTTCTAAGAATTTGATTTTTTCATATCATTTATTTGAAAGAAAACTTCTGAAAATTTCTGTGGAAATCTTGGGCCCTTGCATTTCTGAAAATTATTGCTTTGTATTAGATTTGTAAAACATTCATGCGAGAATAAGGTGCTCTCATGTCTTGCACTTGCTCAATTAACTACAGAATTACAGTCTGTCTGTCTGACTGTACAGATCAAATCCCTCTTTTCAAACCAGCCATCTGAAAAACTTAATCCAACTGTGGCAGTGTCAAACTTGAATTTCATGCCTTGGGGTTTGAACTGAGAAAATCTCTTTAGTGGACAAATTGATAAAGTGCTTCATTAATTTCCACTCGCTGTTGATTTCACATTCTTTTTGAATCACCGCTCTTGCAATGGTTGTGCGTTCGTGTATGTCGTTAAAAGCTTTAGAGATAATGCTTGTAAAGATCAGCTGAAGCACAGAAATTAAACAGGGAAGATCAGGTAAGTAAATGATGAAAAGGAAGAGGACACTCACTATGAAGGTAGGAATAATTCTGATTTTCCTTCTGGAGCAAACATGGAGTTTGTGTAGAAAACACTGAGAGAAAGATCTTCCTCTTTCCTCTCCCTTCTGCTGATGCATTTAAGAATGCAACTGTGCTAAGAGCATGGTTTCTCATAGTTACTGAATTAATGGGTGGTTGACATTAAATACAGCTTATCTCTCGACTTTGAGGCACTTTCCTCAGGAAAGCATGTTAGAATATCCCAGTCAAAATAATGAGTCAGCCAGCAGCCTTGCCTTAACATGCATCTCATCTGAGAAGCTTGTCAGCCTGAAGATTGTCATGCATACATCAGCAGGGAAAGTATAAAGGTGATGGATGCTTCCCCAGCCAGTTATTCCCAACAGAGTACATGTTTTCACCATGATATTCCATGTTCATCAAAAAAAAAAGTCCTTAGTCCTTTGTAAAAGCTAAGATGATGTAAGTTACAGAGTCCCTAACCTCCATGTGTTAAATTTAATTTATGTATTACGATGATAAAATGTAACTAATAGCACAGGACTTAGCAATAAGTTTGTTTTTTAAAGTTCCTTGAGGTCTGTGGATGCAATCACCTCTGAAGATTAAATGGAGACCAAAAAACTATGTACAATAGCTAACTACATTATTTTATTTTTATGGTTTAGGTCGTAAGGCTTTTCCTCTCCAGCATTCTGGAATTGAGTGAATTTAGTATTTAATTATGCCAGGTGTGTACATGACAGCATTATCAGATAGAGCTCCCCTGAAATGGAGCACAAAGACATATGCACCCTCCCTGTAATTTCTGAGGATGGTAGTTTACATTTCAGTTTATAGTTCAGTGTCAATACCATCTTTCATCCTGAAATAGTCTTTCCTAGCACATTTCACTAGGCTCGTTTCCTTGCTGTCTGAATTTCTTATGACTCCTTTTATTCCCCAGATGGAGCTCAATCCTCCTCTACCTCCAAGTGTATTCCAGTGTGATTTCACATCAGGATGCTCTTTGGTATTTCTCAAATGCTAACGTGATCTGGCCAATGGGTTAATTAGTTATTACTCACTTTTATAAAAAATAATATGAATTTACACCTGAAGAGATCTAATAGATGCAAAAGGATAGGCGTGCATGTGGGTGTATCTTCTTGTAAATCCGTGCCAGGTGTGTGCAGCATGGGGGAAGGAGAAGCAAAGCTTCCATACAGGAATTTCCCAAGCTGCTCAATTCATCCAGTTTTCTTGTGAAGCACAGCTGTGCTACCTAAAATGAGAGAAAGTGTGGCTGTGGTTCAGAAATCTGCTTCATCCACTCATCCATTCATTAATTGAAAATTAATATTATGATTATTAGAGCAACAGTGGAATGGTCAAAGAGCTAGCATGGAACTGGAGTGCATAAAAATGGGGATATTTCAAGATGAAGAAAATATTGGCAATTCCTATTGGTGTAAAAATATTGTAAGACAAAAAGGCTCTTCTTTGTGACATTGTTCCTTAATACTTGAGCCTGACAGATTTTAACTCAGAAGCAGTAAGCATTGGGAGTTGAGCACTGAAGACACTGGCAGATTTTCACTTTCACACTTCAGATTTCAGAGGTAATGCCTGTGATGGAAAGAGGGGTTAAGTCATTACAGGGAAATACTTGGCTCATTTTTAAGAACTGAAAAACAGTCAATTCAATATTGTAATTTGGCTTTGCCAAGAGTTTTTCTGTAGATTAGAGTAATCTAAATCTAAAAACTGAAATAGAGGGAAAGTCATCAATTCGAAGAAAGTTTAATAAAATTAGTTTAAATTTTTAAAATATAGTTTTTAATCAAGACCATCTAATATTCCCAAGTCCACTTATATTCTTTTGTCTACTTAATGAGTACATTGTGTCCAAAACCAATCTCATTCTAAGTAGCCATCTGTGATTTTTAAGGGGTAATGAGACTTGAATGACATTTCTGTATTGCATTTATTAGGACAAAGGTATTAAACCGAATTCCAGTAAGAATGATAGAAACATTTAAACCTCCCAGAGAAGCTGATACTGATAGATGTATCCAAAAACCAACTGAACACTCAGGGTTGTAAGCCATGTGTTTCCAGCTTGTATCTGTAGAGCAATTTGTGTCACCTCTAGGAATGCCCAGGAGGAGCATTCACAATTTCCTTTTAGTTGTGTAGGAGGTATTTCTTCTTTTACAGCTGAAAGGAAATACACAGTGAATGGACACCCAGTCACCCAGCCATATGCATGGCTATTCAAACAGATTTAGGGGAAAGTGACAGAAATAAAGGACAGGCAACAGTCTGAAGAACTGTAACTACTATGATAGTAGAAGGGATAAGAATACTGACATTGTGGACAGGACATCTCAAGGCTTAATTTAACCTTTGCCACAGCAGTCAGACCACATGGAGTTTTCACTGAGATCACTACAATACTAGAAATGTCTATACTTTGGGAAGTTTGAGGAGAACATTGATTTTTTTTCTACATTATTTGATGCTTGGATTAATATGCTGATTTCTTTTAGTGAAGTAAATGTTTTTTTCGTGGTGAGTTCCATGTTTCAATTACACAGGCATTTGTTCACTTTATAAATGTGATCTTCTCTCCACGAGACACATTTTATGCTTGCAACATGCAGAGAACTGCTTGTCCTTCTGTCACACTTCTGAGGTTCTTGGTATTGTCACTCACTACACTGTGACCTCATAAGCCTTTTGACTAGATTTATTTTCAATATGGTCTTTTTAATTGTTAGATCATGCAAAATGGTCAAAACCACCAGGCCTTCGTGCCTGGCTCATATTACATTGTAATTTACTGGACACAGTACTAGGCCGCGATTCAGAAGATAAATTCTTTCCTGGCATCGTCTCCATCCACTCGCTTGTTCTCTTTTCTCCCTGTCTCAAATTCTCTAATTGTAAAATGGGCTGAAGTTTTTGTGAAAGTGCAAGTTCTGCTTGGGAAAAGTGCTGTATAAGTGCTAGGTGTTATTACTGTGCAATATTTGGAAATTGTCTTGTTAAAGTGATATGATGGTGATTCTAATACCTCATTTTGAAATTGTTCCCAAAATTATGTTAGATTTGTATTTGATTCTATTACTGCTTCTTATTTTTTTTCCAAGATCCTGTTCCTTCCCAGGAAAAGTGGAAATAACCCATATTTTCAAGGAGCTGCCTTTTCCAGCATGCTGAACAAAGCTCTTTAGATCACTGTTTCTTGTTCTTTACTGTCATCACTTGTCTTCTGAAGAGTCATTTCTTCCCCTCTCTAAAATCTACAAATTAATTGTGTAGTGTAATAATGATATTATTAAAATTCTTGAACCAGATGTGGAAAAGCATTGTGAAAGTGTCTTAGCTTGCCTTGGAGACATACCCTGTGCAAAATTTGAAGGCAGCTATGTGAGATAATCTTACATTGCTTAAACATTATCACTTGTCCTGACCGAGAGAGATGCCAGGTTTGTTTTGTCATATTAGTGGTACTCAGGGTTCTTCACTCCCACTTTTCAGATGGGCAACCTTTTAGTAAGAACCCTAATGTGATGCACTCAAATAAGGTGATGTAACTAATAATCCTTAGGAGGGCTACAGAAGAATGCTGTCCTTGAGACAAAGTCAGCTTCTGCTCCTGGTCCTTTTCTTCTTTTGGAGAACAATTCTTCTGCTAGCTTTTTTTTTTTTTTTAAACCTATTATTTTGCTGTTTAATAACTAATTTCTGTCAGAAGATTGTATTCTCTGACCAAGAATGTTATATCTATGAGCATAAAAGAACTGATCTTCATACATTGTTCATCTTTCTGATCCCAGAATGATAAGACTAAGATTTGCAGATGGAATTTTGTAATCTGCAGCTCTGGGATGAATTAAGCACTCACAACAGAGGTGTAACTGGACTGTATCACTGTCTTCCTATTATTCTTATAGATCAAAGAAGAGCACAAGTAGATAGTTACAGTCTAAAACATTCAAAACAGATGGCTGGTTTCTTTTTGTAGAGATTTGTGCTTTTCAGCAAAACAATTGCAAAAAGGCCATCATTCATTTCTGCCAGATGAGATTATGCCAGGTCTGTGTCTTATTTTCTCTTTTGATTTGCAGCTGAACATGATCTTCTACCAGTGGCTTGGTCTTTGTAGCAAGTAGGAATTCTGCACTCAAACATTACTGTTTCTGGCCACTTCCAGGAGAGCTGTTCCTTGCAGTTTGTGTGATAGTCTGTACTATCTCCCAGTTATTCTGAGCTCTGGCACTCACAGACGGGACAGAGACAGAGGAGGAACAGCTGCAGCCAAGCCCTTTGAGTTGTCAGTTAGGAGGAAAGAAACTGAGGGAGAGGGGAGATGAGCAATGTTAGAAAAAGAATCAAGCCCAAACCTGCTTTCCAGTGAATTAACTCTGAAAATAAGCTCCAGAGAATTGTAACTAAAATAAAAACTGTAGGGGCATGTAGCCAATCTAGACTCTGCATTTTCCTGGCTGGTAAAGTTCATAATGCCTGATGGACATGTCAGGATTTCCCGTTCCATCTCATAGGCTCACCACGGGCTCTCCAACTACATCTGATTGTTAAAGTAACTTCTAGATAAGAACTACTATATATATGTATATATAAATAGGTGTATTTATTCATGGGATTTTGCATTTGAATGTAGAGCAAGCAGCTCTAAAAAGACTTCCTAAAGACGGATAAACCTTCACAAGTCTTTGCTTTGAAAGTGTCTTTCAGCAGGTAGAGAGCTGCAACAGCAGAATGAAGACCCAGTGTTACAGAAGGACAAGACCAAGATTCCTATCACCTGCAGACAGGGAGGTTATAGTTCATCTGAACAGGAAGAGCACTGATCGTGTTCTCTGGTAGACTGCTTAAGAAATACCTTCTGGTTTGCATTAGCAGTGGAGCAGACAGCAGGGAGGCAGAAGAGCACAGCCCCTGCTACATCAGCATTGCCATGGACACGCTCTCCCGTGCACTGCTGCCGTGTTCTGCTTTCAGACAAAGGCGTGCTAGCCACTGTTTCCTTTTATCCTTTGTAATAGGAAGAAGCAATAGACAAAACACAGCACAGCAAGAAATGTGTGTACTTCCTTGTTCACTCTTGCAGAGACAACAAGTGCTAGAAAGCCGGAATGCATTAAAAATATAAGCAGGTTGTTCTTACTTATACTCAAGCTGCTATGTTTTTGTGGAGAAGGAATCAGCATAAAATCTGACTGACGCTGTGAAATCAAAACTTGCCTAGTTACACCTACAAAAGTTTGATCAGAAGAATGCCATTTAAATCCACAGTGTCATGTACAAGCTGCAAACAGGTGTTAAACTATTTTTGCTTACTGTGAGAATATTTTTTGTTTTCCTTGATTATATTTTAATTGTCAGTATCATAAGTCTGACTAGCCAGTTTCACAGCTTCCTATAATTTAATTTATTATTCAAAAATTTAACCTGGTAACTAATACAACTTACAGGGATGAAGTGTTCAAATGAAGGAGATTTTAATAATGAAAGTGCAGATTTTAGATTCTCTTGACCCGTCCTGTTTTGCTTCAGAGCTAAGCTTCTGGCTTTGCTTTTTTGGATTCCCAAAAAATTTCGAAGGAAAAAAAACCTTAGACAAATAAAGCTGCATTTCAGTTTGTATATTTTGATCTCATCTTGCAGTTAAGCCACAGATTCCTCTCCTGTGTCACAGGAGAAAGAGGTGTGAGGTGTGCACAGTGCAGTCAGTTGTATTTAGGGGTAAGAGACTGGGGGAATGCCATTGCTTTTGAAAGGAAGGGATTGAGGAAACAGGTAAAATTCAGGCTGTGTGCAAACACTCCCTTCAGCTCTGCTGAGGTATCCCATTCCTGAACGTTCATGTTCCCCTTGGTGCAGTTACAAGCCCCTCACATCAGTGTTTCAGCTCTGATCTCCAGCAGTCCCTGCTGTTCCTCACGTGGTTCCCTGCCAACTTTGCTCCACAGCCCACGTAAGTGAAAGTTGCCAGTGTCATGGAAAGCACTTCTGGATTTGTTATGTATAAAAATATTTTAGAACTACTTGCTCTTTTTCAGTGCTTTAGGAGCCCTACCAACCCACTGCAATTCTCTGCTTCACCTACATGATGGGGAAAAGATTTTATTTAAACAGAGAGAGCTAATGACAAGACTCCTTTCCCTGGTTTGTGTTTTCTCTGTTCTTTTTTTCTGGTCTGGATTTTTCCCAAGGTGAAGAGGGTGAACTCTGGAAATCATTAATCCATGGGATTTGTTCATGGTGTATAAAAATTTCAAAAATAATTTGCTATATAAAAATGATTTCCTAATTGATTCTGTCAGAAAGGAACTGAGTAAGACAGCTCTGTCAAAATAGTCAGAATCTCTTTTAGCTCCTCACGTATATTGTTCTAGTTTATGAGGAGAAAACTATGAAGGTTAGAGTTAAATCTTTTTTTTTTTTTTTTTTTCT